>NW_020769316.1:3223285-3238584 GCF_900518735.1 Pseudonaja textilis | reverse complement strand
AAAAAGTGACCCAGGATTCATCCTCGGATTTGCAACCATCGCAGCATCCTCAGGGTCATGTGATCAAAATTCGGGCGCATGACATCCAACATGTATTTACGATGGTTGCAGCGTCCTGGAATCACATGATCCCCATTTGTGACCTTCCCAGCTGGCTTCTGACAAGCGAAGTCAATGGGGGAATTTGCTTAAGGAGGGCACAACTCACTTAACAATTGTAGTGATTCACTTAATGACCATAGTGTGGGAAGAAATATCCATCTGGTTCGGTTTCAGGCTAAGAGAAAGACACTGGAAACATGGAGGCTGATTGAAACGATGGTTTAATGATGAAGCAGAACCACATGGATTCTGATCAGCTGACAAAATGGAATTGAGAGTGAGGGGTATTTATACCTTCTTTTGGGCTTTATACTTGAACTTCCTGTTCCTGTGCAAGAACATGTATTCTATTAGCTGTTGTCCAGAGATGGTATTCAGCTGGTTCGGACCAGTTATGGCATACCGGTAAGTGAAAATTTTGAGTAGTTCAGAAGCCAAATGCCACCTCTGGCTGGCCCCACCCACCCACCTGCCCCGCCCTTTCCTGTCCTATATTCCCTTGTTTTTTTAGCTCAGCTGATTCGCGTGGCCGAGCAGATCATTGCGCCTCAGCTGAACTAAAAGAACAGCTCACCTCACTAGCACTGACACAGAGGACAGTTTTTGAGTGAAGCGCGCTCTCACAGAACCAGTAGGAAAAAATATGGAATCCCACCACTGCTGTTGTCAGACTTTCATGGGGCCATATAGGGGTTATGTAGGGGTCATAGCTGGCTCTATAGGCAAAGTACAAGTCATAGGTGTTTGTCTGAGCTAAGTTTGGTTAAAGTTTGGACTGTTCTGAGGGTGATGTAATAATTCCTATTGTGGCTTAATGGTTTTCATCTTGTTTTGGCTCTTGGGTGAGGGCTATTTGCTTATGAATAGAGCTATCTAGTTCTCAATAAGCTCTTTATCTCTTCAGTAATGACATCAGCTGATAGCTATTAAGAAAGGTGGGGGCTGCTTTCTATCTCCAAGAGCATGTTTCTCCATTTCTTCCTTTAGGGAAATATAATATTCTGCCTTTTTAATATTTCCTAAAATATTTCATTCTTTTAGGAGAGGGATGGGTGCTAATTATTTACAATAGTAAAAAAAAAAAGGTCATAAAATCAGGTGTATCACTTTACCACCGTCTTGCTTAGCAACAATAATTCTGGTCTCCCCTTTGGTCGTAAGTTGAGGACTATCTGTATTGTATATTTTTCTTTCCATCTCATCAATTCAGAATGGCATCCTTAGAATTACTTCTTTATCTTCACAACATGCTAAAAGGAAACATTTGAATTTTGCATCTGATAAAATTAACGCAGGCAAACTGAGCTACAGCCTTTTTTAAAAAGAAAAATAGCTTGGATGAAATTCAATTAAACTTAGGTAGGAACCTTGGATTACGGCTTCTGTGGTGGAAAAGACATAGGAGGAAACTCAGTTGTGCAAATCTAAAGCTTTCAGGATCCACTGGGATGGAAAGTGTGCTCTTTTCTTCTCAAAACTTAGGATATTTTATCATAGGCCCGTATTATTGGGGCCTATGATAACCAGCTTAGAGGGGGATCGGGAGAAAGCAATGCATTTCAGTTTCTTTAATGCCTCGTCATTTATTGAAACCTTTTAATTATGACAATCAGATCGTAAGGGTAGAAGAAAAAAGTATTACCAGGAGTGTGAAGCATTACATTAGAAACATCTCGAATGAAAAATTCATTTTCACCTTGTGAATAATGACTGAATATCCTGCAATTGGACAATTGGTGTCAGATCTTTAGGGCATAATTTCTTGCAAATTAATAAATGAGCGAGGGGCCGGCTCTCCACCGTGTTCCATCATGACTTTGTTGCACCTCATAGATCATCCCGATGGTTCCTTGTTAATCACTGCCCAAAATTGTAATTTCTTTTTTTTTTTCCCCTCTCCCTTTGTAATTCCCTTCTGGCACACAGAAATTACAAAGAAAACCTTTTCTGTTAATTGAAAACTCCGGTTTCCGATGGCACAAAATTTTGCCTTTACATGAAAGTTCAAGTCCCCGGTGTTATTAGAATGGCCCCCAACGCTGCTGGAATCCAATTATTGGCCAGTGTGACTGAAGGAAAAGGATAGAAGACAATGTTGAAAAAGCACTACGCAATCTAAAACCATCTCTATCAGACAGAATATGTGCCTACTTCTTAAAAAAGCTACCCACTGCCATAGCCAAACCTCTAAGCATAATCTTTGAAAAATCTTTCAGGACCAGCTCCTTGCCAAAACTATGGTCACAAGCCACGGTCATCCCCATCTTCAAAAAGGGAGACCCCAGTCTAGTTGAAAATTACAGACCAATCTCCTTATGCTGCGTCGCCTGTAAAGTCATGGAATCAATTATTAACCAATCCATCATCCTCCACTTAGAAACAAACAACCTACTCTCCAATAAACAATTTGGTTTCAGAAAAAAACTATCCTGTAATCTGCAACTCTTACACCGCAAAAACATATGGACTATACAACTCGATCAGGGCAAAGCAATAGACGCAATCTACATAGACTTCTGTAAGGCCTTTGATGCAGTGGTACACGACAAACTACTCCTAAAACTAAAATCTTATGGTATCTCTGGACACCTGCATAACTGGATAGAAGCATTCCTGTCAAACAGACAACAAATGGTCAAAATTGGGAGCATCCTATCAAATTCTGTACCTGTCAACAGTGGTGTCCCCCAAGGCAGCGTTCCAGGACCAACTCTACATAAATGACCTCTGTGATCATATTAAGAGCAACTGCATCCTCTTTGCTGATGATGTAAAGCTATTCAACACCACAGACAATACTGCTACCCTTCAAAAAGACCTTGACTATCTATGAGCAGGGTCAAACAAGTGGCAACTTCAAATCTCAACAAACAAATGCTCTGTCTAACATATTGGCAAAAAAAAATCAGAAAATAAAATACAGGCTGAATAGTCAAGACCTTGCTGATGATCCAAACTCTGTCAAGGACTTTGGAATACTCATCTCTATTATTTAAGTGCTAGAGCCCACTGTAACAGGCTAGCAGGGTGCTGCAGGAAGCATCTGTCTCATTTCCACACACCCCCGGCCTGTGGAGGAGAACTACATTGTTGATCCGGCCCTCGAAGAAATCCAGTTTGACACCACAGTTCTAGATGAAGAACTATAATGAAACCTACTTAGAAGAATCCCAATGTGTCTTTCTTGGTTTTTGGAGCCAACGCAAGAAGAGTTGCTGCCAAATTGGCTGCCATCCACATTTCTCCATTGACTTGACTAGTTCCCCACCTATGAGTCCAGCTGCCTCCAGCCAGCAAGAGGTTCTCCCGTGGGCTACTGCAATTGTGCATCTGCCTAGCCCAGGGAGCAATGTAAGTATAAGTTGATATTCTTCCAGCATTGGCTTAGCATCCCATTCCATTTAGTTTGGGTTTCTTGCATTGGTCTTCTGGGTAGGCCAGATGTTTGCCAACACCTAACATGTGAGACAGTGAGTAGTTTGCAGATGGCTGACTGGATAATAGCCATCTTTGTTTCATCCTCCAAAGGCAACAAAGAAGAAAATGCCTGATAGAAGAGAATAATCTGTAGCTCAGGGTTGAATTGTGGTGCTCTCTGAGCTTGGTGGTTTTGTTGCAGATCTTTTATTGCCAACCTTGGTAACATCATCAGTGCTAGAAGGGAATGAAAGAGGGGGAGGAGGAGGAGGAGGGGAGGAGGAGAACTGTGGGGTCCTTGGTGTTCTCTGACCTTGGTTCTTTTCTTGAACTTGTTTCATTACCCAACTTGGTAACATCATCAGTGCTAGAAGGGAGTGAAAGAGGGGGAGGAGGAGGAGGAGAACTATGGGGTCCTTGGTGCTCTCTGAGCTTGGTTCTTTTCTTGCAGACGTTTCATTACCCCACTAGGTAATATCATCAGAGCTCAGGTGTACGTGGTTTGCTCCAAACAGATGATGTTATCTAGTCAGGTAATGAAAAGTCTGCAAGAAATCAAGCTCAGAGAGCATCAAGGACTCCACAAGAAAATAACCCTTTGCGGTTATATTTCTCATTCAGTTCATACTTTTCAAAGAGAACCTATTCCACATGATGTCATCAAATCCTAGAAACAGTGGTTAAACTGTGGTCAAGTTAACAGTGGTTAAGTCGAGTCAGAAAGTGATTCATATGACAGCATCATAGGTGGACTCAACCCCTATAATTTGCAAGCCCTGTTGTACAGGTAGTCCTTGAGTTACAACAACCAAGTCCAAAATTTCAATTGCTAAGCAAGACAGCTGTTAAGTGAATTTTGGCCCATTTAACAACCACTCTTGCCACAGTTTTTAAGTGAATAACTGCAGTCATCAAGTTAGGAATACAGTTGTTAAGTATTTGGCTTCCCCGTTGACTTTGATTGTCAGAAGGTCACAAAATGTGATCACGTGACCCTGGGACCCTGTAACCATCATAAATACAAGCCAGTTGCCAAGCCTCCAAATTTGGATCATGTGACCACCATGGGGATGCTGCAACAGTTGTGAAAAATGGTCATAAATCACTTTTCCAATGCCATCGTAGCTTTGAATGGTCACTGAAGAAATGATTGTAACTCAAGGACTATATGTCTAAAAACCAGCCAAACTGGTACGTTCAAATAACTATGGCTAAACAGATGGTGGGTTAATATGCATGAACCAACCATTGTTTTCTGGTTGTTGTCTTGTTCCTTTTTTTTTGCCCCCAGAGTAGATTTGTGATAAATAATGTGTGAGCCACAAAATACCCTTGCAATCTTCCAACACTTGTAAATTTTTCAGTATATTTGGACTACCAATCCCCTAGCTACCCACTGGGCCGAGTAATCCATCTCCCATAATGGCCAACCAAGTAATTATGGTAAGCACTCAAGCGAGACATTATGTATCTATATCCGAGACATGCATATCATGATATAACTGTCATCTTGACTAGAAGTCATGGGCAGTTTCAAGTTGCTTGGCTAATTCCCATTTATTGCGGCGAATTTCACTACACCACTGTCCGCAATGGAAGATGTTCATCTGGGCAGAGGAAGAACAAGAACTAGACAAGAATAAAGGGGGCTCACAATGATCCAACACCTGGAATTAAAATCCAAGTCACACTTAATTCTGTTTTCAAGGAGAATATCAAGCAGTCCTGAACTTTATTGATGGAGAACCAGAGGGCAGAGTTGGTATTCAGCAGGTTCTGACCAGTTCTGGAGAACCGGTAGCAGAAATTTTGAGTAGATTATATTGCAATGTCCTACCTGTCCATGAATACTTCAGCTTCAACCATAACAACACAAGAGCACACAATAGATACAAACTCAAGGTTAACCGCACCAAACTTGATTGCAGGAAATAGGACTTCAGCAAGAGAGTGGTCAAAGTCTGGAATACTCTACCTGACTCTGTGGTTTCTTCCCCAAACCCCCAAAACTTTAACCTTAGACTGTCTACTATTGACCTCACCCCCTTCCTAAGAGGCCTGTAGGGGGCGTGCATAAGCGCACCAACGTGCCTACCGTCCCTATCCTATTGTTTCTTTTATTTTTCTTATATGTACCCATTTCATGTATTCATAACTATGTATATACTTATACTTATTATCTTGTAAGCAGTTGACAAATCAAATCAAATAAGTAAATAAATAAAATAGTTCAGAGAACTGGAAAATACCACCTCAGACTGGAGATTTTACAGTATCCTTCCCCTGCCATGCCCACCAAGCCACGTCCACAAAACCGGTAGTAAACAAAAAATTGAATCCCACCATTGCCAGAGGGACCGTGGAACGAAACCAAAGATGTGAGAAAAATGCACAGGTACAGGATAGGTGGTACCTGACTCAATAGTAGTAACTGTGAGAGGGGTCTTGCAGTCCTAATGGACTATCATTTAAATATGAGCCAGCATTGTGCTGCAGCTGCCAAACAGGCCAACACAGTCCTAGGCTGCATTAGCAGAGGGATAGAATCCAGATCACGAGAAGTGTTAATATCACTTGATAATGGTAATACCACTTTATAAAGACCGTACTTGGAATAAGGCATCCAGTTTGGGCTGCCATGATGTAAAAAAAAAAAAAAGGTGTTGAAACTCTAGAAAGAGTGCAGCTTCTCATCCAAGAAGCTTCTTCAGCTCTGACTGGATGATGGGGAATGGAAGAATTTGTATTCCTTGCAGACAGCTGGTCATGGGCATCCTTTTAGAAAGTAGTTGAGGCCTCTTGGAGGTTTATCTGTGTCCTCTTCTTGAAGCTTCTTGGATGAGAAGCGAAACACCTTCAAAGAAAAACCAGAAAGTCCAGTTGCCTCTTGAAAAAAAAAAAACACTTGTGGAACAACTATGACTTGGGTGACAGAATCTCCATAGACATAAGGACAGAGGTGGGTTTCTACCGGTTCTGTCCACCTCTGTAGAACCGGTAGCTCTGAAGAGCAGCAGACATAGAACCGGTTCTATGTCTGCTGATGTTTTTACCCACCCGCCTATCCTGGCTCTTCCCTGACCTTTATTTCCTGATTTTTCAACTTCAGCTGCCGAACGAGGCACAGCTGCAGTTAGAAAAACAAGAAAAGAGGGCTGTTTCAAAGGCTGCTTCTTTGCACCCAGCACGCTGATGACACCCTAATGACACAGGGCTCACAGCGGCGGGGAAGCTCTTAAATCCCGAACCGGTAGTTAACCCTTTTGTATCCTACCCCTGCATAAGAAATCCAAATTTAGACTTCCTAGACAGAGGGTTGTGTAGCCTCCACTTGAATACATATGGAAAAGGGGAACTCATGGCTTCACTGGATAATTGCTCCCATCAAATGGAGTTCAAGGGCATTGCTGCAAATGAATGATTCAGGAGTGTAGAAAAGTAGCACCCAAGAATGAAATATTTTGGGAAATATTTTTTAAAAAAGGCAGAATATTATATTTCCCTAAAGAAGAAACAGCTCTCTGGAAAGCAGCCCCCACCTTTCTTAATAGCCCCAGCAGGATTGGGCCAGCCTATCTACAAGACAAAAGACCTTCAGCTCCAGGGTGATGGGATTAAGACATGACCACTCGGGACATACTAGGATTAGCCTTCTACCATCTAGCAGCAGAGCTTACCACATCGCACAACAAACTCCTTCATTGCATCTCCCAGCAAGCTTCAACCAAGCCTGGTACTCAGACAGCATACAAAGTTAGCAGTGACCCCTACAACAACCAATGGAATCTATATTCTTGCACAGGAACAGGAAGCTCAAGGGCAGGTATAAATAACCCTCTCTCTACGCTCCATGTGTTCAGCTGCACCAGGACCACGTGCTTGATGGTTCTGCTTCATTAAACCATCTTTCCAATCAGCCTCCATGTTTCCGGTGTCTTTCTCCCCACTTGGAACTGAACCCAAATGGACTTTTCTCCCAACAGGAATATAGCTCTTTGTCTTTCTACAGGCCGAGCTTCTCTTTCATTTTTCCAAGAATCTTTTTTGAAAAGCCAAGTAAAGGCAAGGAACTTGGCAGGGATCAGAAGAGATGTCTGCAGCATATATTACAGCCTATGGGCTCTCGGTTGTCTCTCCCTGCCACCCATCTGCAACCATTTTCCACGATTCCCTTAGTTTTGCATCTGGTTGCTTTTCCCCGCTGCAATTCCCATTGCGATACAATTGTTTACTTAATGGCTCTGGGTGTCTGCACAACTGCGATTCTCACCTCTTTACAGCCCAAACTACAAGAAACGCCTTGGTGGCACTGTTCTGTTGGCGTCCGCCTGCCGATGCAGCACCCTAGACCTGCTTGGTGCAGCAAAACCACTCAAGGGGAGAACATTAATAAGGAAATATTAAGACAGAACAGTGGGACAGATAAATATTTATTCAGGCAGAAAGCACGTTTGTGCGTCAAAACTAACTCCTTGGAATGTGGCGAAGGTTCCCTGCAAGCAAAAAGTGCTAATCGTGAATTTTCAAGCATGGATCCACTGCGGCATAGTTTTTTTTTTGGCCCTCTGAAACAATTGCAAAAAAAGAAAGGGGAGGAATGAAACTCCAACGCCAAGCACTTTATTTATGAAGTGCTAAACAAAAAAATTCCTCACGCTAAAGTAAGAAATAAATAGAAAGATTCTAGAAAAAGTGCAGAGAAGAGCAACAAAGATGATTAGGGGACTGGAGATTAAAACATATAAAGAACGGTTGCAGGAAGTGGGTATGTCTAGTTTAATGAAAACAAGAACTAGGGGAAACATGATAGGAGTGTTCCAGTATTTGAGAGGCTGCCACAAAGAGGAGAGGGTCAATTTATATATCAAAGTGCCAGAAGGCAGGACAAGAAGCAACGGATGGAAACTAATCAAGGAGAGAAGCAACCTAGAACTAAGGAGGAATTTCCTGACACTTAGAACAATTAATCTGTGGGACAATTTGCCTCCAGAAGTTGTAAATACTCTAACACTGGAAGTTTTAAAGAAGAGATTGGATAATCATTTGTCTGAAATGGTATTGGGTTTCCTGTCTATGTACGGGGTTGGACTAGAAGACTTCCAATGTCCCTTCCAACACTATTATTCTATTCTATTCTAAAATGAAAACAGTACAGCTTCTTCCTTTGGTGAGACAGCCTCCATGGAATAAGACCTGACATTCATGCAACAATGGTTTGGAGAAATAATTAGTCATGAAGGAGAATTTACCAAGTGTGTGGATGATACTAAACTGGCAGGAATAACCAACACTTTAGATGATAGGCTCAAGATCCAGGTGGATTTTGACAGACTAGAACATTGGGTCCTATCTAACAAAATGAAATTCAATGTAGAGAAAAGTAAAGACTTACACTTAGGCATGAAAAACCAAAAGTACACATATAGACTGGGTGCAACCAGGCTTAATAGCAGGAACTGTGAGAGGGATCTTGGAGTCTAAGTGGGCAACCAGCTCAATATGAACCAGCAGTGTGTAGTAAGATGCATCTAGTTTTGATCACCGCACTATAAAAAAGATGTTGAGACTCTAGAAAAAGTGCAGAGAAGAGCAACCAGGATGATTAGGGGACTGGAGGCTAAAACATATGAAGAATGGTTACAGGAACTGGGCATGGCTAGTCTAGTGAAGAGAAGGACCAGGGGAGACATGGTAGTAATGTTCCAATATTTGAGGGGCTGCCACAGACAGGAGGGGAGGGGTCAAGCTATTTTCCAAAGCACCTGTTGGCCAGACAAGGAATAATGGATGGAAATTGATCAAGGAGAGAGATTCAACCTAGAAATAAGGAGAAATTTCCTGTCAGTGAGAACAATTAACCAGTGGAAACAGGTTGGCTGGTGCCGGTTCACACTGGTTCATGTGAACTGGTTGTTAAGATTCTACAAAGTTTGGCTAACTGGCAAATCCCATCACTGGCTGGCCCCACCCTTGCTTGTTTTTCAGCCTGTTTTGGGGGGCATTTTTAGGCCATTTTTCATGCCAAAAACAATCTGAAAATGGCCTGAAAACAGGCCAAAAAACAGGCAGGGGCAGGACCAGCCAGTGGGAGGATTAGCCCCAACTGGCTGAATCTTACTCTGTCTTTGAGATGAGGGGCCGGGAGGCGGGGCTGGATGTGATGAATGACATCACCCTCCCAGTCACATGACCCACTGGCCACGCCTACCCAGCCAGAGAACCAGTTAAAATATTTGCAGCCCACCACTGAGTGGAAGGGAGAGATGACTATCAGCCCTTCGAGGTATACCCAACTAAGAAGCCAGAGTTATGAATGTTAATTCTACTTTTATTATAAAGTTACAATAACAGAATCTTGCAAGTCTAAATACGCTTTCCCTCTCCTTCCCTTTGTTAGTTTCATGAGAAGGCTAAAGAGTGTCACGCTATTAATAAGTAACTAGTAATTAACAATTAACCAGTAATCAGCAATTAATCAGTGGAATGGCTTGCCTCCAGAGGTTGTGGTTTCTCCATCCCTGGAGGCTTTTAAGAAGAGATTGGACGGCCATTTGTCTGGAATGGTAGAGGGCAGGGGTGTCAAACTCAAAGCCTGGAGGCTGGATTTGGCACACGGGTTGCTTAGATCCAGGGCCACCCTGGAAACAGCGAAGGACCAACCCACGGTGCCTCTACCAGCAAAAACAGAGCTTGGGTGGGCTGCATGCAGTCCTCCCATGCTCCCTTTTCACTGGCAGAGGGTTGCAGGAGGTCGTGACAGCTGAAAACAGAGCTTGGGAGCCCATTTTTACTACCAGGGAGCTTAGGCCACTACAGGAACCCCTGACATGAGTGATGTCGAGCTGGCCACACCCACCCTGGCCCTTCAAGGTCAAACACAACCCTGATGCAGCCCTTGTTAGGAATGTAAGTCACCTAACAGTTGGGTTGGAAAATATATAAACCAGAATAGACGTTTTAATACTGGCTCTTTAAGGAAATGCTAAAATTGTAATTGGGTGTGGTTCCTCAAATGGCCATAAGATGGAGCCAGAAACCTGGGTTGTTTCTGTCCTGTTCTGAAGAGTGTTGCCATCCCTGCATTTCCCTATTGACTGTTGCTGGCCATTGTTAGTCTTGGGTTTGATGTGAGTCTTTTACTGAACTGTTTTTGATACTGGACTTTGTTATTGGATTATCCCTGGACTGAAAACTGACTGCTTTAACCGTGAATGACTTGGACTGTTTGTTGGACTTTGCTTAAACATTTATTGGAAGTAAAAACCTACATTTTTACCATACAGTGTATCTGTGTGCTGGTTGTGTGTTATTCTTCACCACTCTCACTACGTCTCCCTGTGTGCACTCATTCTCCTAACAGGGAATTTCCTCAATAGCCCTCAATGAAATTGAGTTTGGCACGCCTGGTATAGGGTCTCCTGCCATGGGGTTGGACTAGAAGACCTCCAAGGTCCCTTTCAATTCTATTATTCTATGTTCTGGGTCTGAGACACTTTCCCAAACTACATTTCTGGCCCAGACTCAGGGTTTTTTGATCTGACCATTGTCTTGATGGCAACTTTTCCTACTGGCCATTACAGCAAGATTTAGAGCGAGGGTCTTCAAACTTGGCAAGTTTAAGACTTGTGGACTTCAACTCCCAGCATTCCTGAGCTGACATGAACTGGAGGAGGAATTCTGGGAGTTGAAGTCCACAGGTCTGAAAGCTGTCAAGTTTGAAGACCCCTGGTTTAGAGAGAAATACAACTAGTTCTTGACTTACAACTCTAATAGAGCTTGGAATATCCATCATAAGTCACAACTGTAATTGGAAGCACAGCTGAGTTACAACACCTGAACACCCGGAGCTTCATTTGAAAAAAGTCATTAGAGGATTTTTTATTTTTAGAAAAACCACAAGAATCAGCTCATTAATCCTGTGGCCCCTCTGGAGGCCAGTTTGTGAGTAATCATTGTTAAGGGAGTAATTATCACTTGTGTATCTTTTAGGTTTTTTTTCCTGCACAACAAAAATTATTCACTGTCCTTCCCATTTCTGCTCGTACACCTTTCTAGTTCTTAGGATCATTTTAGGAGGTTTTTTTTTTTTCATTCATTAAACCTTTGAACTTGGTTTTGTCTTAATAATTCACAGAAACCAAGCGATGGGGAAGATAATCAATCAATCAGAATAGAGCCGGAAGGGACCTTAGAGGTCTTCTAGACCAACTCCCTGCTCAAGCAGGAGACACTATACCAGGAGTGTCAAATTCACATTGTCACGTTGTCATCACTCTGTTGTTACATCCTCTAACCCCCTCACTCCTTTAACCTCAAACCATCCGCTATTGACCTCACCCCATTCCTAAGAGGTCCGTAAGGGGCGTGCATAAGTGCACCAGTGTGCCTACCGTCCCTGTCCTATTACTACCCGTTTATTCATTCACCTATTCCCTGTATTCTTACTCATGTTTATACTTATATCTATTTATCTTGTAAGCGATTGGCAAATCGAATCAAATAAATAAGTAAAAATAAAGTATAGAACAGGGGTGTCAAACTGACACTCTGCAGGCCAGGTGCATCATGTGCTATCCACGGCCACCCCAGGTTTAGCAATATGTCTTTAAAAACATGTTTCTCCTTTAGGGAAAATATGATATTCTGCCTTTTTCATACTTCCTAAAATATTTCATTCTTCTAAGAGGAGGTGAGTGCTAACTTTCTACAGTTGTAAGCGTGAATGCTGGTTGTAACTCACTTTTTCAACATCGTTGTAACTTTGAATGATTGCAAAATGGGCAGTTGTAATTTGAGGACTGCCTGTATACCTGCACTGAATAATTCAATGTAGAGAAAAGTAAAGTCCTACACTTAGGCAAGAAAAAGCAAAAGTACACATATAGACTGGGTGAAACCAGGCTCAACGGCAGAAACTGTGAGAGAGATCTTGGAGTCTTAGTGGACAACCAGCTAAATAGGAGCCAGCAGTGTGCAACAGCAGCCAAAAAAGCTAATGCAATCCTAAATTGCATTAACAGAGGGGTACAATCTAGTGAAGAGAAGGACCAGGGGAGACATGATAGCAGTCTTCCAATATATGAGGGGGGCTGCCACAGAGAGGAGGAAGGGGTCAAGCTATTCTCCAAAGCACCTGTCAACCAGGCAAGGAATAATGGATGGAAACCGATCAAGGAGAGATTAAACCTGGAAATAAGGAGAAACTTTCTGACAGTGAGAACAATCAACCAGTGGAACAGAAGTTGCCCTCGGAAGTTGTGGGAGCACCATCACTTGAGACTTTCAAGAAGAGATTGGACTGCCATTTGTCAGAAATGGTGTAGGGTCTCCCGCTTGGGCGGGAGGTTGGACTAGATGACCTATTAGGTCCCTTCCAACTCCAATTATCTGTTATCTGGATAATGATAATTTTATTAATATTCCCCATTGTTCCAGCCAACGAGGCTTCATTTAAAAAATGAACCGGAATTCTATTTTATAAATGCCAGCTATTAAAAAGGTTAGAAGAGAAAACAAGTGGGGTAGATCCGTTTTAGCTTCCTGTCCCAGGAGATGCCAGCTGATGGGTTTGGGAACTAAATAAGAGAAAACTCACTCTCCAAGGGTATCTTAGGTTTCATTGCACAGCTTTGTAAAGAGCTATATTCAGCCCATGCCCTTGCCTTACAAAAGGACAAATGTTTTCCAGTTCCTTCACAAAAGAAATCAGGAAAGGATCAGCTGGCTAAGGTTTGACTTTTTTATTATTATTCAGATGCAAGGATTTGGGGTCTGTTTCACAGATGTCTGTCAAAGGGGAGAACTTGGAGGACCATAAGGAGAAGGGAGTGGAGTATGGTATATAAAGTAGGTGTTGAGACCGTGGAAAGAATGGCGAGAAGAGCAACAAGGATGATTAGGGGACTGGAGGCTAAAACATACGAAGAACTCTTTCAGGAATTGGATATTTCTAGTTTGATGAAAAGAAGGACTAGGGGTGAAATGATAGCAGTGCTCCAATATCTCAGGGGTTGCCCCAAAGAAGAGGGAGTCAAGCTATTCTCCAAAGCCCCTGAGGGCAGGACAAGAAGCAATGGGTGGAAACTAATCAAGGAGAGAAGCAACTTAGAACTAAGAAGAGATTTCCTGACATTTAGAACAATTAATCAGTGGAACAATTTGCATCCAGAAATTGAATGCTTCAGCACTGGAGTTTTTAAAGAAGAGATCGGACAACCATTTGTCTGAAATGGTGTAGGATTTCCAGCTTGAGAAGGGAGTTTTGGACTAGAAGACCTCCAAGGTCCTTTCCAATTCTATTTTTCCAATTCTATTTTTCAAACGGATGGTTTGTTAGGGTTTGCTGAGGAGCAGTGCCTTAAGGAGAGACTCAAAGCCAAGCTACATGTTACACTTAACAACTATGAAAGCACCCCTATCAACAAAAGCAGGACTTTTTAAAGAGTTGAGATACCCTAGAAAAGCAGAAAGTTCATTTGAGGCACTTCCTTGTCATCTTTTCATTGGATCGGACATCAATAGTTTTCTCAGCTAAACATGCATTTAATTGTCTAAAATATATATATATATATAACACCAGAATTAACTGTTCAGCACGCTAAAATTGTATGTTAAAATAGGAAAAAGCATATTATTGGATTGCCTCGCAGAGGATATTTGAAATCACTTAAACATAACGAGGATGCATTATTTCATATTTCTACATGCCAGATCAAAACAGAAATTCTTCTAGACTGAAGGAAGGAGAAAGTGGAAGAGAAAGAGGAAAAAGAAGCAAGAAGAAACAGCTTTGGATTATTTGGATTACTTGGTGATTTTTGGCTATTGGATCTAAAGGACTAAAATTAATCAGGTGATTTCTGTCGCCATCTCTTTACAATGCCTAAAAAGAATTGTCTGGCATGGAATTCATTGTTCTGAAGCTTTTTTCCCAAAGTCCCAGAAAACGTACAGCACTTTTCCAATGTTGCTTTATTCAGAGGGTTTCAAGAACTCTTTTTTCCTATATTCTTTGGCAGCAAAACCAAATACGGAATTGTCCAACTTCAAATTTTACCTCAGGATCGCCTCCTGTAAGAAGTGAGAGATAATAATCTTGATTTCAACCTCCTGGAAGGTATTTTACCTTTAATTAGAGATTAAGCACCTTCCTGCTGTGTAACATCTATGGAATTAAACTCTAATCATCATTTGCTGTTGCAAAACAATTAACAAAGGTTCAATAGGTTGCTTACCTACTCCCACTCACCCACCCCCAAAATACAAAGCTATCCAACACCGATTTGCTGACCTGATCTGTTTTGTTGTCTATGAAAGCTTTGTTTACAATGTCTCTGTTGGCCAACTTAACCTGGGGAGAGACAGCTGTTAAGCAATTAAATGCCAACTCGGATCTTCAGAACAGCAGAAAATTTGGGTTGTAGCAAGTACAGCAAAAAGTTAGAGGCTCTTGATCAACTTATAGACTTATTGTGGCAGGAATTGTCACGAACTAAAGCCCATGTGATCAAAAACTAAGCCTCAGGAGTAACTGGAGCCAAATATTAATTACAAAAAACCCCTAGATTTGTTATTTAAATAACACAAGTTGGTGAACATACCTCATACTTCTTTCTGCTATTTTATCCACAGTAACCACCCTATGATATAGATTGGGCTAAAAGAGAGAGACTGACCCAAAGTCACTCAGCTGGCTTTCATGCCTAAGGTGGGACTAGAACTCACAGTCTCCTGGTGATTGGCCCAGAGTCACCCAGCTGGCTTTCATGCTAAAGGCGGGA
>NW_020769316.1:3199299-3218285 GCF_900518735.1 Pseudonaja textilis | reverse complement strand
TTGAAAAGAAGCTTAAACTGATGCCCCTGAGGTAGAAGAGTGAGGGGAAGTAGAAAACCTGTTTGGCTTTCAAGTTCCTGTTACTATAGCCATAATCAATATTTCTCAACCTTAGCAACTTGAAAACGTATAGACTTCAACTCCCAGAATTCACCAGCCAAAATCTTTACTGGATTTGGCTGAGGGTGTCAGGTGAATACAGATAGAGAACTGCTATATTTAAATATTGCTTTTCCCAAGGGTGTTTTTTTCAAGAGGCAGCTGGATTTACTTTCTTTTTTCTTACCAGAAAGTCCAGTTTGCCTCTTGAAAAAGCACCTTTAGGACAACCATGAGCTGGATGATTGAGAATCTCCATAAACAATTGCTTTTCCAAATCTCTTCCTGCAGGTTTTAGCACTAAACTTCCATCAGATAATACCTAGTGGCTCTTCACATTGATCTATGTGCAAAATATGTCAACCTGAGGATGGAAGTTTCTTGAGAATTCTAGAACATTCCATTTGCTCTTCAAACCACACCAAGGAGCTCTTCTGGAGATGATTGGATATTTTTCTGAAAGTCTAGTTTCCAAACCTTTGAAACAATCAGATTGTTGAAACAGAATACTCCTGATGTCTATGGAGATTCTCCATCATCCAGACCACTGTTGTCCCAAAGATGGTTTTTCCAAAAGGAAATTGGACTTTCTTTGAAAACGTTTCGCTTCTCATCCAAGCAGCTTCTTTGGTTTTTCTGAAGAACTGAAGAAGCTTCTTGGATGAGATGTGAAACATTTTGTGAAACAAGAAAAAAAACAAGACAGGAATATTCCAGAGTTTTCCAGTATGTTCCATTCCTGGAAGGAAACAGCCCTATTTTGCACATACCTCTTAAAGTCAAGTGATTGAATCCACACAGAAACTTTCTCAATCAATAAACAGATAAACCCTTCAGCTCCACATTTGAAATTTGCATTCTGAAGTACATTTGGCTTGTGTTGTTAGCCTTTGGCAATACTTGATGGCTTTGATGCCCTGCAAAATTAGAATATTTGATTATATTTAACAGCGAGCTGGGAATGTTTATGTTTGGTTTGGTTTGGTTTGGTTTGGTATTTGCTAGCAGTGCACAAGTTTGTGCAGCTTCTCAGAGATCAGTCAGAATTCCCTGAACATTTCAAAACCGTAAGACGCTCAATATGAAAAAGAAACACACAGGCGATTTACTTTGGCATGTGCTTGAGGGCTACAAACGCATCTGCGGATTATTGCTTCGTATTATCTGCTGGAAGGAAAAGACAGTTGAAATATAAGACCTACTCTGAACAAATTAACCATCTCTATCCGTCTGGGATAAATTCCAGGAACCGTTCTAATAAAGAGGAAGTGTAATGGCTGGTTCCCTGCTGGTAGAATGGTGTTTTTCAAATCTGGCAACTTTTTAAGATGGGTAGATTGCAATCCCCAGACCAGCTCATGGAATTGCAAAACCAGCATGCTAGCCCGGGAGTCTGGGGAGTTAAAATCCACCCATCTTAAAAGTTGCCATATTTGAAAGCAACGGCTTTACCACCTGGGAACCAGCCATTACACTTCCTCTTTATTGGAATTGTTCTTTATTAGAACTGTTAAAGATAGTTCTCGGCTTACAACCACAACTGAGCCCATAATTTCCGTTGGTGAGTAAGATTGTTCTGACCTAGGCTTCCCAAGATCATGAAGCAGACTCCTCGTCCCGACAAAACCCCTTTTGTTTAGGTTAAAGTGAATTCCTCCCCAGCAAAGTCCCGGCAAACAGTCTTTCATGAGATTTCACAACTACAGACCTTTATCAGGCTTGGAGAATCGCCAGGGCGATATCTTCCAAACACCACGCTGTAGCAGCAATTACTTGGCAAGAAGTCAGGCACAGATCTTCACCCTAATGAACTGAACAAATTGTCTCCTGTAAATACCACTCCCCTTTCACTCCTCTTTATTCCCTATGAGAGGGGCCGTTCACCATCCACCTGTGCCCTTACTCCCGAGTTGACCCTTGTTCCTTAACTCTTCCCTTCTGCTAGCAGCTCTGTGCATGTGCACACTGGGAACAGGCTCCAGCTGTTCTTCTGCCCCACTGGCCTCTGACTCCAAAGGCAGCTGATAACTGTCAGATGGCCCTGGCCCAATCTCTGCCTCCGACGCAGGGCACCTTCCCCAGACTCCGGGACTGGCCCATGCTCCTCCTCAACCTCCTCACTGATGGGCCAACTGCTAGAATAAAACCAGGTCATGGCACACACACTTCAAAGTAAATCAGGAAGCCTGTAATTGTGGAGTCTGTCTGGCAAGAACAAAGAATGCTTATCCACTGGAGATGTGCGTGTGTAACTCTTGTGACAATCCTGGCTAATTGGAAAGCTGATAAAAGTAACACAAGTTAGCCAACTTGCAGACCTCAGCTAAAAGTTAGGCCTGCAGCAAATCAGATGTGTATTAGATCATTCCTAGGACATTCATTAGCCAAGACTTGGGAATAAGGACAGCTAGAGACCAATAGAACAAATTGTAGAATTATTACTAACATGTTGATTAGATGATATTTCTTATTATCTCGCTTTGTCCCACCTTCTCCTTTAGTGAAAATGTATAAAACTTACTCAATCCTTTGTTCTGGGCTCTTGGCCTTTTGACCAGGAGCCCCTTTCCTTGGAGTTCTCCAATAAAAAGCAAGAAGAAAACCTGCACCTCGTGTTTGGCATCTATCTTTGGCTTCTTTGGCACCAGGCTCAGACCCGAATTGGGAACAACATCACTGTCCAAGTCTGCCTGGCTCTGGCTGGCTGGCTGGCAGGCCACCACTGAGACAGCTGTTAAGCGAGCTTTTCCCCCTTTTACATTTAATGACTTTTATTGTTTTACTGATATATCAAATACAAAGAAAGACAAAAAATAGGAAATTAAGGGAAGCAAAAAAGAGGGGGAAAGAAAATACGGGGTACGAGGGAAGAAAGAAAAAAATGTGTTGACTTCCAACTCTTTTTGCACAGCACAAGATCACAACATTCCAGCCTCAACTTCTTAACTTTTACACATTAGTATATATAGCTACCCATTTCTATCAGACCAAATCTATCTCATCAGAGTTTTGTCGCATTTTCTGACCTTTCTTGCCACAGTTGTTCAGTGAATCACTGCAGTTGTTAGGAGTAACCCGGTCGCTAAGTGAATCTGGATTCCCCACTGACTTTGCTCGTCAGAAGGTTGCAAAAGGGGATTACATGATCCCGGGATACAGCAACGGTCATAAGTATGAACCAGTTGCCAAGCCTCTGAATTTTGATCCTGTGACCACGGGGAATGCTGTAAGTATGAAAAATGGTCATAACTTATTTTTTTCAGTGCTGTCGTAACTTTGAACGGTCACTAAATGGATGGTTGTAAGGTGAGGATTACCTGTAGCCTTCAAGGGGCTTCAGTCATCTCTGCTATTTCTCCTGTCATGAGCACCTTGCTTAAGTCCTGACTGATAGGAAGAAATATTGCTAGAGTAGAGAATGTGTCGTCTAACGGTGTGGATTGTTTTTTCTTTTCTATGTTATTTAAAGCTTGGGGCTACAGACATTCTCCCACTGGTTCATGGTCTGGCTGTTATTAAGTAATTAGCGCAAGGAAATTAATTGTCATCTGTCTCGCCATCAGAATCTGATGGGATAATGAATTCTCTTCCTGGGCCAGCCCACCTGTTGGGGAAAAGGTTTATAACTTTGGCCCTTTCAGGTGACTGATAGCATTTGCTGCTCCTTCAGAGAGAAGACATGAAATCAATCTCTGAATGTAGCTCCTTCTTCTGCAAATTACAACTTTGTCCTTTGAGAGAAAGAAAGAGGGGGAGAGAGAAAGAGAAAATGAGAGGAGAGAAAGAAAGGAGAGAGAGAGAGAGAAAGAGAGGAAGGAAGAAGATAGAGAGAAAGGAAGGAAAGAGATAGGAAAGAAGGGGAGAGAGAATGGAAGGAATGAGAGAAAGAGAAAGAAGAGAGAGAGAGAAAGAGAAAGGAAGGAGAGAGAAAGAAAGGAAGGAGAGAGAAAGGGAGAGAGAGGGAGAGAAAGGAAGGAGAGAGAGAGAAAGATAGGAAGGAGAGAGAGAAAGAGAAAGGGAAGGAGAGAGAGAAAGAGAAAGGAAGGAAGGAAGGAAGGAAGGAAGGAAGGAAGGAAGGAAGACTTTTTCAAGTCACAGTGGAGTAACTCTGGAATAAGAATAAATGAAGGCCAAATGTTCTTTTTCAAAAACTTTTTTTTTCCTGCTGTATTTTTTTCACTACTTTTTTAAAAAGCACTTTTTATGCATTTATTTTACAACTTATGCATTTGTATTACAGGTATCATTATGTTCTGTTTGTTTCTCTCTCTCTCTTTAATTTAAAAGTAACAAAAAATCAAGAATCACTTTGCAGCATAAAATGGGGGGGCATGCACACTGAATAAATTCTTAAGAATCAGATTTGCTAATGATTTCTTGACCATGGAAAACTGTAGTCTTCCAGCTGGGAAAATATCCCTCTTCCTTAAATGCAAAAAGGCATTTTCTTCGCTTTTCTTCCTTTCTTTTCCCTGTTTCACATTATAAATGCCTTGAGAGTATCAATTCTGTTGTAAAAATAAAGAGGTGGACAGAGGCTTTAGTCTAAATGTATTCAGTTTGGCAACAAAATCTGTTTTGGGGATTTGTTGCAAATTCATCACTGTGGGTTTAATTAGATCTATTCATTTCTTTAATTATCATTTTGGAAAATGTTCTCCCCGTCAAATCTCCACAAATCCTGGGAATCCTTTAAATATAACTATTGAGCTTATTTCTAACGAAGGGTCGGGAAAGTTTTGTCAAAATGTCAGACATGGAATTTTCATTGAGGTCACAAAGCTTAACTAAGATATTGGTGATGACAATCAAATAGATTTTTGTACCACTTCTGAATCCAAAATATCTTGAAACTGTTGGGTTTTTTTACGAGTTTAATCATCCTTATTGCTTTTTGTGTTTTTAAATGGCTTTTGTGGTTATGTTTTTGGTTATTGCTAACATTTGTTTTCATTTTTTTTTAATTTGGGAGCTGCCCAGTGAGACACAAGGCTATGTTAAATTCAGTATAAAGTCAATCATGGGACTAACCTGATTTTGCAACCTTGGTTTGTGATGGTAGTTAAGTCAATACTGCGGTCATTAAGCAGAGCAATGGTTTGCTATTCGAATGGAATGGAATAATTCATCATTAGGAAATTTCTCCTAAGAAGATTTTTAGTTGCAACCAAAGAACGGGTTAGTAATTGTCTATAGAAATTCTCAGTCATCCAGGTCATGGTTGTCCCAAAGGTGTTTTATTCAAGAGGCAACTGCACTTTCTAGTTTTTCTTTGAAGTTGTTTCTCTTCTCATCCAAGAAGCTTCTTCAGTTCTGACTGGGATGGCGGGGAATGGTAGGATTTATATTCTTTGCAGGCAACCGGTCATCCGCATTCTTTTAGAGCATCATTGAGGCCACTTGGAAGTTTATTTGTGTCCTCATGGTCACCTGAGTTGGTGTGGAGAAGGCTCCACACCCATGGAACCTCCAAGATAAACTCCAAGTGGCCTCAATGACCCTTTAAAAGGACGCAAATGACCAGCTGTCTGCAAGGAGTATAATACCTTCCATTCCCCACCATCCAGTCAGAGCTGAAGAAGCTTCTTGGATGAGAAGCGAAACGTCTTCAAAGAAAAACCAGAAAGTCCCGTTGCCTCCAGCGTTTGGATTCAAATAATTTAACAACTGATTCTCTGCCCTAATGATTTCTTCCAACAACCAGTTCACCAAACTGCTCAGAAACTTAACAACCGGTTCTCCCGAAGTGGTGCAAACTGGCTGAATCCCACCACTGTCAGCCTCTTGAAAAAAAAGCACCTTTGGGACAACGGGTCAGTAACTGAGTTATAACTGAAGAAGCTTCTTGGATGAGAATGGAAATGTTTCGAAGGAAAAAAAAACCAAGAAAAAAAGACTCTTTCCCTTTGTTTTTAAAATAACTTGACTGATGCTCTGGAGACCTGAAAAGCTACATCATCTTGGCCACTCCTACCTTTCTTTCACACATGCGCACAGAAACACACCTGCACTTTATTGCAGATGTTGGGTTTTTCTTCTCCCTGAGTTCTTCCACGAGATGCAGGCATTTTGCTAGTGCTGATGCTTCCACATCCCTGCCTGGGGGGAAAAAAAAAAACAGGTCTCAGAGAGAAAAAAGAAACGTGTGTGTGTGGGGGGGGGATGATTAAACACGGGTTCGCTTCTCCTTTGCAAACTGTTTATTTTCCCTGCTGTTTTACAAGCTGTTCGTCCAACTCTTTTTCTGTTTCTCCAATGCCTGTGAAGCATCTGCTGGACATAATGTACATGGTGCATGATGCATTCAGCTTCACAAATTCTAACGGCTGCATGGGAGTATTCGTCTAACCCACTGAAACCTTTGATCATTGAATATCCCTTTTCTGGGTTTGCATAATATGTTGGAATCCCCTCCCCTGCCTGTAAAATGAAACCAGGTTAATATTTTCCAAGTTGCGACGACTCCGGGTGTAGCACAAAGGCAACACAGTCAGATAATCAGTAGGAGTCCCCCAATGTCCTGGTTACCTTCTGGGCTGGAGAAAAAAACTCTCCCAGGGACAGCCTTTAGCTGCAGAGAATCAAGTCCAAAACGTGGTCAGCAAAAACTGTAACTATAAGTCCAATCAAGGCAAAAGGAGGTAATTAGTCTGGCAGGGCAGAAGCACGAATTCCAAATGTGAAGGCACGGTAATAACTCAACTTGGTTGGGAAGAGGCCAGGAATGCAGATAACCAAAGTCTACACAAGATAAACTCATGTTTTCTCTCAGCAGCTACCTCACTCAGCATGCATTTCTTATAAACTTCTTCCCAGCTGTGGCTAATGAAGGGTATCAGGGCCCTTTCCTCCCCGTAAGCCATGTAACCCACATTGCTCCCTTCTCCGTTCCTCCCGGCAAGACCTAGGATTAGGGAAGGGGTGGGCCTGGGTCTTCCTCTGAACTCCCTCTCCCTTGTTCTACCTCCACCCTGCTCTGCCCAGCCAGACTTTGCCCTTCTTCTCCACAGCCAACGGAGCCACACTCCCACTCCCTGTCCGCCGTTCATCTTCCTCCTGGGATTCAGATCCTGACAGGGGCATGACACAAGTTTTAGATGGAGGACAATAATTGTTAGGGCTTTACTTAAATGCCTTGTGCAAACACCATTTAAACCATTGTTTGAAGTTACAAAGACCCACCTGAGTCAGAATGGCGCAGTGGTTAGAATGCAGTACTGCAGCTAATTCTGCTGACTGCCAGCTCCCTGCAATTTGATAGTTCAAATCTCACCAGGCTCAAGGTTGACTCAGCCTTCCATCCTTCAGAAGTTGGTAAAATGAGTAACCAGATTGTTGGCGGGCAAGAGGCTGACTCTGTAAACTGCTTAGAGAGGGCTGCAAAGCACTGGGAAGCAGTATATAAGTCTAAGTGCTATTGCTACCAGCAGTGGGTCTATGACAATTCACCACATCCAATTCACCCCAAATTTGAGCATTAGTTCATCATCATTCAGCCACCCTTTATGATTATTTGCCACTTAACAAACTAGCCTGTAATTCCTCTATCTGCATACAACATGATGATCTTTATCGAAACTAGTTTTTCTAAAAATTAACTGTCCCCGATAATGTTCAACCAATGCATATCTATGCATTGGCTTGTTCACACAAGGCAAAAAATATCAATATTTGATTTGAATCAACTTCCCTTTATGCAGTGCAAGGCCAGGGAAGTTGCCATTTTTTTTTATAAAAAAAAAATCCAATTGTGCTTAGCACCAACCCTGCCAAACCATTCCTTTTCAGCATTCTAATCGTTCTGACAAGGTATAAATTGCTCTGCAGATTGCAATAATGTCCCATGTGAGAAGATAGCTGTTTCCAGGAAGGACAGAGGAAACCATTCTGTAGAGCTACTGATATTTGAGCCGAAATGTGTGGCTTTGCTGTTAAGATCCCAAAGCAATGCTGGAGTCCAGCACAATCATTACCAGGAAACAAGAACAAAGAAACTGTTTTCACACCATAGCAACCGGCAAGGAACATCACCAACTTCATCGTTTTGGGCCGCTGTGTTCAGCCTGGATCATCTTGAGTTCAGAAAGGAGGTTGACTAATGGGAAAGGACACAATGACACGAGACGTAGGCACACAAAGATCCGAACATGTTCAGGAGAGAGAAAAGGACAATAACCCCAATCCAAATGGGTTTTGAAGAATGCAGCTAGCAGAAACAGTCATATTTTGCTTGGCCTATAATTCTGAGAACAGGACATGGAGCCGTGGAAGAAGTTAAAAAAAAATGGGTCCCTCAAGCCAACTCCAGGATAAAAGCTACCTCACATTTATACAGAATAACAAGAGTTGGAAGGGACCTTAGAGGTCTTCTAGTCCAACTCACTGCTCAAGCAGAAGACCCTACACCATTCTGGACAAATGGCTGTCCAGAATAGTATAGGACCACCCCAAAGAGTTGTTGTTGAGGGGAAAATTGGAGGAGGGAAGGAGTATTAGGTATGTTCTCCATCCTGAGTTATTTATACAAATAATAAAGAATGGAATGGAATGGAGGAGAGGGGAGGAGACGGATGAGGGGAGCAAAGGTGGAATTCAAATTTTTTAACAACTGGTTCTGTGGGCATGGTAGGTGGGTGTGGCCATGTGACTGGGTGGGTGCAGCTTTTTTGCACACACACCCCTTCTTTTTGCCTCCTGGGCCTCAGAGAAGCCTCCTGGGGGGCACTTTTGCTCCCAGAAGGCTTCCCTGGCACCCAGAAAGGCAAAAAAACCAGAACTGGAGCGGGTGCGCAGCATGATAATGTCGCACATGTGCAATAAGGACTGACTGGGCAGAGAAGGGAGGGGCAGGCAGAAAGGGGCGGGGCCAGCCAGGGGCGGTTCTCCAAACTGCATGGAATCATAACAACTGGTTCTATAGAATCAGCCTGAACCGATAGAATCCTACCCCTGGGAGAAGAGAGGAGAGGAGAGGAGAGGAGAGGAGAGGAGAAGAGAAGAGAAGAGAAGAGAAGAGAAGAGAAGAGAAGAGAAGAGAAGAGAAGAGAAGAGAAGAGAAGAACTGAATAGAATAGAACAGAATACTTTATTGATGTCATGGGACACACAAGAAATTTGTGCATAAGTTCTCAGTGTGTACATAAAAGCAAACAGGCGATCTCATAGATCATAAATCATGGTATCCGATCATAAATCATAAGATACAAACAGCAATGGATAAATCATAATATACCAATGGGAGAAGGTAATAGGAAAGATGGAAGTGAGGAAGATGAGAAAGATGACAAGATGATGATGATAATAATAAAGATGATGATGATGATGATGATGATGATGATGATAATAATAATAATAATAATAATAATAATAATAATAATAATAATACAACTCACTACATGGGTAAATATCTTTAGGCCTAAAACAGGGCTGCAGGAATTAGGAGTTTAGCAGAGTGATGGCAGGGGGGAAGAATTCCTGACAGTGAGAAATAGATGAATTCTCCTTTAATGAAGGTCATCATGATTGCCATCCATTCTTACATGACGGATATTAGCGGCCTTGTCACATGTACAACCCCAAAAAATTGGGACTTCCACCGCTGAACAGGAACACTGCCAAGATACATAAGTATAACCAATTCATGAGCGTCATATGAGCCATATGGGATGGCTTAATTTACTTCCGTATAGAAAATTATAATAAAACTGTAACCAATGGGGAAAAAGTGAAAATTTGAGGGGCCCCTTCAGACTGTGATAATCTTAAATTGAAGCTTGTTTAGCTCGTTAGACTAGTGGTTATGACCAAAGCCTTGGATTTTATTAATGCCTTTGGTGGATTCCATCATGGGGTAGGACCGTCTTCATTGTCTCAGTGGAAGACCAACTGGAGTCAGGGTGAACTTCAGACTCTGGGTCCAGCCATACAGTCAGTCCTCAACTTACAACTATTCCTTTAGTGACTGTACAAAGTTACAACAGCACTGAAAAAAGTGATTCATGACTCATGATCATTAGAAGTGGTATTCCACAGGTTCTATCCAGTTCCGGAGAACCAGTAGCGGAAATTTTTAGTACTTCGGAGAACCGGCAAAACCACCTCTGACTGGCCCCGCCCCCATCTATTCTCTGCCTCCTGAGTCCCAGCTGAGCAGCTGGGTCTTCTTTTGTTGCCCTGCACAGGAGAACAGAGCTGGAAAGTAGGTTAGTGGGGTGGGGAGGGAATGCAACTGTGCAGTAATCTTTCCCCGGGAGTGGGGAGGGAATGGAGATTTTACAGTATCCTTTCCCTGCCACGCCCACCAAGCCACCCCCACAGAACCGGTAGTAAAACAAAATTTAATCCCACCACTGATGTTCATGCTTAGGATGATTGCAGCATCCTTGTGATCACGTGATCAAATTTTGGGAGCTTGGCAACTGGCATGTATTTATCCCAGTTGCACTATAAAGTCCTAGCTGGGGAAATCAACAAATGAAATACAGGTATTTCATCAACTGACAACTGTCAGGATTCTGGCAGTTACCCCAATTAAATCATGGGTCTCAAGCCAGACTCCCAAAACTTCAAAGGATTTATTGGAATTCAACATGTCGGCATGACCTGGATGTAGCCGAGTCTGAGACAGGTAATTCATTGTCACCCTTGACCCTGTTTTTCCCTCCACCCATCTGGGTGTATCATAATTCGTATTCTCCAACGAAACATGTCCATAGCCAAGAGTCATCAATCATGCTCTCCAATTAGATTTTTGCGCAGCTTCAGTCATTTAATCAGTCTCTGAAGAAAATATGAATGGAATGTACTTTTGATTCCACACTGCTGCCTGCTCTTTGAAACTTCCCCTCTTTCTTTCTGTTGGCAACTATAAAATGTGTATAGAAAATGTTTTGTGAGTTGACAACAACAGTTCATTTAGTGATCGTTTGAAGTTGCAACGGCATCCCCAAAAAATGGGATTTAGGATCATTTCCACACTTAGGACCGTGGCAGCTTCCCCGTGGAGTATTGATTGTATGATCACATGATCAGAATTTAGGCCACTTGCCAACCAGTTCATATTGATGATGGCTGCAGTGGCCCGGGGGTCACATGATCCCGTTTTGCGACCTTCTGACAAGCAAAGCCAGTGGAGAAGTTCAGGTTCATTTAACAACCCTGTTACTAATTTAACAGTGGCGGCGAATAACTTAACAGCTGTGGCCAGGAAGGTTGTAAAACAGGTCCAAACTCATTCGCTTCAGCTCTGACTGGAAGAAGCTGAAGAAGCTTCTTGGATGAGAAGCGAAATGTCTTCAAAGAAAAAACCAGAAAGTCCAGTTGCCTCTTGAAAAAAAAGCACCTTTGGGACAACCATGACCTGGATATCATCAATTCTGGTGCCTGGATTTTTGCAACCCTGCTGACTCTATTAAACTCCTGAACTGACCAAGAGAAACCATCGGTTCTCCCTTCTTCAGCTTGGAAGGTGTGGTCCCGATCCATTTAACGACTCCCCAGATCTTATCACATGCCATTTTTTCCCAAATCTCCCTGCCATGGTCAACTTTTCTAGCCAGTCCCTGCAGGCTAAACTGAGGCTGACTACAGGAGCTGTCTGGCTGTCTGAAACTATTTATCCATCCATCCATCCATTCATTCCAGCTCCCGATTCCAATGTTGAAAAGCCTGACTTCCTTTTCAGATCTTCTCCTTTCATTATGGTTTCTTTGTCTGGGTTGGCAAACTCTGGTCATCTAGCAGAAGGTGGACAACTCGCTATCTGTCTATTGCATTGTCTGCTCCAGAGTTTGCCAGCCCAGATAGACTAAGCTATACTTTTCCTCTACTCTATAACAGTCCGTGGGAATCAGAAATTCCCACGGAATTTAAATAAGAGGCTGCTGAGCCCAGAGAAGGAAAGCATGGGGGAGAAATATACTTTCAGATTCTGTTAATGCAAAATTGTGAGTCCTAGTTCCACTTTAGGCATAAAAAGCCAGCTGGGTGACTTTAAGCCAATTACCAGAATATGGTGAATTCTAGTCCTGCCTTAGGCATGAAAGCCAACTGGGTGACATTGGGCCAATCACCAGGAGACTGGAAATTCTAGTCCTCCCTTAGGTACGAAAGCCAACTGGGTGACTTTGGACCAATCACCACAAAATAGTGAATTCTATTCCCACCTTTGGCATGTCTTTCGGCCAATCAACAGGAGACTGGGAATTCTAGTCCTCCCTTAGGTATGAAAGCCAGCTGGGTGACTTTGGACCACTCATCAGGACACTGTGAGTTCTAGTCCTGCCTTAGGTAAAAACGCTTACTGGGTGTCTTTGGACCAAATCACCAGGAGATGGTGAGTTCTAGTTCTGTCTTAGGCATGAAAGCCAGCTGAACTTTGAGACACTCCCTCTCTCTCTCTCTCTCTCTCTCTCAGCCCAGTCCTACCTCACAGGGTTGTTGTGGGGAAAATAGGAGATGGAAGGAGTCTTATGCCCTTTCACCACCTTTAATTACTTATAAAATAATAAGGGCTGGATAAAAGTCTAATAAATAATATAACCTTGCAATAACATTAGAGTTCATACTTCTGGATGGACTGCAAGACTTCAGATACGATCTTTCTGTTTGATTTGTAAGCAGCCAAACCTGGCAGCTTCTTTGGCGTTTTAAAACGTTCGAAGAGCTGCAATTGAAAGGGACCCGAAGGCCTTTGAAAAGCAAGCAAGCAAACCCAGTTAGGACAAGAGAAGCTGCCTTTCAGCCGTCGTCTTCTCCTCGGGAGCTCAAGAGCTAGGAATGAAAGAAAACTGAAGGAGAGATTATCTGACTGTCAACATGCACGCGCACGGCATTCAACCCACGCCAAGCAACCTCAGGCTGCCATTAAAAGGAGGAACGAAGAAAAATCCCCTTCAGATGTGTCATGCATGGAACATCGGGACAAATTCTCAATTAAGCTGCAGTTACGGCTCTTCGTTGCTCTTGTTTGTAGAGTCAGCGCTGACAATAGCCTAGTCTGGAAATAAAAGTGTTGTCAGCACAGAAGCAATTAGGCCTCACGTCTTAAGAGATAGCAAAGAGCCAAGCGTGAGATTTGTTGTTGTTGTTGTCATCGTTGCTGCTGCTGCTGATGATGTTCTGGCTTGCAAATTGTGCCTTAGAGCTCACAATAGGAAAATTAAACCACGTACGGACTAGCGTTCATTCCATTTATTCCCTTTTCGCCTTTCAGGATTCCAATCCGATTGGAATGGAGACATAAAAGAGATGAAGGGATCCAATGGCGGAGCTTCTACTCTGGAAATGGCTGCTAGATTGACTGCAGGCTCTTCCTCCCGCCCCCTCCTGTCACTCTCTGATAACCTCTTCAAATCAAATCAAATCTACCTTTACTGTCAGAGTACAACGTGTCTACAATGAGAATGGCTGAGCCTCCCTTTGTGGACACACTCCCAAGACAACTCACAGTGAAGACATAAAGACCCTACCCCAGTGAATCCTACTAACAAACACACAATCTTATTGCACCATGTGAACATTGCACAACACGCTGCCCCGCAAGTCTATCATACTTTGACATGGAGTTATTTTCCATTCAGGAGTCTGACAGCCCATGGGTAGAAACTGTTCTTCTGCCTTAGTGTGACTAGCTATGCTTCTATACCTCCTACCCAATGGTAGTAGAGTGAAGAAGTGCTGACCAGGGTGTGAGTCGTCCCTGAGGATGTTCCTCACTCTGTGATGACCCAGAGTGTAACACAAACGTAACAAAATCCAAAATGTAAATAAATGTCCTTTAATGCCTCCAACTTGGCCCCACTGTTCAATAATTCTCACGTGGAGATAAAACTTATGCAAAAATAGTCTTCAAAAGAAAGCAACACAATCCAAACTTAATGAACAGATAGAGGTGAAATAAAAAACCAAAACAAACTACAATGAAGGAATTTCCACAACGGACCAGGATAAGTAATTACCAACTTCAAGGAGATAACAAGGCACTGTCTGTTGGAAGGTCTCCAACCAAGATAACTTCAGCCCAAAATAAAACACGCTTTGCTTCTGGTAACACTGTATTTTAACCGTCTCTTTTATGTACTATTCTCCCCAGCCACAACCAATGAGGGGGATCATGGCTGCTTCCTCTCTCATAAGCCAAGTTGTTTCCTTCTCTGTTCCTCCCGGTGTGTCCTAGGATGAAGAGGGATGGGCCTGGTACTTCCTCTGACTGCCCATCTGGCCTCTGCCCTTCCCCAGCCTCCTCCACAACCTCCAGAGCCACACCTCCACTCCCTGTCAGCTGTTCCTCCTCTCCCTCAGAGTCTGACTCCAACAAGGGCATGGCACACTCTTCTAATGCAGCAAGCCCTAGTGAGGTCATCTAGTAATATTAGAGGACAGCCCATGATGTCTTGTGCTGTGCTCACCATCCTCTGTAGTGCCTTTTTTTTTTTGGTCAAAAGTTTTTTATTTTATTTTACATACATATCAATATGCGAACAATATAACATATGAGTGTTTTACATTTTGCATCCAATAACATGTTAATAACATGCATCAATAATCATGTTAACTATTTTCAAAATCTTATTTCATTCCAACCTTCGTATATATCCTTGTATTCCGTTTAATCTGTTATTCATTTATATATTCCATATTTCATTATATTAGTTATTTTATGCTAATCCTCATATTATTCAAATATGCTTAATATCGCCTTTATTCAAATTCTAATTTCCTTTCTTTTTCTACATCATCATATTATTAAAAATTATATACTATTATTTTCCCCCTCTCCAATTCCATCCCAATTCTAACTTTCAGTTATGTCACTACAGTTCCGAAGAATATTCCCTAATATATTTTCTTTTTTAGTATAACATTTCATTAATCAGATATATTCTTCCTTTTACCACAGATAAAACATCATTAATCATATTTAATACATTTGACAAGTCCTTGTAGCTCTACTAATCAATTCCATCCCAATTCTTTTTTTTTCAAAGTTTTTTTATTTTTTATATTTCATAAATTGTCTCTTTTAGTGAACAGATTAGTTCCAGATTTTTACATTTCCATACAAACAGGACCTTAATTACATCTTTGCCTTTCATATTCAGTTTCATATCAATTCCTTACATGTATTTTCTATTTCATATCTTAATTTTTCCATTTTTTCTTCAAATATTCTCTTCTTAATACAAATTATTTATACAATATTTAAAGTTACATATTCATTTCATATCATATCATTACATTTATGAATTCTATAAATTTTCTCTAATATTCTTCACAATTGTTCCATATACACTGCTCAAAAAAATAAAGGGAACACTTAAACAACACAATGTAACTCCAAGTCAATCACACTTCTGTGAAATCAAACTGTCAGGTTAGGTAGCAACACTTATTGACAATCAATTTCAGATGCTGTTATGCAAATGGAATAGACAACAGGTAGAAAGCATAGGCAGTTAGCAAGACATCCCCAATAAATGAGTGGTTCTGCAGGTGGTGACCACAGACCACTTCTCAGTTCCTATGCTTTCTGGCTGATGGTTTGATCACTTTTGAATGCTGGCGGTGCTTTCACTCTAGTGGTAGCATGAGACGGAGTCTATAACCCACACAAGTGGCTCAGGTAGTGCAGCTCATCCAGGATGGCACATCAATGCGAGCTGTGGCAAGAAGGTTTCCTGTGTCTGTCAGCGTAGTGTCCAGAGCATGGAGGTGCTGCCAGGAGACAGGCCAGTACATCAGGAGATGTGGAGGAGGCTGTAGGAGGGCAACAGCTCAGCATCAGGACCACTACCTCCGCCTTTGTGCAAGGAGGGACAGGAGGAGCACTGCCAGAGCCCTGCAAAATGACTTCCAGCGGGCCACAAATATGCGTGTGGCTGCTCAAATGGTCAGAAACAGACTCCATAAGGGTGGTGTGAGGGCCTGACGTCCACAGGTGGGAGTTGTGCTTACAGCCAAACATCGTGCAGGACGTTTGGCATTTGCCAAAGAACACCAAGATTGGCAAATTCGCCACTGGCACTCTGTGCTCTTCACAGTGAAAGCAGGTTCACAGGTGACAGACGTGGCAGGGTCTGGAGACAACATGGAGAATGTTCTGCTGCCTGCAACATCCTCCAGCATGACTGATTTGGCAGTGGGTCAGTAATGGTGTGGGGTGGCATTTCTTTAGGGGGCCGCACAGCCCTCCATGTGCTCACCAGAGGTAGCCTGACTGCCATTAGGTACCGAGATGAGATCTTCAGACCCCTTGTGAGACCATATGCTGTTACAGTTGGCCCTGGGTTCCTCCTAATGCATGACAATGCTAGACCTCATGTGGCTGGAGTGTGTTCCTGCAAGACGAAGGCATTGATGCTATGGACTGGCCCGCCCGTTCCCCAGACCTGAATCCAATTGAGCACATCTGGGATTTCCTGTCTCGCTCCATCCACCAACGCCATGTTGCACCACAGACTGTCCAGGAGTTTGGGGATGCTTTAGTCCAGGTGTGGGAGGAGATCCCTCAGGAGACCATCCATCACCTCATCAGTTGCATGCCCAGGCATTGTAGGGCGGTCATACAGGCACACAGAGTCCACACACACTACTGAGCCTCATTTTGACTTGTTTTAAGGACATTACATCAAAGTTGGATCAGCCTGTAGTGTTTTTTTCCACTTTAATTTTGAGTGTAACTGCAAATCCAGACCTCCGTGGGTTGCTAAATTTAATTTCCATTGATAATTTTTGTGTGATTTTGTTATCAGCACATTCAACTATGTAATGAACAAAGTATTTAATAAGAATATTTCATTCATTCAGATCTAAGATGTCTTATTTTTGTGTTCCCTTTATTTTTTTGAGCAGTGTATTTCTATTCATGTCTTGGCCTTTTCTATTTTTCTTCAATTATTCTCTTATCTTTTTGATACAAATTTCTTTATATAATTTTAAAAATTCTTATTTCTAATTCTATACTCTGTACTTATCCTTGTATCTGTCATATTTGTTAATTCATTGCATATTCTTGGTTCATTATTTAAAAAATTCCATTATAATTCCAATAATTAATAAATTCAAAAGCCTCCCCCTTTAATTACTAATTTGAGTGTGCCACCCCTTTATTGTATACATTCAATTAGTTCCCCTTGTTCATAATAGTATTTAACATGATATAGTCATTATTTTAATTATCCCTTTAAATTAATAATAATCTCTTAGCTACTACATGATTTATATATACTTTAAAAAGATTCCGCATGATATTTGCCTTAACTGTCTTCTAATTCAGTTATTCTTCTAAGTATCATATCATAAAAACTGATGTTAATTTAGTTTTTATAACGATCTTCATAGTACTTCCATATCTCCCCCTTTTCATTTTTATTTCAATTATATCTATGTATATTTTAAAATAGCAAATAATCCAATAACAGTACAAAGAAAAAGCCATCAGTATAGCTACTTTCTAACATTTCAAATATATTAATATTACTACCCATCGCCTTGCAGAATCCCTTTTTTAAATCCATAGCTAGCCATTATCTTTGTGTCTTGTAACTAAGCAATTTCTTTTCATTTTTATTTGATGGCCCTATCCCTTTTCTCTCTGGTTCTTTTTCTTATTACCTCTTTTCCCCTTTATTTTCCCTCCCATTTCTTACTTTGACAAGTCCTTGTAGCTCTACTAATCAATTCCATCCCAAATCTAACTTTCAGTTATGCCACTACCTCTGTAGTGTCTTTCTATCCATGAGGCTGACAAGCCAGCATACCACACCATAATGCAATTTGAGAGGATGTTTTCTATTGTGGACCAGTAAAATGAGGTCATCAGTTGTTGTTCCATTTTGTTTTTTCGCCACTCTGTTTTGAACTAGTCATATTGATGTCTACGGAAATTCTCAGTCATCCAGGTCATGGTTGTTCCAAAGATACTTTTTTAAGACCCAACTGTAAAAGACCCCTACAGGAGTTCCTTCATAACAGATAATGAAGAGAACAATAAATGAAGCAACATTGCGATTCTACACGTTGGAGGAATATTGGAAAAGCTCAGAAGGATCTTCAGCCAACCCAACATACCTGCACACTTCAAACCGAAGAATACACTTCAGGCAGAAGCTTGTCCACTCCAAGGATAAAACACCCAGGCACAAACTGAGCAATGTGATAGATGCAGTACAGTGCAGTGAGACATATGGAAATCTGTACATCAGGGAAACAAAACAGCCACTTCATAATCGCATGGCACAACATAGGAGAACAAACCCACCAGGACTAGATGCAGCAGTCCATCTGCGTTTACAAGACAACGGCCACTCTTCTGAAGACAGCAAAGTCCATATTTGGGGCAAAGAGAACCGTTGGTTTGAAAACAGGGGTCAAAGAGACCATCTATGTCAAAACCGAACAGCCCCCTCTCAACAAAGGGGGAGGGATATGACATTATCGATCTCCAGTCTACAACGCAGTCCTTTCAGTAGTTCCAAGAAGGCTCAACATCCTTTGCACTACTCAGATGACCCTGAGGGCACAGATACGCCTCCAGGTGGCCTCAGTGACTCTCTAAAAGGATGCAAATGACCAGCTGTCTGCAAGGAATATAAATCCTTCCATTCCTCACCACCCAATCAGATCTGAAGCTTCTTCTTCTAATGAGAAGTGAAACGTCTGCAAAGAAAAACCAGAAAGTCCAATTTCCTCTTGAAAAAGCACCTTTACTCATATTGATGTACTTTCTCTGAAGAGGAAGGGGTAGGGGTAGGGGTAGGGGTAGGGGTAGGGGTAGGGGAGGAGGAGGAGGAGGAGGAGGAGGAGGAGGAGGAGGAGGAGGAGGAGGAGGAGGAGGAGGAGGAAGAAGAAGAAGAAGAAGAAGAAGAAGAAGAAGAAGAAGAAGAAGA
>NW_020769316.1:3165058-3183903 GCF_900518735.1 Pseudonaja textilis | reverse complement strand
AAGAAGAAGAAGAAGAAGAAGAAGAAGAAGAAGAAGAAGAAGAAGAATTCATTATCATGGGCTGTTCCCTGGTACCACTAGATGACCTCACTAGGGCTCACTGCCTTAGAAAAATGAGGAAAATTCTCAGGGACTACTCACACCCCGGTCAGCACTTCTTCACTCGCCTACCGTCGGGTAGGAGATATAAAGGCATAGCCAGCCACACCAACAGGCTGAAGAACAGTTTCTACCTGTGGGCTGTCAGACTTCTGAATGGAAAATAACTTCATGTCAACATAGTATGACAGACTGGCAGGGCCGGCCCATTGTGCAACAAGGTCCCATATAGGGTAATAAGATTGGGACTGGGTTAGGGACTTCTGTCCTCACTGTGAGTTGTGTTGTGGGGCAGTGCACGACGGAAGACTCAGCCAATCTCTTTGTACACATGTCGTACTCTGACAATAAAGATAATAATAATAAAATTAAATTTATAATCCATCTTGCAGTCCAAGGCAAAGTTGCTCCGGAGAGGATAGATCCCACGAAATCAGGGACCGTTCCAGGAATAATATGACGTCAACATTTGGGAGAGCCAACTGGAGTCCTGCGAACGATGACGTCAACAAGGGTTGGCAGAAGCAATGCGCTTGGGGCTATTCTGTATGGAAGAAGCACTAGCTGAATGGAGAATGATAGATGCTGCTGAAAAGAGAAAGCCATTTTCACTGATACTGGAAAAATGTGCAAAAATGTATCATTTCTCCTGTCCGCTCTACTAACCTCTATTTATTCATGCTTATTTGGCAGGCATCCAGTCTGATCTTTCAGGGTTGTTTTATTTTTCAGGAGGCTTAAGAAAAGAAGCTATCTTAATAGGAAAACAGTAGGAGAGAAATGAATAGAAATTCATTTCTGCTGGAAGGGATGGTTTTGCACAAGCGTATGCCTGCCCCTCCCAATACTTATCTCTGCTTGTATTAATGGTGGATAAACCTTTCCCTGTTCATGTTAAGGGTGTCTTTGATATGTATCAGCTCCAAGCATGATAAAACGCACACAGAAACAAGGGATGCAAAATGGATTCATAGTGAGGTGAACAACAAGCTGAAGTGTGACACTCAGTGGGCTTTTGTGTCAGGGCTCCAACAAATCCACCCTCATTCAAATCAAAAGTCTCTAGCCACATCTCAGAGAGAAAAAAAACTTGATTTATTAGAAGTGCCCATGTTGGCGTTAGCTGGATGCAGCCGATACTAAATTATATCATACATTTCCCCCTTGATCCTGGTCTTCTCCCCACCCTCTGGATGTGACTTCTCCAATGGGACACATCCATCTCCAAGAGTCATCCATCAGGCTCTCCAATAATCTTCTTATGCTCCGACAACTTTGGGCTGCCAGGGTGATTATCTAGGCATTTAAGGAATGCCTTGTTTTCCTCCACTCCCTTTTTCTGGCAGCTAAAAAGACCAAAGGAGAATCTTTTTAGTTGACACTTTGTACATATAGAGGGAATGAAGCAATGGGCAACTCAGGTTTCTGTCCTAGGCCCCCAAAATAATATAATTTGTTATTGTATCAACAATTACATTTTTACAATGCAGTTAGTTGTGGGGTCCTTGGTGCTCTCTGAGCTGTGCTGTTGTCTTGCAGAGGTCTCATTACCCAACTAGATAAATGTCAACATTCCAACAAACCTCCACTCCGACCAATAACTCCAAGACAGACATCGCTCAAAGGTCCTCTTTTATTTGGATAGTAACTGGCACAACTGGGGGAATCCCGAATTTGAAAATTCTGAGCTTCCTTGCAATAATCAAAACTACAAATCCAACTCCCTACACCCATCATCACATCACATGCCCAATGATGATCCGTCCCAACTGAAGACTTCGCCTCACATGTCATGCCTCGATTGGAGTCTGACTCCAAGGGAGAGAAGGAACAGCCAACAGGGAGTGGAAGTGTGGCTCTGGAGGTTGTAGAGGAAACTGGGGAAGGGCACAGGCTGCCTGGGCAGTCAGAGGAAGACCCAGGCCCATCCCCTCTTCATCCTAGGGCACGCAGGGAGGAGAGGATAAGGGAGAAATGTGAATGGCATGGTCTATGGGGGAGGAAGGAGCCCTGATCCCCTTCATGGGCTGCAGCTGTGAGGACTGTTTAAAAGGACAAACTGCGCATAGCCCAGTGCTGGAAGCAAAGTGTGAAATATTTCTAGTTTGTCAGTTCTTATCTGAGTTCTGGCTTCCTTCCCAGTATGTGTATTTTGAAATTTGTGAATGTCTTCAAGCCCTTATCCTGCCTTGTCTCACTAATTGCTTCAGTGTGGTTTGTGTTGTTTTTTCTATTTCTAATTTATATGTATTTTGAGTTTGAACCGCATTTCTTCCTTCTCGCAACTGTTTGTGGGGGAGTTTTTTCTCCAGTTAATGATAAGTGGAGCTTTGAAGCCAAGTTGAAGGAATTAAAGGGACTTCACCTGTTTTTGTGACTTTGTTGCTTTTGTATCCCACCCTGGGTCATCATACACATATGTGCACAATAGCATGACCTTGAACTACAAAAAGAATGTTATTTTGTCTAACTACATATACCCCAAGAACTTCCACCCTCCCACATTCCCAGGCTCAATATGTGGCAGCATGGGAGCATCTGGTTACAATATGGCTTCCAAAGCATTAACCCCTGATTATGTTTCATTTGTTGTATTTTTCAGGACATGATTTTTTCAAGGGGGGACGCCTGTCAGCTTTGGAAGTTATATTGAAACCAGATGCTCCCACACTGCCACATATTGAGCCTGGGAAAGTGGGAGGGGGGAAGTTCTTGGGGTATATGTAGTTAGACAAAATAACTTTTGTTTTTTTTTCTTTATATACATACAGCTTGCCTCGTCAGTGTTGGTGGAAGTATTCTTGGTGATTCCTTGATTAGATTGTTTATTGTTGGCTTGTTTGTTTGAATTTGTAGTTCTTTGATTAGAGTATTGTTTACTTGTTCTAACTGTCAGGAAATCTCTCCTTAATTCCAGATTGCTTCTCTCCTTGGTTAGTTTTCCTCCATTGTTTCTTGTTCTGCCTTCAGGTGTTTTGCAGAATAGCTTGATCTCCTTTTCTTTGTGGCAGCCCCTCAAATACTGGAATACTGCTGTCCTGTCACCCCTAGTCCTTATTTAGAGAAAATACTGGCCATACCCAAGTCCTGCAGTCATTCTTCATTTGTTTTAATCTCCGGGGCTTTAATTATCTTGGTTGCTCTTCTCTTCCAAAATCTACACTAATAAGCCCCATGCATGGTTTTCCTAGAAGCAGAGCAAGGAAGGAATCTTCCTATGAAGTAGCTCGTTACAAGCTGGTGGTTAGTAGTGGCCCTTTTGCCTTTTTCAAGACTGAATTCACACATTATGCTAAGCATGGGTGGATAACTAGGACACAAGCCACCAACCAGCCGAAGGAACATGGTTTGGGTGGGTTTTCTGATGATGCTGTAGGAAGCCCCACCCTCCAGATTAAGATATTCTTTATTCTTAATATTAAAAAGAGACAGGATATAATATTTCCCCTAAAGTAGAAATGGAGAAACATCTGAACAAAAGCAGAAAGCAGCCCCAGTTTTCCTGCTGTAGGAAAAAGGCTGGTCTTTTGGAATGGAGATTTTGTACTCATTCAGAAAGACTGAGCCAATATATTTATAAGGAAAGAGACTCCAAATAAGCGACACAATAGGCAAGGCAAAGCTGACAAGATTAGCTTAAATAAACACCTAGGATTTGCATTTCCCCTTTTGCCTGTAGAGCCAGCCATGACCTCTACTTGACCCCATAGGAATCTGGCAACAGCTATTAAAATATTAAAGGTCATATTTTTTACACAGGAACAGGCATCTCAATCACAAAACCCCAAAGAATGTACAAAAGCCCACATACTCTCAACCCCATTTTGTCAGCCACCCACCCCAAAAACATACTGCTGTCACTAGTCTCTGGGTTCCAAATAAACAGAGACATCCTGTACTGCAGCCTGCCTCCATTTTATTTCCAACATCTTTCTCCCAGCTTGGAACCAGACCAGATTATGCTTCCAACAATGCAATGACATTACACAAAAAAGATCAGTGCAGGAGGTATCATAGTTGGAAAATAGTGGAAGATCTAAGTAGATAATAGGTAGTAGGTAGTGGGATCAGCCTGGGTTGGGATTTGCTAGTTCTCCAAACTGACCATAAAATTAAAAACCGGTTGGCCCGAACTGGTGTTAACCAGTAGTAGACCACCCCTTGCTCCTTCCTCCTCCTATTTTCCCCACAGCAACAACCCTGTGGAGTAGGTTGGGCTGAGAGAGAGGGACTGGCCCAAAGGGCTTGGACAACCTTGAACTACGTCGCTTACGGTTAGACTTAAGCGTAGCACACAAAATTTTCTGCTACAATGTCCTACCAGTGAATGACTACTTCAGCTTCAACCACAACAATACAAGAAGGAGCACACAACAGATACAAACTCAATGTAAACCGCTTCAAACTCGATTGCAGAAAGTACGACTTCAGCAACAGGGTGGTCAATGCCTGGAATGCACTACCTGACTGTTGTTACATCCTCTAACCTCCACTCCTTTAACCTCAAACTATTGACCTCACCCCTTTCCTAAGAGGTCTGTAAGGGGCGTGCATAAGTGCACCATCGTGCCTACCGTCCCTGTCCTATTGTCCCCATTTATTCGTACCTATTTCCTGTATTCTTACTCATGTTTATACTTATACCTATTATCTTGTAAGCGATTGACAAATCAAATAAATAAATAAATAAACTGGCTTTCATTTCAAGACGGGACTAGAACTCACAGTCTCCTGGTGATTGGCCCAAAGTCACCCAGCCAGCTTTCATGTCTAAAATGGGACTAGAACTCATAGCGTCCTGGTGATCGGCCCAAAGTCACTCAGCAGGGCTTTCATACCTAAAGCGGGACTAGAATTCCTAATCTCCTGGTTTCCAGGCCAACACATTAACCACTACGCCATTTGTCTTCTCATTTGTTTTTATAAATAAGAAGAAAAAGATGAGCCAATCACATATTTATGGGGTGTTTCTGGCAGTTTTAAGATGTGCAGACTTCAACTCCCAGAATTCTCCAGCCAGCAGTGTGATGTTAGCTTACCAGTGGATCAGTTTTGGTGCTGCCGTATCACCTCCTGTTCCCCGGGGTATCACTTTGGAAAGCAATCAACCTAAATCCCAGACTTTTTAATAGGAAGATCCCATCGTTCTGTTTTTTTTTCCCCCTTTTGAAAATGCCCTTAATGCAGAATTCCTTGATCCTTAAAGGGCCTGATCCAGAAAATTTCCCAGCTTAGTTAACTTATTCTTTGTAGGAATTTCTGCTCCGGTTGCTCCTCTTCATCATCTCAGGTGTGTTTCCTATTTTTTCCTTGATTTGTTTTGCTCGGTGGCTCCACGTCATCAGAATGCTAATGCAACTGTTATTTCATCAAGGGAACACGTTTCTTTTCTTCCCTGTCATGTTGGACTTTATCTGCTCCTTCCATAGCCACTCAGTCGTGATTTTATCTTGTCAAGTAAGGTTCCTTCCAGACTTCAAGTTAAGTACACTTTTTTTAAAAAAAGAAAAGAAGCAACATTTTTCACGGTAGCCTTGCTTTTCTTTCCTCTTTTCTTTCCTTTGAAGGGTGAGAGAAAAATCACACCATTGTACAATCCAAAGGGCAAGCTGTTATATATAAGACAGCAAATTATCTACATATTTGTATTTATGTTCGGGCTTCATAGCTCTCAGTTCCCTGAATAGATAGGGTTTAATTACTTTGGCATTTACTGATCCAACACAATGCATTAGCAGAATTTTAAAACCATCTTAAGGCTATGAAGTGAGCTAAATGAAGATTTAGCCTAATAATGTGTCAGCGTTTGAGTTTCCAAGAACGCATCACTGGAAACGTGGCTACAAATTCACGAGAGAGAAAATAAGCTTCAATAAAAAAAGAATATTTGTAGCTTGGGGCTGAACACCAGCAGCCTTGGGTGCTCTCTCAGCTTGGGTGTTTGCTTGTAGGTGTTTTGTTACCCAACTAGATAGCACCATCAGTCTGAGTGAGTGTGGAGTTTATTCCATTTATACGCAGCAGATTTCCCTGCCAGTTTTGTGACGGTATAGTTTTCTCCTTGATGGTTCCTTGATCGGGGTATTGTTTTCTGCTTGATTGTCTTGTGATAAGCAGGGATCAGCAGTTGGTTGCTAACCAGGATTGTTCTGGTCTTTTTCTGTCCTTTGCATCTTTTTAATTGTCTCTGCTGAATAGTGTGTAAATATGCTTTATCTCAGTGTGTCTATTGATGGCCGGTTTGTCTGAATACCAAGCTTCCCAGTCTTTGGTGCTCTCTGAAGTTGGCTGTTTTATTGCACATGTTTCATTACCCAATTAGATATCATCAGTACTAGAAGGGAGTGGAGTATGTGGAGAGGAGGACAGGGAGGGGAGGAGGAGGAGGAGGAGGAGGAGGAGGAGGAGGAGGAGGAGGAGGAGGAGGAGGAGGAGGAGGAAAAGGAGAACAACTATGGGGTCCTTGGTGTTCTCTGAGCTAGGTGGATTTCTTGCAGACATTTCATCACCCAGCTAGGTAACATCATCAGTGCTCAAAGGAAGAGGTGTTTGTGAAGAGAAGGGTGATGATGATGACAATGACTATGGAGTCTTGGTAGTCTCTGAGCTTGGCTGTTTACTTGCATATGTTTCATTACTCAACTAGGTAACATCATCAATTCAAGAAGGGAGTGGGATTTGTTTCTGTTTATCTTGTCCTGTCAATGTTGGTGAAATTCCATCAACACACACCCACACCTTCTAGAGGACAGAGCAGATTAACAGAGTTGGAGGCCTTCTAGTCAAACTCTTTGCTCATGCAGAAACCCTACACCCTTTCAAACAAATGGTTGTCCAATCTCTTTTTTAAAACTTCCAGGGATGGAGCACCCACAACTTCTGGAAGCAACTGATTAGTTGTTCTAATTGTCAGGAAATTTCTCCTTAGTTCTAGGCTGGTTCTCTCCTTGATTATTTTCCATTCATTGCTCCCTGTCCTGCCTTCAGGGGGCTTTGGTGAAAAGGCCGACTGCCTTTTGTTCTGTCACAGTCCCTCAAATATTGGAAGACTGCTATCATACGGCCCCTAGGTTTCTCTTCATTAGAGTAAACCTACCCAGTTCCTGCAACCCAATTCATCGTATATTTTAGCCTCCAGTCCCTTAATAACCTTTGTTGCTCTTCTCTGCACTCTTTCCAGAGTCTCATTTTTGTATTGTAGTGACCAAAAGAAAAAGAAAAAACCTCAGAGTTTATTGTTTCTGCATGCTTCCACCTACAATATTCATCAGTTACTAGGAGGGTCATCTCTTTTATAAAACAGAAAACCACCTTTTTTTTTCCCAAAAACCCTCAACCAATGACAAGCTCTTTAAGATGTCATAGAAACCCGGCCTCCTGACACCAATTATCTGCTGAGTTTACATTCATTTATTAACAGTGATGACATTCCAACAGATCCTCATAGGATACTCTTGAGACGTGAGTTTATCTAAGGTTTTCTGCTGGTGATATTGTTAATTCTGAAACGAGCCCGTCACTCTCGGCTTCTCTGTCTCTCACACACAAACAGGCATATGCAATTTCTGCTCTGAAAATTTAGACAGCCAATTTTCCAGAATGGAAGAAAGTTGTCATAAACACTCCTGAAGATAAATGTAATATGAAACATCAAACCTAAATTATCATATTACCTACAACCCCTGAGAGCCATTTTGATTTAGTGGTTGACACACCAGGCCACAAACCAGGAGACTATGAGTTCTAATCCCGCTTTAGGCATGAAAGTCAGCTGGGTGACTTTGGACCAACCGCTAGGAGACTGTGAGTTCTAATCCCGCCTTTAGCATGAAAGGCAGCTAGGTGTCTTAGACTAATTACTGTCTCTCAGCCCAACTCACCTCACGGGGTCTTGTTGTGGGAAAAATTTGAAAAGAAAGGAGTATTGCGTATGTTCATCCCCTTGACTTACTTACAAAGTAATAAAGGTGGGATAAAAGCCTAATAATAATAAATAAATAAAATGTGTATTGAATATTGGTGTAAGCTACAGCAAGAAGAAACTGGGATACTTAAATAAAGATTTGTGTAATTCAAAACCTTTGCTGGTCCTCCCCTGAGTCATAAAGGCTCCCTCTTTTTAAGATCTCTGAAGATCTACCTGATCTACGCCGAGTTTGAAATTTGCAAGAAGGTGACGTTTAGTATCCGAATATCCTTTTAAATCCGGATGACTTGTTCTTCTTCCCTTTTTATTAGTCTATTTTAAACCCACTCAGTAAAATATTGAAATATTTTTGGTGGCAACGTCCTTTGAAAAGGTTAAGAGAAAAACATATGCACTGAAAGGTGGAAAAAACGTGGGGAAGAAGGAAGAAGAATTAATCATTCATGCAGACAGTTCTGGAGGAAAAGATAAGAGTTTTATAGGCGCTGAAAAGAGATGATAGGCATCTCACGGACTCCGGGAAGGAAAATTCTAGGCCACAAACTCTACTACAAAGTGAACACTCCACAGGCCTTTCTCTGATGTTCGAGCAACTGACTTGCTCTGGGGGAACAAAGTAAATCAGCCTTGCACCTTCGTTCCAACAGTTTTTGTTAGAATCTGAACTCTGAACCCGAGCTACTAGTTACCGAAGGAGCAGCACAGCAGCTTCAAACATGGAAGACATGCAGGTATCCACATGCAACTTTACTTCACAGGACACAAATATGAAAAGGAATGAGGCCTTCAATTGCACAGTTTTCCCCTGCCATCTTGATTCTTTTCAGATTTTTCTTGCTGAAATTTTGGGAGTATGTGTGCGGTAGTTGTACAATCTAACAAACGAAGGAAAAGAGTTCAGGCTTTTTCAGCTTTCTCCAGGCAGGAAACCTGACTCTGTAAGTTCTGGCAGTACGCTTCAGCCAAAACTGAACCAAAAAAAGACTTAAAAACGGAGGCTTGCAAATTAAATAAAGCAGACTTTTATTCTACGATCAAAGTTAAAGATCTCGGAAGAAGTTCCTAGCACATCACAGGAGACATGGGAGGAAAATTCTACAAAATACAGAAAGATGCCCTATCCTTTTTATATCTGTAAGATTCTTAGAAGTCGAGGAACTGCATTGTAAAACTCTCTAACTTAGAGTTACATCTTTCCTGCAAAAGACAAATAAATCTCTCTCGGCAGAGTTTACCTTTCATTATCTCTTCTCCTATTGTCCATCTAATTGATCACAATTGACCACTTAAGGAGGCTATTAACAGCATACTTCAAAAGTGTGGATTCCTCCGAATGGAGATATGTTACATTCCCAGAGAGGTACGTTTCATTCCCAGGGGGGTGATGCTGGGGTGAAATTTATCAATCCAGGAAAACAGGTGGGTTCAGATTGGTTTAGATGGGACAATCATGTGTCTTAATAGGAGAGGGAAGTAACTGATTGCAGGCATGTGTTTATAATTGTTTTACAACAAGTGAAAGGTTAAGGAAATCTTTTTTACAACAGCAAGATAACAAATGCCTATAGAGTAACTCTCTACTTAATGCTATAATTTATTTTACTCCATTTATTTATTATTACTATTCCCTTCAACCCAATGAGATAATTCTACTTTATTGTAAGGCTGCATGAACAGAATCTTGCAAATCTGAAAGTACAAATCTCCCATTGTCTCCTTTACGAACCAAGAAACTAGGGAAGGCCTCTTCTGAGTTTCTTTCTCTGCCTATTATGCAGCTTCAGGTTATGCCTTCTCTTATCTGACTGTTCCCAAGGCAGGGACTCTCCATCACATCTTTACAGAGTGTAGGAAGTTAAAAACCACCCCTCTCACAGGAAAATGAAATATTTTAGGATATACTAAAAAGGCAGAATATTTCCCCTAAAAGAGAAGGAGAAACTCAGAGAGATGCTGCAATGGTCATAAGTGTGAAAAAAACAGTCACAAGTCACTTTTTCCAGTTTTACTTCACAAAGTCACTAAGTGAACTGTTGTAAGTTGAGGACTACCTGCATTTCCCCTGGAAGAGAACAAACCAGTCATGGGATCAATGCAAGGAAAGATCCTTCAGCATTATAAACAGGCAAACTTCCAACTTACTATTGTTAATAAAAGCAGGTAACGATGTCCTGGTTTATTTGCCCTGTCTGCTTGCCCTTTAAAGCTTGAGTCTGATTAAGTTAGAGAATATGTCGAATTACGGCCATTTTAACAAGGTGAGGCTTCCACCGGAGAATTAAAGCCTTTTGCCATTCTCCTATTGAAATCGGAACAGAAGGGATAAAATGTCTTTATTTCTTAATGTGACCTAGTTTTGCCCTGGAGGACTGGGTTACTGTATGATGAAAAACTCAAAGAGGAACATACAGAGTCAAAAACCTTCTCCCGCTCTTGAACAAACAGTATAATTCAAACACTTGAGGAAAAAAAATAGTTTTTTGTTTTTTTTACAAGATACCTGTTGGAGGCTAAGAGGCCACAAAAAAAATCAGTATTGTGGATACAGTCCAGGGGTGGTCTTCTACTGGTCTGCCCCAATTCGGGTCCAATACCAGTACCAAACCGGTAGCTAATTTTATGGCTGGTTCGGTGAACTAACAAATCCCACCCCTGGCTGGGCCTGCCCTGCCCACCCCTCCCGTCCCAGGAGTCCCCAGGTGGCCCATTTTAGACCCCAGGTAAGTACAGGGCCCACGTGGAGGCTTGGGGAGGTTGAAAAAATGGGCCTTCCAGAGGTTCCAGAAGGCTGGAAATGGGCCTGTTTCCAGCCTCCAGAGGGTCTCTGCAGCCTGAGGAGGCATTTTCGCCCTCCCGAAGGCTCGAGGAAATGTTTTCAGGGAAGATGGAAAGTATAAAGAATAAAATATATGTTGATATTGTGGGAAGGCACCCCCACCCCGAAGAATGAAATATTTTGAGAAATATTCAAAAAGGCAGGATTAAATATTTTCCCTGAAAGAGAAATCAAAATCTTAAGGAGACAGAAACTCAGAGCCCCAGCTCCCTGCCCTCAGCAGATATTTTGTGCCCATTAAGACTGGGCCATCCTATCTTCAAAACAAAAGACCTTCAGCTCCCAGGACGATGGGATTAAGACATGACCCTTCTGGACATAATAGAATTAACCCACTACCATTTAGCAGCAGAGCTGACTATATTGCACAATCTCCTAAGGACATTGCGTCATCTTCCAAACTTCAACCAAACTTAGCTCAGACAAACTATAGAGCGAGCTATGACCCCTACATAACCCCTACAACAGCCAATAGAATATATGGTCTTGCACAGGAACAGGAATCTCAAACACAGAGCCCAGAGAGGGTAAAAAAGCCACCCACTCTCAATTCCATGTGGTCAGCTGCTCAGAGCCACAAACCCATGTGTTTTTGCTTCATCAATAAACCCTCTTTCCAATCAGCCTCCAGCCTCCATTTTGTCTCCAGTGTCTTTCTCTCAGCTTGGAACTGAACCAGATGGCTATTTCTTCCCACAATATAAAACTTCCCACAGATTCCTGCACAGAGATGGAGATTGGATTGGAGGGCCCAAATAGGCTCCCCACTCACTTATGACCTCTGTCCTTCAGGACTCAGGTGAAGCCTCCTGCAATCCCTTCCTTTCAAAGAAATATTTACATGCACCAGGTGTTCAAAAGGTGATAATAGATCACACTTCCAAAGCACAGTTCTTGTCATCATGAATTTGCAGAATGTAATCTCTCAAGAGAACTTCGTGTGGAGTTCCTAAGTACTGGTAGAGAGCATGCTGGAAATGTGTGTTTTAATTTTTTGGGGTCCACACCCACCCACTTTTAACATCTCCTGGTGTCAGGCCAGCCAGCAGTTGAGTAGCACCTCAAAAGAGAAAGTGCCAAACAGCTGTAGTTTCCCTGCCAGTTTTCTTAGTCCTCCAGCTCTGTTTTCTTAAGAGGTCATAATTCCTTGTCAAGTCTAGCACTTTCAGCGGCATGAAAGCAATTTATCAGATGACTTGTGTCAGGAGCTATTTCTTGTTTGTACCAGGAAGATGCACACACCTTGTGTCGGCTCCTGCGCCTGTCATCTGTGCTTGCTTGATGTATTGGAAGCAATCCAGAACTCCAGCAAACTCAACACAAACTTTTCAGTTTTTCTCCTCTCTTTCTCTGCTTCTACATCATCACTGGACATTTCCAAGAAGAGACTGGGCAGCTGTTTGTCCAGAATGGTATTGGATCTCCTGCATGAACACTGGGGTTGGACTAGAGGACCTCCAAGCTTCCTTCCAGCTCTGTTATTCTGTTCTCTCAAAGTTCTGTGTGCTCCATTACTGGAGGTTTCCAAGAAGAGACTGGACAGCCATTTGTCCAGAATGGTATAGAGCAAGGGTCTTCAAACTTGGCAAATTTAAGACTTGTGGACTTCAACTCCCAGAATTCCTGAGCTAACATGACTGGAGGAGGAATTCTGGGAGTTGAAGTCCACAAGTCTTAAACTTGCTAAGTTTGAAGACCCCTGGTACAGAGTCTCCTACTTGAGTAGGGGGGTAGACTAGAAAACCTCCAAGGTCCCTTCCAACCAGGAATGGGGTTCTACCGATTTGGCCCTGTTTTGGGCAAACCAGTAACTCTGAGGATCAGCTGTGAGTGAACTGGTTCAACTCCAACGATCAGCTGTTGGGTCCAACTGCCCTCTAGTCTGTGCTGCTTTTCAAGCTCAGCTGATTCACATGACACAGCGGATTGCCATGCATCAGCTGTTTAACACCTAGAGATTGCTGGAGAAGGTCAGTAATGAACACTCTGCACATGCACAAAGCACAGATTCACCAAACCAGTTTTTACACCGGTTGAATTGCACCCCTGCTTCCAACCCCGTTGTCCTATGTTCTAAGGGGAAACAAGGGACTTCATTTGTACCATGTACCATCGGACATGATGTAATTTGTATCTGGTGCCCTTAATAGCTGATGCAGATTACATAATCTGTACCATGGTTGGGATGACCTCATCTGCGGTGACCTCATTGCAGCTTCTCAAAGGTGGGAAAAATGAGAATTGCAATAGTGGTGAATATCTGTAGCTCGGGTGTGGGATGAGGGTGAAGGTTCACTCTGCAAGCTGGTGGGTTGGTTTCTGAATGTTTCATTACCAGACTGGGTAACAGTCTGCCAAAAAGGCCAGTCCTAGGCTGCATAAACAGAGGGATAGAAACAAGATCACATGAAAATACCACTTTATAATGCCTTGGTAAGGTCACACTTGGAAGACCAGTTTTGGTCGCCACGATGTAAAAAAAGATGTAGACACTCTGGAAAGAGTGCAGGGAAGAGCAACAAAGATGATTAGGGGACTGGAGGCTAAAACACATGAAGAACAGTGGTGTTGTGGTTTGCAGCAGCAGATGTGGACGGCTGAGGTCTCGGAGAGCGAGGACTCGGATGAGAGGCCTGCATGTGATGTAGGGATAGGGCTAGGACTATCAGGGAGCAGAGTGCTACCTTCATAGATTGTGGAGGCTGGCAGCAGCAATGTGGAGGACCCCAAGTAGCCTGTGCCCATTGCGCATGCATGCAGTGCTGCTCGAAAGGAAAGAGCAGCTGCAGCAGCACGGGCGACTCGGGAGTAAGGCTGCAAGGTAATGGCCCTTCCCTTAAGAGATAAAAGTCAGCTGAGAAACCAGAGTTCTTTGCAGGAAGCAAAGACGTTTTTGCACTCAAGCCTTGTGGACGTTTGGACTCTCTTTGTGTTTGGAGACTCTTTGGCAACTTTATCTAGTTTCTTGGCAGCCTTGCATAACCTTGGCAAGGCTTGTTCTTATCAGAAACGATTAGTTTGAAACAGCCTTTTAACCATGAAGGAAAGGAATTTGTAAAGAATCATTAAAAGGTTTTGCTGTTACCTCTGTTTTGTGTTTGTTTCCTTGGAACAAGGATTGGGTCAGAACAGATGGCTGGAATTGGGTCTGTCTAGTCTGATGAAAAGAAGGACTAGGAGTGAAATAATAGCAGTCTTCCAATATCTCAGGGGCTGCCCCAAAGAAGAGGGAGTCAAGCTATTCTCCAAAACACCTGAAGGCAGAAGGCAGGTCAAGAAGCAATGGGTGGAAACTAATCAAGGAAAGAAGCAACCTGGAACTGAGGAGGAATTTCCTGACAGTGAGAACAATTAATCGACTTGCCTCTAGAAGTTGTGAATTCTCCAACACTGGAAGTTTTTAAGAAGAGATTGGACAACCATTTGCCTGAAATGATAGGCGCTCCTGTTTGAGCTGGACTAGGAGACTTCCAAGGTCCCTTCCAACTCTGTTTATTCTATTCTATTCTATTCTATTCTATTCTATTCTATTCTGTTCTGTTCTGTTCTGTTCTGTTCTGTTCTGTTCTATTCTTTTCTGGTCTAGTCTAGTCTAGTCTAGTCTATATTCCTATTCTAGTCTAGTCTAGTCTAGTCTATATTCCTATTCTAGTCTATTCTATTCTAACATCTTCAGCGGAGTTTAGGAGATGTCAATATCCGTGTTCTTCTGCTTATAAAGGGTTTAGCTGTGGGTGAAGTCTTTCAGATGTGGGTGAAGCCCTTATAAACAGAAGAACACTCACACTGACATCCCCTAAACTCCGCTGAAGGTGTTACTCAGTCTGGTAACAAAACGTTTGGAAACCAACCCAAAATCTCGGAGAATAAACCTTCACCCTCAACAATGAGAATATCTCCCGCTCTGTGCTTACTTGATTGGAGAGGTTGATTCCCCATCCTGTCCCAGGCCTTTCAGTTTCCCCCCAGCTCAGGATTATTATTCAGTGATTTCTAATTCCGTAAAATCCAATATTCCAGGTAGAACACAGGAGGAAAATCCTTCAAGTTACCTTTCATCAACAACTGAATTGATTAAGTGGGCTCATCAGAAAACAGTTGGTTTGTACACAAAAAAAAAAAATTAGAATACAGAATAATTTAGAATATAAAATTGGAAGGAACTTTGGAGGTCTTCTAGTTCCACCCCTATTCAAGCCGGAGATCCTACACTTATAATGGCGAACCTATTAGATTAAATTAGATTCAACTTTATTGTCATTGCCATGGATACAGGCAACGAAATGCAGTTAGCATCCAACCAGAAGTGCAAAACAACAGTAAAATATAAATATATGTGTGCAAATGTGCAAGGCATCTATGAATATGTCAATGGAAAACACAACAGAAAGTATGCACACAGGGATAAGTGTGACTGCACATATATGAACATATACAACTGTACAAAATGTTTATGGACCCATTCGAATATAAGTACAAATGCACAAAGAATTATACACCATATATTATCAAGGGAAGCATGAGCATATGTGTGGGGACAAACGAACTGAGGGGTTCACCAAGGAAACCGCTGTGTGGTAAAAGCTGTGTGCGTGCCAGAAGTGGCACGCAGAGCTATCTCTCCCCATACACCAGCCATCGTCTGTTGCTCTTCCGGGTTCTGGTGTGTGCATCTGTGCTGGCCAGCTGATCTTCGCACATGTAGGAGCACCAGAAACTGGAAGAGCAGCTCCCCAGAGCACATGCATGCGCCGGCCAGCTGGTCTTCGCGTGCGCATGCACACTAGAAACCGAATATCAGGGCTCCAGCATCCATCCCCATTTAAATCATGAGGTTCATTAGGAGTGAACATGCCGGTGCTACCTGGGTGCATCAACTCTGAGAGACATTCATTCATCTCACCCTTCTCCCCACCCCCTGGGTGTATATTCTCCAATGGGACACATCCATAGCCAAGAATCACGCTCTCCAGTAATAATCTTGTGTGCCAGAAGCTTCCGTCGTCTAGAGATTATCTATGAAAGCATTTAAGGAATGCACTTCTTCCCTCGCTCCCTTTCTGCTGGCAACTTTTTTAGATATTAGATATAAAATATTTCTCTGGTCTTTTAGAGAAATATTTTTGAGTTGATGCCAAAGACCAGGTGGCCGGCGTGCATACCAGGGAGTTAAGCTTCCAGTTTCTGGCACTCCCATGTATATGTGTCGGGGAGCTGCTCTTCTGGTTTCCAGTGTGCTCATACTCCCATTTTCAAGCATTCAGTCCCGAAAAAGGTTAGCCACCACTGTCCTATACCAGACAAATTGAGTTTTTCTACGCGCTGGCTGATGTCAGCTTCAATGGTGACATTCACCAGGTGTCCTTCGCAGCCCAGTTTCCTGGATACCACTAACATAATGTAAGTCCAAACATAATTGCTTTGTCCAGTAAATTCCTCCACATGACATGTGGAGGGTAAGTGAGGTGTTGTTTTGTGATTTGAGTTAATATACCCAATATATACAGGTAGTCCTCGACTTACAATCACAATCGAGCCCACAATTTATCTTGCTAAGGGAGAGATTTGTTAAGAGAGTTTTGCTCCATTTTACGACTTTCCTTTCTTTCCACCTTTGTTAAGTGAATCGCTGCGGTTGTTCAATGAGCAATGTGACTGTTAAGTGAATCTGGCTTCCCTATTGACTTTGCTTTCCCAGAAAGTCACAAAACGGGATCTCGGGATTTCTAGACATTGCAACGGCCATAAATAGGGGGGGTCAGTTGACAAGCATCGGAATTTTGCTCACGTCATCACAGGGTTGCAGCAACCCTTGCTAAGTGTGAAAAGGGGTCATCAGTCGCTTTTTTTCAGCACCGTCGCAATTTCCAACGGTCAGTAAGTGAACTGTTCTAAGTTGAGGACTTCCTTTATTCTGGGTGGTGATTCCTCCATTTGTTTACTGTTTCTGCTGCTGACAGAGCTCGGAAACAAACACCAGGTAATCACGGGGTGGGCTTCAAAAATTTTAGCGAAGGTTCTCTGCCTGGTTGCTGGGTGGGCGTGGTCATGATGGGAGTGGCCTACCCAGCCTCCTGCACCATGGTGGGGGGGCATTTTTTTTCCCTCCCTGGACTCCGGAGGCTTTTCTCGAGCCTCCAGGAGGGTGAAAACAGCCTCCCCTGGCTCCGGAGGCTCTCTGGAAGCCAGAAACAGGCCCATTTCCAGACTTCCCAAACTTCCAGAAGGCTCGTTTTTCACATCTTCACTTACCTGCATCCAAAACAGGCTATGTGGAGACTCCTGGGAGGGGAGGGGCTGGGTGAGCATGGCTATGGTGGGCGTGGCCTAGTCGGCCTCCCGCACCATGGCGGGGGGGGGGGGGGGGGCATTTTTGCCCTCTCCGGACTCCAGAGGCCTTTTCCTCCACCGCAGGGAGAAGGCGACAGTTCATTTTCTCTCCCCCTGGAGGAACATTGGCCCTTTCCTTTTGCATCCAAAGTAACATCCCTGACTTAGCATGCCTTCAAAAGCAGCTGGAGCCCTGCTTCACTGAGATCCAGAGAAACCTCTCCTCTCCTTCCCCGGATCCATTTTCTCTTCTGATGGCCTTGCCTGTCCTTGGAGGATGTGATTCATACGGTCGCTAAATCACGCCGGGGCTGCTGTGCTGAATGTCATTAGGCTTCACTGCCCACGTAGAGGCCACAGGGGTAGGGGGTAATGAGTAATCATCCTCCGGGGATGTTTTCCTTGACGAAGGAACATCCCTTTCTGTTAATTGAGGGGATGGCATCGCTCAACCCACCGCAAACACGCACCTTTCTGGGCATTGGAAAGATAGAGGATTTGTCCTTCTGGACGTGCCGATTCTGACTCATCGTTACTCAGTTTGCCAACAAGAAAAAAAAGAAAAACAACCCTCTGGCAATTTTGGCAGCCCAGCTTTTCTGACCTGGGCTTCCCAAGATCATGAAGCCGACGTCTCGTCCCGATAAAACCCCTTTTTTTTACTTTAAAGGGAATTTCTCTCCAGCAAAGTGCCAGCAAACAGTCTGTCAAGAGATTTCACAACTACAGACCTTTATCAGGCTTGGAGAGTTGCCAGGATGATACCTTCCAAACGCCACACTATAGCAGCAATTACTTGGCAAAAAGTCAGGAGCAGATCTTCTTCACCCTAATGAATTGAACTAATTGTCTCCTGCAAAACCCCACTCCACTTTCGCTCTTCTTTATTCCCTATAGGAGAGGCCGTTCACCGTCCAGCTGAGCTTTTACTCCCAAGCCGACCCTTGTTCCTTAACTGTTCCCTTCTCCTAGCAACTCTGCACTTGCGCACACTGGGAACAGGCTCCAGCTGTTCTTCTGCCGCACTGATCTCCAATGGCTGTGGCCCCAAGCAAAGACTTGTCCCGGGACAAATTGTATCTGTTCCTTTGTCTTTGAACCAACCTCTCAAACCAAAAAATAGCAGAAAATAATATACAGGTAGTCCTTGACTTACAACAGTTCATTTAGTGACCGTTCAAAGTTTCAACGGCACTGAAAAAAGGACTTGGGGCTGTTTTCACCCTTAGGACTTCTGCAGCATCCCCAGGGTCGTGTGGTCAGAATTCTGGTATCCTGTGGTCATGTGATCCCCTTTTGGGGACCTTCTGACAAGCAAAGTCCATGGGGAATCCAGATTCATTTCATGGCTAAGGCAGGACTAGAACTCACAGCCTCCTGCTTACTAGCCTGATGCCTTAACAACTAGACCAAGCTGGTTCTCTATTATCTCTCCATTGCCATGGAATAAAAATGTATTAAAAGAGGAGCAAAGTAATATAAATTTTGGTGATTTCCTAGAAGCAAAGGTGTGTCATTTAAGGCATGAAAGCCAGCTAGGTGTCTTTGGGCCAATCACCAGGAGACTGTGAGTGCTAGTCCCGCCCTAGTCATGAAAGCTGGCTGAGTGACTTTGGGCCAATCTCCAGGAGACTGTGAGTTCTAGTTCCACCT
>NW_020769316.1:3141351-3155390 GCF_900518735.1 Pseudonaja textilis | reverse complement strand
AGAAGAAGAAGAAGAAGAAGAAGAAGAAGAAGAAGAAGAAGAAGAAGAGCTTGATTGATTTCTTGCAGACATTACATTATCCAACTAGATAAGATCATCAGTGCTAGAAGAGAATTGAACTTGCTCTCTTTTTATGCACTGGTGACTTTTCTTAGAGATTTACCAGAAAGTCCAGTTGCCTCTTGAAAAAGTGCCTTTGGGATTTTCTTAGAGATCTGTTATTAGAGAAATATTTCAGCCCGGCATCCGATTAGCATGGCAGTCTTACAACCATCTTTTCCTGGCCCGCTTCTGACTTTCTCCCATTTCATTTCTATCCTCCAATGTATACAAATAAAAAATTAAGAAGCCAGCCACTTCCCACTTGTCTCCTTGGGGGTAGAGACTGAGAAAGAGAGATTTGGAGGGGGAAAAAAATATCTAGCTAAGATTCTGCTTCATTGCTGTACCCAATCGCCTGAAGGGATTCTTTTCTCTATAAAGAACAGAAGAAAAAGGAATATCATCAGCACTCTGGCAGGTATCTTGATTGGATAATGCCCCCGCCGGTCTCGAAAAGATGGACAAATACATCCTGATTTCCAGAGGGACTTTGAAAATAGCTTTTTAACCCCGTATCCGAAATGTATCGAGTCTCCATTTTGCAGCCCGCGATCCGTTTCTCCGCATCAGGACACGTCTTCCTGTTTCTCTTCTCCTGCTATGATGATGATCACTCACAAAGTGTCTTGTTTCTTGAAGTCATCTCTTAGGCCAGCGGTGTCAAACTGGATTTCATCAAGGGCCGGATCAGCATTGTAGCTTTCCTCTGTGGACCAGAGGGGGAGAGTAGGGAGGGGAGACAGGACAGACACTTCCTGCAGCACCCTGCCAGCTGAAAATGGGGCACCGGGGGGAGGGTGTCTATGCGGCCCATTTTGGAGCAGCAGGACAGCATGTTGCTGGAGGCCGGGGAGGCAAAAAATGGGCTGCGCAGGGGCCTCGTGAAATGCGGCTGGTTCAGCCTGGTTCGCCTGAACTGGTAGTAAAAAATGCTACCAGTTCAACCGAAACGGTATTTCCAACAATCAGCTGGGTGACGATCAGCTGTGCCATGTGATTTAAATTAGCTAGAAAGCAGGAAATCGATGAATTTCATACTTTTTAGCTAATTCAAATCGCACGGCACAGCTGATCCCCGCCCCTCACTGTTGCAGTTACAACTCAGAAGGCTTCAAAATGTTTCTTTTTTCAGCACCCAGCAGGCTTCCCTGAAGCCCACTAGGCCAAAAAAAAGGGGGGGGGCTGCAAAAGAAAAAAGGAAAAAAAAGTCTTTTGACCCCCGCTACCCCAATCACATGACCATGCCCACAGAACTGTTAGTAAAAAAAAAAAATGATTCCCACCACTGCTTTGCATGGCCCGTTTTGAGTGCTGCCTGTAGGCCAGGGAAGCTAAAAACGGTCCTCGCGAGGCCTCTTTTCTGGCCCGTTTTGGCCAGCAGAGGCTCCTCAGGCCGTTCCTTTGATATTTCCAGGCCGGCCCTGCAGGCCAGATTTATTTACTTATTTATTTATTATTTATTTTATTTTGTTAAGAGCTTTCAATGTAACAGAAACAAGAACAAACGTAAGTTTAAATACAAGAAATAGGAATAGGAACTAATAATTGGGGACAATCGGACAGGGCGGGTAGGCACGCCCCTTACAGACCTCTTAGGAATGGGGTGAGGTCAATAGAGGTTAGTTTGAGGGTAAAGGAGTTTAAGCACCCTGTGGACTGGATCTGGCCTGTGGGCCTTGAGTTTGATAGCCCCTTGTCTTAGGCCTTATGAGCAAGCTCTAGGCTGCATTCGCAGAGGGATCGAATCCAGATCACATAGAATCTTAACCCCACTTTATAATGCCTTGGCCTGAAGACCATGCTTGGAATACAGCCAATAAAGGAGAATATCTATAGCTCAGGGTTGAAATGAGGGGTCCTTGGTGTTCTCTGAGCTTGGTTGTTTTCCCTTGCAGACGTTTCATGACCCAGCTAGAGAACATTGTCAGTGCTAGTAAGGAGTGCTGTTTGCTGTCAGTTTATATTCTAATGAGCTGCCTGTCTATGTGGGTGGGGTCTTAAGGATACTTTGGTTGGGCTGTTTACCTTTGGCTTTTGGGCTTTTTTTACTTGATTGTTGGTCTGAAGTGGACCTTGGAGTTAATCTATGCTCATCTGAGTGCTGATTACTGGTGGAGAAGTGCTGGAGTCTTTTTCTCTTTGGGGACATTTGATTGTCTCTTTTGCATTGTTTATATAAAGGTAAAGGTTCCCCTCGCACATACGTGCTAGTTGCTCATGTCTGTTACAAAGCCGAAGAGCCAGCACTGTCCGAAGAGATCTCCATGATCATGTGGCCAGCATGGCTAAATGCCAAAGGCACACAGAACACTGTTATCTTCCCACCAAAGTGGTCCCTATTTCTCTACTTGCACTTTTTACATGCTTTCGAACTGCTAGGTTGGCAGAAGCTGGGACTCCGTGATACGGCACTAGGGATTCGAACTGCCGAGCTTTTGATCAGCATCTTAGCCACCGATAGTCTATAGATGTTGTTAATATCTATGAGCCTATTGATGGCTGATTTGTCAGAGTGCCAGGTATCTAGAAATTCCCCTGGCTTTTTTGGACTTGGCCTGGTCTAGGATTGTCACCTTTTTCCCAATTGAAACGATGGTTAAATCTGTCTATACGTTATGAAATTAAAGAATTTTCATCCTGCCTTCTGACTGCCAGTTGGTGTTCATAGGTGTGTTCTGGCCAAATTTCTGCCTATTTGTCCTACATAGTGGTCTGTTGTGACTCTGAGATTTGAACCTGATCAGTCAGCAGATGTGGGTTCGAGCGATGAAGAAGATCTGGCACTGAGATTCGAGCCTGCATTATTAAATGACTTAGAGGGGAGTCAGGTAGAGGGAGAGGAGTTGGATCTGAGATATGAGCCTGATTTATTGGAGGTTTCAGAGTCCACTCGCTCCCCTGAATCTACTTCCCTGATTGCACCTCAGGTGTTAACTGTTAATCAGGAAAGTGTGTCAGAGGCTTCAAGCGGTGATGAAACTGCCGGATGCTGGCTGGATGCCAGTACTAGGAGAAGATTGAGACGTCAATCTCAATTAGAAAAGAGACATCCAGCAAAGGATTAATTAATGAGACTGACACGCCCTCTCTCAGAGGATATAAGGGAGAGTACGAGTTCGTAATCTTTGCTGGAAACGAAGTGGATTTTGCCTTGGAAAGAAGCGCGTCTGACTACAGCGTTGTGATTTATGAACTATACAGAATTGCCAGACAGATTCTAGGAGGATTGCCAAAGGACTGTGATAACAGAGCAGTTGAATCTTCTGTCTCTGGTTTTGTTTGCGTAAAGTATTTGAACTCTGTAACTTGAGATTCTCACCTGTGGATACAGGTGGGACAGAACAGTGGTCATTGCAGTTCTTATGTTGTATGTTGTAGATGACTCCTGTTTTTTTACTTCTGGGGTTGCTGAGTCTTGGAATACAGCCTCCAGTTTTGGTCACCATGATATAAAAAAGATGTTGTGACTCTAGAAGTGCAGAGAAAGAACAGTGACAAAGATGATTAGGGGACTGGAGGATAAAACAGACGAAGAACAGTTGCAGGAATTGGGTATGTCTAGTTTAATGAAAAGAAGGTACTAAAGGAGACAGGATAGCAGTCTTCCAATATCTGAGGGGCTGCCACAAAGAAGAGGGAGTCAATCTATTCTCCAAAGCACCTGAAGGCAGGACCAGAAGCAACAGAGGGAAATTAAAGGAAAGAAACAACCTGGAATGAAGGAGAAATTTCCTGACAGTGATAACAATTAATCACAGTTAGAACAACTTGCCTCCAGAAGTTGTAAATGCTCCAACACTGGAAGTTTTTAAGAAGAGCTTGGACAACCGCTTGCCTGAAATGGTATATCATCTCCTGCTGAGCAGGGGGTTGGGCTAGAAGACCTCCAGGGTCCCTTCCAACTCTCTTAATCTGTTATTCAAGCTGGAGATCCCAGGAACAACCTCAGAGATCTCTATCCAGAAGAGTTCAGGACTAGGAAGAGCTGAGATCCTACACAGAACCTTCAGAATCCCAGATCCCTGGTAGAGGACCACAGATTGAGGAAGACAGAAACCACCCATAAGGGTGAAAAGGAAATATTCTCTCTCTCTCTCTCTCTCTCTCTCTCTCTGTGTGTGTGTCTCTCTCTCTGTCTCTCTCTCTCTCACACACACACACAGAGAGAGAGAGAGAGAGAGACATCACCCGTTGCTCTTCCGCGTTCCAGTGCACATGCTGGTCTTTGTGCGTGTGGGAGCACTGGAAACTGGAAGAGCTGTTCCCCGGCACGCAGGTATGCTCTGGACAGTTGGTCTTTGCACGCACATGTGCACCAGGAACTGGAAGACCAGGTGGCCAGTGCACATGCGCACACGTGCCAAAGAACTGCTTTTCTGGTTTCCAGCACTCCCCTTGCGTGCACACGCTCCCATTTCGGCACTCAGTGGTATAGGGTTTCGCCAACACTGGTATAGGTTTTCCTACCTGAGCAGGGGTTGGACTAGAAGACCTCCAAGGTCCCTTCCAACTGTGTTATTCTATGGTGGGGGAGAGACAGTATGCATAACATTTTGGATTGATTGATTGAATGATTGATTTTGACCTGTATCAGATGCCTAGGGTCACAAACTTTCCCCAAACGGGTAATATTTCCTCCGCCTGTCCAATAGTCCCTTAATCCCAACACAATTGATTGGTGACAGTTGGAGAACCTTGATTATAGAATACAGGTACTCCTCAACTTATGACCACCATGGGCTCCATTGCTAAGCAAGACAGTTGTTAAGTGAGTTCTGCTCCATTTTACAACTTTTCTTGTCACAGTTGCTCAGTGTATCAGTACCGTCGTTAAGTTAGTAACACAGTTGTTAAGGGAATCTGGTTTCCCCTTAGGATCACATGACCCTGACCAGTTGCAAAGGATCTGAATTTTAATCACCTGACCACGAGGATGCTGCAATGGCCATAAGTGTGGAAAACCAACAGAACTGGTTCTGACCAGTTCTGGAGAACCGGTAGCATAAATTTTGAGTAGTTCGGAGAACCGGCAAATCCCACCTCTGACTGGCCCCACCCCCATCTATCCTCTGCCTCCCATTGAGTCCCAGCTGATCGGCTGGGTCTTCTTTGGTTGCCCTGCACAGGAGAACGGAGCTGGAAAGCAGGTGAGTGGGGTGGGAAGGGAATGGGGATTTTGCAGTAACCTTCCCCTGCCACGCCCACCAAGCCACACCACACCCACAGAACTAGTAGAAAAAAAATTGAATCCCACCACTGACATTCACACTTGCGTTTTTGCTGAAGAGAGTGAAGGAGAGGCCTGGAAGGCGACCCACAGCTTTATCTGTCCTTGAAGATGGAATTGGTATTGAGGGCAAAGCTGCGTAACACTCTTTGTCTAAGTGCTGGGCACTCCCTCTGCCCTGCCAGCGAAAGGAAGGGAGAAAAATTAACTGTATGCCCATGAGAAGATAGATCAAAGAGGTGAATGAAGGTAATGGAACTCATTGGGGTGGATTATTTTAAGAACTTTGAAGAAAAATGCATAAACGAATCCACGAGAGAATATTTTTTTAGAAAAAAAAACTATAAAAGGATATAAGACAAATAAAACGGATGCAAAAGGGAAGGTGCTACTTTAGAAACCAGGAGAATGCAAGTTCTAGTTCTCTCTTTGGTATGAAATCTGGCTGGGTGACTTTGGGCCAATCACCAGGGGACCGTGAGTTCTAGTGCTGCTTTAGGCATGAAATTCGGCTGGGTGACTGCGGGCCGTATAATTCACTCAAGAACTTCAATGATTCGCTTAACAACTGTGACCAAAAATGTCATAAAAATGGGGCAAAACTCACTTGACAATTTGCCATGTTTAACAATGGAAAGGATTCCCTTGTGATGGTAAGTTGAAGACTATCCCTATAGATTTTATGCCTACAAACACCCAAATTTTGGATGGAAACAGACTCAGAAGGAAGCCCGCTAATCTCCTAACCTCATGTTAGTTAGGACCTTTTGTAAATGTGACTGGGGCGGGGATAATGGGGGTGAAGGGAGCAAAGCTGTCTGTAGGAATTGCTGAATTGCACCAGCTTATCTGAATCTTTGTGACCTTTTATTTTAATATACTGGCCGAGTGAGGGTACTTTTAATGTGGCATTGGACAGGAAATTTTATGTGCGGCTCTGGAAGTAGATAATCTCTGCTAATAGTACTTCGATCAATGTTCTCCACCCCCTAAAGGATTAGGATAATGCCGGTCCATTTCCATCGTGGGGGAGGAGGATTATCTGAATGTTTCCTCTCTCCCAAACCCCTTCCGATCATCAGAGGTTGGATAATCATTTGTCTGAAGGGGTGTAGGGTTTCCTGCCTAGCAGGGGGCTGGTCTAGATGACCTCCAAGCAGGGGTGGATATTCCATATTATTCAAAAATCCCAGCAACCGGTTTGCTGCCCAGTTGCTGGGTGGGCCATGGTGGGCGTGGCCTACCGGAACTTCCGGGAAGGCCATTTTTCGCCTTTCCAAGGATCCAGAGGCTTCCCTCGGGCCTCTTTGAGGGTGAAAATGGCCTCCCCCGGGCTCTGGAGGTCTTCCCGAAGCCGTAAACAGGCCCATTTTGTGACTTCCGGTACTTCCGGGAGGGCCATTTTTCCCCTCCCAGAACCTCTGCAGGGACCCCGCACTTAACCTGCATTGAAAATGGGTCCCATAGAGACTCCTGGGAGGGGAGGGGCAGGGTGGGTGGGGCCAGCCAGTCAATTCAAATACCGGTTCGGGGAACCAGATGCAAATTTAACAAACCTGTAGAATCCCATCCCTACCTCCAAGGTCCCTTCCAACTCAGCTATTCTATTCTATTCTATTCTATTCTATTCTATTCTATTCTATTGTTATTCCATATTATTCTATTCCTATTCTATTCCTATTCTATTCAATTCTATTGTTATTCCATATTATTCTATTCTATTGTTACTCCATTCTATTCCTATTCCTATTCTATTCTATTGTACTCTATTGTTATTCCATATTCTATTCTATTCTGTTCTATTCTATTGTTATTCCATATTATTCTATTCCATTCTATCCATGGCTCCAACAAGATGGCCCAAGCACCATCCTAAATTCCTTCCACGGCTTTTTTTTTTAAGTGTAAATGTTCCAGGAGAGATGTAGGCCAAGAATGACAGGTCTGTAGTTTGTAAAAAAAAAACTCAGGAAGACTCAAAATCCAGCTGATTTGCTTGTTTTTAAGTTTCCACCTTTTTCCCTCTTCCCAGGCTACAAAAAAAATGTTCACATTGACAGAGAAGAGCTGCAGCGCTCATGAGTTTCCTCTCACCAATTTTCTGTAATGTCAACTATATCATACAGGTAGTCCTTGAATTACGACCACAATTGAGTCCAGAATTTATGTTGTTAAGTGAGAAGTTGGTTACGTGAGTTTTGCCCCCATTTCATTACTTTTCCTGCCACATTTGTTAAGTGTGCAGTTGTTAATAGAAGAGAATAGAATTCTTTATTGGCCAAGTGTGATTGGACACACAAGGAATTTGTCTTGGTGCAAATGCTCTCAGTGTACATAAAAGAAAAGATACATTTGTCAAGAGTCAAGAATCATAAGGTACGACACTTAATGATAGTCATAGGGTACAATAAGCAATCAAATCATACTAGGAAACAGTCAATATAAATCGTAAGGATACAAGCGACAAAGTTACAGTCAAACAGTCGCAAGTGGGAGGGGATGGGTGATAAGGAGTGATGAGAAGATTAATAGTAATAGTAGTGCAGACTTTGTAAATAGTTGGACAGTGTTGTAACATGGTTGTTAAGCGAATTTGGCTTCCCCATTGACTTTGCTTGACAGAACTTCACAAAAGGGGATTAGCTGACCCCAGGACAGTGCAACCGTCATAAGGATGAACCAGTCGCCAAGCATCTGAATGTAAACCATAAGATCATGGGGATGGTGCAATAGTCATAAGTGTGAAAAATGGTCATAAGTCACTTTTTTTCAGTGCCGTTGTAACTTTGAATGGTCATTAAATGACCTGTTGTAAGTCAAAGGCTACCTGTACTTGCCCTAGTGTGCTAGTATTTCGAGTTCACCCTGTTTGTTCCCTAAACTTGGAGCGTTTTTGTATAAGCATTTAAATTTTTCGTGGCTGATCCTACTTTGCGTCTGAGTTTTTCTTCTTTCTCAAATGAAGGCAAATATACTGTACGTGTTGTCAACTCATACAACATTTTGCATACGTTTTATAGTTGACAACGGAAAGAAGGGGGAGAGTTTCGAAGAGCAGGCAACAGTGTGGAATCAAAAGTACATTCCATTCATATTTTCTTCTAAGACTGATTAGATGGCTGAAGCTTCTGCCGGGGGAAAAAATCTAATTGGAGAGCATAATTGATGACTCTTAGCTATGGACATTTTTTCATTGGATGATACCCCCAGAGGGGTGGGGGGAAAAGCAGGATCGAGGGTGACAGTGAATTACATATCTCAGAGGTGGCTACGCTCAGATTAGTGTGGATGTAGAATGTTACCTTCAAACAAATCCTCTTTAGTTTTGGGAGTGTGGCTCAAGGCTCATGTTTTAATTGGAGTAATTGCCAGAATCCTGAAAATGTCCCAGAATAATGTTGCAGGATCCAATCCGGGTCGGTCACCAAGATTTTGTCTTCTGTGTTTTCTGGGACAAATGCTGAAGCCCATCGTCTCTCTAGCAGAGAGTGTGCTCTAGGCCAGTGGTCACCAACCAGTGGGCCACAGACCACTGATGGTCCATGAGAAAATTTTGGTGGCCCACAGAGAAATGTCCCCCCAAAGCAATTAGTTCAGCCATGCTACTTTCAAAATCATCTCTCTCTCCATGAGGAGCGCTGAAATACGAGCGGTGTGGGAAACTTCAGCCAGGCTCCTTGAGTGAAGGCGGAACGCCGATGTTGTGTAAATATGCAAGTAGTGCGGTGTTCCCGCACCTTCCAGCCATCTCCATCGCTGCTTCAGCCTCTCTGTGCTGCCGTTACCCTCTTGCCACAACAGCACCATTACCTTGTCCTGGCCGGCGAGGGCTGCGCTGCTTTTTTGCACATTGCACCACCTGCAAATTTGCACATTACATGTGCCACCACCTACGGCGGAGATTTCCAACCCCACCACGGGCTGGTCCCATATTCCAGAGCTGCAGTAGTCACAAGACTGGCTCTTTGGTCATCCCAGGGTAGCTCCTCCAATCCATGGCAGGCGGGTACACCCGGGTAGAGGAGCAGCTGCTCCGGGATGACCAAAGGGCCAGCCCTGTGACTACTGCAGCTCTGGGATATCCGGACCGACTGTCCTACCAATGTCAGCAAGCCACCGTCAGTCAAAATTCATATTAGTGGTCTGTGGGATTTAAAATTATGCATTTGGTGGTCCCTGAGGTCCAAAAGGTTGGTGACCCCTGTTAGGAATATAAGTCACCTAACAGGTATTTGGGTTAGAAATATATAAACCAGGATAAACATTTTAATACTGTATCTTTAAGGGAATGCAAAAACTGCAATTGGGTGTGGTTCTGCAAATGGCCATAAGATGGAGCCAGAAACCTGGGTTGTTTAGTCTTCATCTCAGAAGAGAGTGTGTCTCAGTGAGTTTCTTTTCCTTCTGTTGGAGAGTTTTGCCGTTCTTTCTAATTGACTGTTATTCTTGGATTTGATGTAAGTCTGATACTGAACTGTTTTTGACACTGGACTTTGTTATTGGATTATCCCTGGACTGAAAACTGACTGATTTTACCTGTGAATGACTTTGGACTGCTTGTTTGAACTTTGCTTAAACGTTTAGGGAAGTAAAAACCTACATTTACTGAACAGTGTATCTGTGTGCTATGTGTGTATCATTCAAACACTTCTCTCACTATGTCTCCCTGTATGCACTCATTCTCCTAATGGGGAATTACCTCAACAACCCCTGCTCTCGGCTATTTTGTGTGTACTATTTATACGGTGCCTGTTGTATGTGGCTTTTTAGATGTTTATTGGGATATTGATGGCTGGCTATTAAATTGTTGGCTATCATTTGCTTGTGCTGCCCAGCCCTTGCCTTCTAAGTATTTGAAAACCTGGTAGTTATCTGTTATTCACTGATAAGGGACTTCAATCACTTTCCTGGCTGTTTTTGTGCCTGCTCGACCAACAATCTTAGTAGCTGCTTTCATTTTTCTCTTTACTCTCTACCTCCTTATTTCTTTGGTTATCTAAGGGTTTTTGCTTGGAATTAACTCCAAAAGGTTGTGAAGGTCGATCACCCTCTCCTTATACTGTCGAAGGATAGCACCAGTGGAGGTATTCTACCAGTTCGGCCCGGTTCTGCCAAGCCAGTAGCAGCGATGAACAGCGGAGACTGAACCTCTTCTCTCTGCCGCTTTGCTGTTGGGCCGACCTGCCTCCCAGGCTCCCATACTCACCTTTATCCTCTGAATTTGAAGCGCAGCTGCTTTGCGTGGCACAGAATAGTGCCAATAGTGCTGACTGGGATCATGCAGGCTTGCAGGAGGTGAGTTAGAATGCCTCTGTGCCTATGCAAAGTGCATGTTTGGCATACACATGCATGCAAAGTGTGTGCATGCACACAAAGTGTGCCCACCAAGCCATGCCCACCGAACCGGTGGTAAAAATATTTGAATCCCACCACTGGTTAGCAACCACCCTTCTCCTAGTAAAGTGAAATATTCTAGGAAATATTAAAAAGGCAGGGTGTTATACCTCCCTGGATGAGAAAAGGAGAAACATGCTCTTGAAAAGCAGACCCCACCTTTGTTAATAGCCCCGGAAAGACAAAAGACATATTATCTACAACAAAGACCTTCAGCTCCAGGGTGATGAGATTAGCCCTCACTCAAATCCAAACAAGGACAAAGCCATTAAGCCATAATAGGAATTGCCCAAAGCCCCTTCATTACATCACCCAGCAAGATTCAACCAAGCCTGGGACTCAAGACAACCTACAAAATTACCCTTGAATGGCCCCATGGGAGTCTCACAACCAATCAGGATATATTTTTTGCCACAGGAACAGGAAGCAAGTTCAAAGCCCAACAGAGGGTATAAATCTCTCTTACCATGTGTGTCAGCTGGTGCTCCATTCAAAATCCAAGAAAGAAATACTTAGACTCCATTAATCAGAGAAAAGATATCTTTTACTGGAAATCGAGTGGTAGCAACAAAAGAATTCCGAATCTGAGAAAATGGGCGCGTAAATCACATATACAAAGTAGTGGTAACGTTCCCACCCCCAATAGTTCAACTGGCTCATCCAATTAAAAGTTGTGTATATCATCATGTGGGCATCTCCAGGTGGTGATGAGGCCTCTGTCCGTTGACCTTGACATATTTTGATAAAGAGTTGTGGCTGCGCATAGCATAGGATAGAAACCTAAGCAAGAATCTACCCCACCCCCACCCCAGCTTATACAGTTCTGGTTTGTAACACTTCCAGCTCACTTCCCATAACCAAATCCCCCCTCCTCCCCCCGTTACTTAAGACAGCCAAAAGATGCAAAGCAAAGAGAGAAAATCTTAAAGGCTGACATTCGGCCCTCCTGCAAAAGAGACGTTAGTCCTAAAAAAGATAAAAATAGAAAGTAATAGAAAATATAAATGTAACACCATCATACTATTTTTTAGGGTTTATCAGGATATTTAGTACGAAATGCTTTGATAAGTGTAGGAGCTCTAACATCTTTCTCATTCACCCACTCAGACTGGGAAGGAGGAAAATGTTTCCAAACAATCAAATATTGGAGTTGACCCTTCCGTTTTCAAGAATCCAAAATTTCTTTAACTTCAAAATGTTGTTCACCTTCAATTAGCAATGGTACAGGGGGATCAACCTCAGTTGGTCTCAAGTCGGAGGTATGTTCAGGTTTTAATAAACTAACATGGAAAACAGGGTGGATCCGTTGAAGGGTTTTAGGTAATTTCAGTTGGACTGCCACAGGGTTCACAATTCGTTCCATTGAGAAAGGTCCAACATACTTAGGTCCAAGCTTTTCTGACTTTTGTGTGGTCTGCAAATATCTGGTGAATAAAAACTTTGTCACTGACATTATATGGTTTTTGTGGAGTTCTCTTTTTATCTGCAAATTTTTTTATGAGCTTGATGAGCATCATCTAATGCTTTACAGGTAACCGGCCAGATAAGCTGGAGCTGTGTTATCCATTCATCTAATGACTGAATGTTAGGTTTCTCCTGTGGAAGCTTGAGTATGGGTACAAAGTCTTGTCCCGAGGCCACTTTAAATGGAGTAAGCCCAGTACTACTATGTACCAAATTGTTATATGCCACCTCAGCGAATGGCAATAGGTCAGCCCAATTATCTTGCTGATAATTTATATAACATCGAAGATATTGTTCCAATACTGAGTTAGTTTTCTCACAAGCCCCATTGGTTTGTGGATGGTGGGCGGAGCTTAAGCCCTGGGCAGAGCCCAATAACTTCAGGAACTCCTTCCAAAAGTTTGAGGTAAACTGAACACACCTGTCTGAGATTATGTGTTCAGGAACCCCATATAACCTGTAGATATGTAAAATAGTTTAGCCAATGTTTTTGCAGGTGGGATTTTCGGACAAGGTATGAAATGTACCTGTTTGGAAAACAAATCGGTTACTACCCAAATAACTGTATTCCCCCCACTTTCAGGTAATTCCACTATAAAATCCATAGAAATTTCCTTCCATGGAGCCATTGGTCTAGCCACATTTTGTAGTAAGCCTGCTGGTTTACCAGGAGGCCGCTTGGCTGAGGCACAGATAGGACAGCTAGCCACATAAGACTCAATGTCCTTTTTCAAAGTAAGCCACCAAAATTGCCTTTTAACCAAGTGTAAGGTTTTCACGAATCCAAAATGTCCAGCCGCTCCTCCCCCCGTTACTTATGACAGCCGAAAGATGCAAAGCAAAGAGAGAAAATCTTGAAGGCTGACAATGTGCCATTTTTGCCCAGGATCTTGAATCATGTGGTCCTGCTGCCTACCGTTAAACCATCTATCCAAAGCAATCTCCATCTTTCCGGTGTCTTTCTCCCCACTTGGAACTGAACCCAGATGGATATTTCTTCCAACACTACCATTTCAGACAAGTGGCTGTGTCTTCTTTAAAACCTTCAGTGATGGAAAACCTACAACCTCTGAAAGCAAATTGTCCCGGCTCCTTTCTCCTCATTCGAAGTTATGTTGACACTGAATTCTGCAAGTAAATGAGAAAATAAACTTAAGCAATGGGCTGTCATCTCCAACTCATTTGGGGTCACCAAGCCTCATTAAGCTCTTGTTTAATAGCATGCAGCCTCTTTTGGAAATCTTATCTTTAAAAAAAAAGAAAGAAAAAAAGAAACCCAACAACAACAACCCAAAACTCAGGGACAAATGTTATAAAGCCGGACTGAAAAGCTGAGTGGCTGTGATAACAGCAGCTTTTAACATAAAACAAAACAAACAGGCATTGCAACTCAACAGCCAAGCCAAGAAAACATTATAAAAGGGACTATTTTTATCTATCTATTCACTTGGTAATTTCCCATCTAATTCTTATTTTGATGCTTGCTTTTTGTTATCCTGTCACCTCCTAAATCCAGAATTGTAATTTGTCTGGTTTGTAATATATGAGAATCCATTTCTTCTTCTCTCTTTTTTCTTTTTCTTTTCATTATGCAGGGCGGGAGGAAAGCGCTTGCTAGGTTTATCTATTTTTTATTTTCTTTTTTGGTCTCCCAGACTTTCCCTTTGAGAAAGATTACGTTCTTATTTTAATTAGGAGATGAGAATGGAGGAGATTTGGGACCTGCATTAAGCATCTTTGATTGGCCTCACCTCATTTTTTTTCTTTGCATCCTGGAAAGAAAAGAAAAAAAAAGAATGTCAAATACTTCTGGATTGTTTCCTGTAATAGGTATTGATCGGAATCACTGCCA
>NW_020769316.1:3124485-3141341 GCF_900518735.1 Pseudonaja textilis | reverse complement strand
AGCCAATCACCAGGAGACGATGAGTTCTAGTCCCTCCTTAGGCATGAGAGCTGGCTGGGTGACTTTGAGCCAATCACCAGAAGATGGTGAGTTCCAGCCTTGCCATAGACATGAATGTCAGCTGGGTAATTTTGGGCCAATCACACTCTCTCAGCCCAACCTACCTCACAGGGTTGTTTTAATGGGAATAAGAGAAGAAGGAAGAAGTATTGTGCGTGTTACTTACAAAACAATCAAGGCGGGATAAAAATTACTAATAAATACCGTAAATAAACCCCATGATGTACATTAATTCAAGATGGGCTTTCTTTGTCATGAATTCCAAAGACTCTATTGCTAACGATTGTAAATGTCTTCCTCTTCAGTTTCAGAACTTCTGCTTTGAAACAAACTTTCATTGTCATAAGGACTAGAAACTTGTGCTTCCCCCCCCCCCCCAAGTTGGATTCTGCATTGGATACAATTCCTTTTGCATTCTCGGGGGATTGTGCTGGGCATGTTGGATGCATCTGGCCCTTCGCCCACCTACCACCAGGCCCCGGAGTACAGCTACATTAGTTCTGTGAATATTTTGGGGGGTTGCAGTTTGTGTTATTTTGCTGCTTGCAGTGCAGCAGCCAAAGGTGATGTAATTCTGTCAATCTCTGATGATTCAGCAAAATCTGCTGCTCTGGAGGAAGAACAGAGATGGACATTTAATTGAATATTGAATCCCAGAGAAGAGCTTAGGGGTGTCCAAAAATTCAAGATGACATGTGTGATGGACATAAAAAACAGGGAGAGCTTTGATTGCTCTATTGTAGCTGCCCTCTTCGGTTATGTGGACATGCCCGGAAGGGGATGGAGTTGGCCGAACAGGGTTTCTCTGTGACATGGATTTTTTCCATCCAAAACCAGGACATTTCCTTGTCAGTTTGTTTCAAGGTCCAAGCCAGCATGTACGTATCTGTATACGGATCACATATGCATCCATCGCCTTGTGGTACGCCGCTCTCTCATGTTTCCTACTGGGATATAAAGAAACTTAATACCTGTGTTTCCCCAAAAATAAGACCAGGTGTCAACTCCTAAAGAATTTCTATACTTGTTTTAGAGTTGCCAGGAACAGAAGGGGCGGGGGATAAATTTGAAAGAGCAAGTGCAGCAGTTTGGAACCGAATGTGCATCCCATTCTTATCTTGCAAAGATTATAACTAAGGTACTAGAATTTCTGCCACCAAATCTCTAATTGGAGAATGTGATCGATGACTCTGCTGGCTGTGAAAAGTGTTTCGTTGGAGAATATGAATTATGATACACCCGGAGAGGTGGGGAGAAACCAGGGTCCAGGGCGAGAGTGAATTACATGTCTCAGAATCAGATTCATACCGGCTCGAGGCTTATGGTTTAATTAGGGCAACTGCCAGAATCCTGACATCGGGTCTTATGTTGATTTTTGCTCCAAAAGACACACTAGGGCTTATTTTCTGGTTAGGTCTTATTTTCAGGGAAATACGGTACTAAATGTGTCCGTCTGCATGATTATCTTAACTGGGGCTTATTTTGGAGGTAAGGCTTGTATTACGGACATCCTGAAAAATCAAGCTAGGGCTTCTTTTCTGGTTGGGTCTTATTTCCAGGGAAACACGGTAATATAAAAAGAATAACAGAATAATAGGGTTGGACGGGACTTTAGAGGTTTTCTAGTCCAACCCCCTGCTCTGGCAGAAAACCCTATACCATTTCAGACAAATGGAGGGCCAATCTCTTTTTAAAAAACATCCAGTGATGGAACACCCAAAATTTTTGGAGGCAAGTCATTCCACTGATTTAATTGTTCTCACTGTCAGCAAATTTTTTTCTTAGTTCTAGGTTGCTTCTCTCCTTGATTAGTTTCCATCAGTTGCTTCTTGTCCTGCCTTCAGGTGCTTTGGAGAATAGGCTGATCCCCTCTTTTTGTAGTGATCCCTTAGATATTGGAATACTGCTATCGTGTCACCCTTAATCCTTTTTTTCACTTGACCAGACATACCTCATTCCTTTAATATGTTTTAACCTCCAGTCCCCTAATAATCATCTTTGTTGCTCTTCTCTGCACTCTTTGTCAATGTCTTTTTTTATATTGTGGTGACCAAAACTGGATGCAGTATTACCAAGCATTATAAACAAGCACCTTTCACTATTCTAAATTCAATCTATTTAAAACTGCATTTTGAATTCCTCAGTGCCTCCACGAAATAGGTCAGTCTCTAAATAACAATTAACTTTGTATATAGAACATAACAGTTAGCAGGTAAGAAAGAGTGGGAAGATTTTAACCTTGTTTTAACCTGCGCTATGCCAGTGGTGTTACCTTAGTAGCCAAGAAGGCAAAGGACCTACTCGGTCTAGTACAAATAGCCCTCAACTCACAAACACACTTGGGACCAGAATTTCTGTTATCAAATGGGTTGCATCCTATTTTGTGAACTTTTTTTGCCATCGCTGTTATTTGAATCTTTGTAGTCACTAAGTGAATCATGCAGTTGTTAAGCAAATTTGCCAATTGCCAAGTGCCCGAATTTGTTCATGTGATCATGAGGATGCTACAATAGTTGTAAGAGCGAGGACTGGTCATACGTCACTTTTTTCAGTGTCATTGTGACTCCAAAGAGTCACTAAATTGATGGTTCTACATGAGGATTATCTGTAATCAAAATCAAAGAGCAGTGGAAATAAATTGGGCTAACATTCATTACAAAGAAGACCCAACTCATGGCAACATGTAGAAAAACCACCTTTAAAATCGACAATGGAGATATCAAAGGACAAAAAAGGACTTGATAACACATTGTCAATCATTCTATCAAATTTAAGTATATGTCAAGCGTGAAGAATCAGGACTACATATTAAGTTCCTGTTAAGCTATTTATTGCTCACGTGTCTACAGTTAATCCTTAGCGTGCAATTATTCATTTAGTGACCATTTGAAGTTATACAGCGGCACTGAAAAAAGTGACTTATAACTGTTTTTCCACACTTAGACCGTTGCAGCATCCCCATGGTCACAAGATCAAAATTCAGGTCTTGGCAACTGACTCCTATTTATGACAGTCCCAGGTATCATGTGATCCCCTTTTGTGACCGGCAGCAGGGGGTCAAGAGGGAAGCCAGATTCCCTTAACAATCATGTTACTAATTTGATAACTGCAGAGGTTCACTTAGTGACTTTGGAAAGAAAGGTCTGTAAAATGGGGGCAAAACTCACTGAACAACTATCTCGCTTAGCAACAGTAATTTTGGGATCAATTGTGATCGTAGATCGAGGACTACCTATACACAAGAATTTAGACATCAGCGCTAAATTGGCACCAGGTAAGAATGAATGGAATTCAAGGAGGGCTATATTTGGATTGCTTGTGGGAACGTAATGACTCTAGGCTTATTCCTCGCTTGACTCCACCCCCAGTCTCTGCCTATCCTTCTCCTACAGCAGGGGTCTTCAAACTTGTCAGCTTTAAGACTTGTGGACTTCAACTCCCAGAATTCTTCCTCCAGTCATGGTAGCTCAGGAATTCTGGGAGTTGAAGTCCACAAGTCTTAAACTTGCCAAGTTTGAAGACCCTTGTCCTACAGCATGCTATATTAACAGTATTAACAGATGGAAAGAGTTGGAAAGGACCTTGTAGGTCATTTAGTCCAACCCCCTGCCCAAGCAGGAGACCCTACACCATTTCTGACAAATAGCAGTCCAACCTCTTCTTAAAAGCCTCCAGTGATGAAGCTCCCACAACTTCCGAAGGCAACTTCTATTCCATTGGTTGATCGTTATCTAAAATTTCTCTGATTAGATTAGAGATTAACAGAGTTGGAAGGGACTTTGTAGGTCATCTAGTCCAACCCCTCCACCCCCACCCAAGCAGGAGACCCTACACCATTTCTGACAAATAGCAGTCCAACCTCTTCTTGAAAGCCTCCAGTGATGAAGCTCCCACAACTTTCTAAAAGCAACTTCTGTTCCATCATCGGTTGATTGTTCTCACTGTCGGGAAATTTCTCCTTATTTCAAGGTTGAATCTCTCCTTGTTCAGTTTCCATCCATTATTCCTTGTCTGGCCTTCAGGTGCCTTGGAAAATAGCTTGACCCCTTCCTCCTCTCTGTGGCAGCCCCTCAAATATTGGAACACTGCTATCCTGTCTCTCCTGGTCCTTATTATATTAAGACCTTCTCTCTCCCTCCCTCCCTCCCTCCCTCTCTCTCTCTCTCTCTCTCTCTCTAAAAAAAAAGGCCAACCCCTTCAACCTAAATTCTAACCTAAATCAAAACATGTTGCCAAAATCTTCACAATAAGCCATCTGGGGGTGCTGGATGAAATTGCTCGCCCCATCTCCAGACCAAAAGGGACTTTTGTCTCAACAGGAGGGACAAACAATCTTGTGACTTTTCAAGGCCCAGCTGTGGCTTTCCGTTTGCCGTTCTCCTGGAAACTTCCTAGCTGATGTTTGTTTTCTTCCCCCCCCCCCCCCCCTTCTTTGGTGTTTTCCGCTTCGGTGCGTTAGTCAGTCTGATGCCCTCGTGTTCCAGAATGGGCCTCGCCGTAGGCAGCAAATGCATTATTAACTTTCCATTTCTGAGCACAAGCAATCAAAAATTAATAAAGTCATACCAAGCCTTTCTAGTTCAGTTTCTTCGCGTCCACTTCTCTTTCGCCCTTTGTGTGCGCGTGGGGGCTGCCCCCCCTTTCCCTTCTGCCCCAAACCTTGCACTTTTGTTAACAAATATTATTGATGCAATCCAGTCGTACAGCTGTCACATCTCATTGCTCCACAAATGCCATTTCACGTGAGTGAGTGGATGAAATTTTCATCGCCACGTCTTAATCCAATTTTTTGCCTTTGTTCCATCGGGGGCTTGGCAAACCCCTGACCTCTATAAGGTTCTATTTTTATTGGAGATTTAATGGATCTCTGCTTTAAGGAAAGGGAAGGAGAATGAGTAATGCATCCTTCGGATGACGATTGGGTTTGGCAGTAGCCAAATGCTGGAAGAGAAACGTCTCTGCCGTTGTGTCACATTAACCCTTGAAAGCCAAGCGTGAGCCTGTAATAAGGTTCAGCATCTGGCCTTTTGCAACTCAATCAATTGTAATTTTTTTTTTAAGATTCTGGGCGCCACAAATAGGAGAGGTTAGTCATGCACGCACAGAGGGAAGCCTAGAGAAATTGATAGAGGAAGAAATGAGAGCCATAAAATACAGACAGTAATAATTATCTACTTCCTGGATGATCTTTACGAAATAACTTTACACGATCACATGGGCTTGCTTGAACCAGTGAATAAATGTACTTATTTTTTAATGTTGGAGATAGATACACTGTAAAATGTAGGTACAGATAAATTGTTATATTGAGACACATAACCTTTAGCTGTGGTAATAAGGAAAATGAACTTTAGAGGAGAAAATTTATAGCTCAGGGTTGAAATGAGAGGTCCTTGGTGCTCTCTGAGCTGGGTGGTTTTCTTGCAGACATTTCATGACCTAGGAGAGCTTCCATACAGGTTCAGAGGTCGTTGTGGAGGGAATAGTTATATACAGGTAGTCCTCGACTTACCGTGGTTCATTTAGTGACCATTCATTCAGTCTGAGAAAGCTCAAACTGCCCAAGGAGCTGCTGATCCAGTTCTACAGAGGAGTTATTGAGTCTGTCATCTGCACCTCTATCGCTGTCTGGTTTGGTTCTGCAACCCAACAGGACAGACACAGACTTCAGAGGATAATTAGGACTGCAGAAAAGACAATTACTACCCACCTGCCTTCCATCGAGGACCTGTATAGTGAAGGAGACAAAAAGAGGGCTGTGAAAATATTTACAGACCTCTCACATCCCGGACATAAACTGTTTCAACTCCTTCCCTCAAAACGACACTACAGAGCACTGCACACCAGAACAACTAGACATGCCATCACTCTGCTAAACAAATAATTCCCTCAACACTGTCCAACTACTTACAAAGTCTGCACTACTATTACTATTAATCTTCTCTTCACTCCTTATCACCCATCCCCTCCCACTTGTGACTGTATGACTGGAACTTTGTCGCTTGTATCCTTACGATTTATATTGACTGTTTCCTAGCATGATTCAATTGCTTATTGTACCCCATGACTATCATTAAATGTTGGACCTGATGATTCTCGACTCTTGATGAATGTATCTTTTCTTTTATGTACACTGAGAGCATTTGCACCAAGACAAATTTCTTGTATGTCTGATCACACTTGGCCAATAAAAGGATCCTAGCCTAGTCTATTAACAACTGCAGTGATTCGCATAGCAACTGTGGCAAGAAAGGCTGTAAAACGGAACAAAGTTCACTTAACAACCCTCTCACTTAGCAACAGAAATTTTGGGCCCACTTGTGGTCGCAACTTAAGGATGACCTACGTTTCTTCCTCACTCCCAGATTTCCAGGCAACCATGCTTCGCTTTATGAAGTTCTGGTTGGAATTCTCATTTTTATTGATGGAGACCTTGGCACTAATTCTGCCTCATTAATTTAGCAATCTGAGCTGATCTCCCGCGTGCTTCACTCTGATTCATCATCTTTTCCAGGCTTAAACTTTCTTTCCTCTGGAATACTGAATTATAGAGGCACAGGGGCAACAGGAATTTAATTACATTAAATCTGAATTGGAGCAGGAAAACTTCATTTATTTTTTTTTCAGTTTGCAGCTCCCCCCCCCCCCCCCCAAATCCTGCAAATGTATATTATTGAGGCACTTGGTTTGTGATTGTAACTATTTATTGCATTGTCAAACTATGTAGTCCTTTTTTTTTTCTTCAAATGATTTATGATCCAGCAAATCCCAAAGCAATGGAAAATGAGTATATCTTCAGATCCAAGGCCTGCTGAATTTAGCATTCTGTGTCTCATAAAAGACAAATGGTTTATCTATTTTATATGCCATGTTGAGACACTTTTTTTCTTTCACACCATTGAGATCCATAGAGCACAGAGTGATTCGATGGCCTAGAGGTGGAGCTCTCGCCTCACCATCAGGAGGCTGTGAGTTCGATCCCAGGTAGAGGCAGATATTTCTCTCTCTGGGCACACTGAGAATATATCTGCTGGACAAAACCCCACATTGGGGACAGGAAGGGCATCCGGCCATGAATACACCCTGTTAGCTCCATTCAGTAGCCCAGACTGAACCCCGCAAGAGATGATGGGGTTGTTAAATAAAGATGATGATCTCTACTTGACCTGATTTAGCATTTTGTGTACCCACAGCCAAGGTGGCACGAGGTCCGAGGGCTAGGAGAAATTCAGATGATACACTACAAGTCCCTGGAGGACCACAAATTGAAGTACATCAAGATGAAGCTGTCTGTCAAGGCTTCAACAAATCCACCCCCGTTCAAATCATAAGTCTCTAGCCGCATCTCTCAAAGTAAAAAAAAAAAATGATTTATTAGGAGAAGCCACATTGGCGTTAGCTGGGTGCAGCCGACACTAAAATACATCATTCATTTCGCCCTTGACCCTGGTCTTCCTCCCACCCCCTGGACGTATATTCTCCAATGGGACACTTCCATAGCCAAGAGTCATCAATCATGCTCTCCAGTAATAATCTTGTGTGCCAACAGCTTTGGGCTCCCAAGGCGTTTATCTGAGGCATTTAAGGAATGCACTGCTTTCCCCCACTCCTTTTCTGCTGGCAACTAAAAAGACCAAAGGAGCATTTTTTTAGTTGACACTGACCCAAAGAACCATCATAGCAGAAATTAGAAAGCCAGCAGATTCAACTCTGTTCATGCCCTTGATCCATGCTCTCTCATTCATAACTAGCACCTAGGGAACATCTACAATGAGGAAATCACTAACTTGTATTGGAAAAAACAAATGGAGAGGATCTATTTAAGTATCTTGGCATTGAAAACTCTGCCATGAACAATCAGACACTTGGAATTTTCAGCTGTAATTATGTGCTAATAAGATATGTGAAGGTGTTAACCAGAAGAATGCAGGCCAGCTGAAAAGGATTAACAATTAGCGCTGGAAGCTCAACATTTTTAGATAGCAGACAGGCTAAAATATCAATTCAGGTACTCAGTTTTAGGTTTTTGTTTAAACCACGGGATGCATTGCGCGGGGAAGACTAACTTCCTTCATACCACTCCTCATTGTATATTCAAATATGCATATGATTTAACCTAATCAGTAAGGCTGACGTTCTCAGGCTCATGGACTGCTACGTCCTATCGCCTAGCTAATAAGCCTCTGCAATTGCAATGTAACCAATTAAATAAAAGTACAATTTGCATAGGTTTTTAAAGAGGGCTTGTCAAGCCACCAATCTTTCGTCCTCTGCTTCCTTGCCTCTAGGAATCTATCTGTCAATAAACCAATTTATGCTTTGCTGTAATTGAATCCTGCCCTCTGGTTCAAACATACCCTTTGGGGAAAATTGGAGAAGGGGAACTGGAGAAATTCATGAAAGATGTTCCCATCTGTCAATGGTTATGGGCCTCAAGACTCCATGTTACCTCTGAGTTGGGAATAGCATAGTCCAAATACACCGCAGAGAGGAATAGTGGCAGGATTGGGGCATGTCTTATATTTGTGAACGTCTCTCTCTCTCTTTTTTTTTCTTTCTTTCCCATTTCCCCTTCCTTCCCCTTGCCTCACCTGCTTTCCTCCTTCCTTCCTTCCTTCCTTCCTTCCTTCCTTCCTTCCTTCCTTCCTTCCTTCCTTCCTTCCTTCCTTCCTTTTTTCATTTTCTTTTCCCCTTCCTTCCCCTTGCCTCACCTGTTTTCCTGCTTCCTTCCTTCCTTCTTTTTTTCTCGTTCTTTCTTCTTTCTTTCCCACTTCCCTTCCTTCCCCTTGCATCACCTCCTTCCTTCCTTCCTTCCTTCCTTCCTTCCTTCCTTCCTTCCTTCCTTCCTTCCTTCCTTCCTTCTTTTTTCATTTACTTTTCCCCTTCCCCTTCCTTCCCCTTGCCTCACCTGTTTTCCTGCTTCCTTCCTTCCTTCCTTCTTTCTCTTTCTTTCTTCTTTCTTTCCCACTTCCCCTTCCTTCCCCTTCCTTCCCCTTGCCTCCCCTGCTTTCCTCCTTCCTTCCTTCCTTCCTTCCTTCCTTCCTTCCTTCCTTCCTTCCTTCCTTCCTTCCTTCCTTCCTTCCTAAAACATACAGAAGAAGGCTAAAACATACAGAAGAACAGTTCCTGGAATTGGGTTTGTCTAGCTTAGTGAAAAGAAGGACTAAGGGTGACATGGTAGTGTTATTCCAATATCTCAGGGGCTGCCCCAAAGAAGAGGGAGTCAAGCTATTCTCCAAAGCACCTGAGGGCAGGACAAGATGCAACAGATGGAAACTCATCAAGGAGAGAAGCAACCTGGAACTAAGGAGAAACTTGCTGACAGTGAGAACAATTAATCAACTTGCCTATAGAAGTTGTGAATGCTCCAACACTGGAAGTTTTTAAGAAGAGATTGGACAGTCATTTGCCTGAAATGATAGGGGCTCCTGTTTGAGTTTGAGACTTCCAAGGTCCTTTCCAACTCTGTTATTGTATCTTTCTTTCTTTCCTTCCTTCCTTCCTTCCTTCCTTCCTTCCTTCCTTCCTTCCTTCCTTCCTTCCTTCCTTCCTTCCTTCCTTCCTTCCTTCCTTCCTTTTCCTCCCTACTTTCCTCTCCTCTTTCTTTCTTCTTTTTGACTTCAGGTCCAATATAGAGAAGGGGAGGATCGTGACAAAAAAGCGGGTGAGGGATTTTCAAGGACAGCCACCCAGGTTGAGATCCTTTTTCCCAAAATTGACAGACCGTTTTATCTGGAGGTGCCAGACTGAATCGCAAAATTCTTCTAGGAGGAAAATTGCTTAAGTTGCTCTAAAAATAACCAGCATCCAAAATGTTAAGGGGCGGGGGGGAAATGTGGGGAACAAAAGCTGGACATGTCAACATTGATTCCTTCACGAAATAATCCAAATTGTTTTGCAGCGGAGCAGATGGACTTTTGAGCCAAGACCAAACAGTACATTTAATTTGCTTAGAGAGCATTAACCTAGGCTACTGGATTCACAACACAGATTAAAAAAGGAGGGGTGTGGTCTTTGATCACAAGGGGGAACTGCTCTTTTGGCTTTTTACGCACACAAGGTGAGGGGGAAGGAGAGAGAGATACAGACAGGTAGACAGACAGACAGAGACAGAGAGAAACACACAGATCCACGTAGATGCGCACAGAGAGACACGCACAGACAGAGAAATAGACACACAGAACATAGAGAGAGAAACAGAGAGAAAAATTAGAAAACACACACAGAAAGAGAAAAACAGAAAAACAGGGACGCACACAGAGAGAGACAGAGAGAGAGAAAGAGCAACAGACACACAGAGAGACGCACAAAGAGAAATAGACAGACAGACTCAAACATAGAGAGAAAGAAACAGAGAGACACGGGTGGGGGGGACACAGTGACACACACACACATAGAGAGAAAGAAAGAGAGAAAGAGAAACAGAGGGGGGGAAACACAGACACACAAGAGAGAAACAGACACACAGATTCATACACAGAGAGAGAAAGAAAGACAGAGAGACAGAGGGGGCCAAAACTCAGACACACACACACACACACACACACACACACAGAGAGAGAGAGAGAGAGAGAGAGAAACAGAATACACAGAGACACAAGAGAGAAAGAGTGACAGACTCATACACATAGAAAGAGAGAAACAGAGAGGGAAAAAACTCAGACAGACAGAGAGAGAAAGAAAGAGAGAGAGAGAGAGAAAGGAAGGAAGGAAGGAAGGAAGGAAGGAAGGAAGGAAGGAAGGAAGGAAGGAAGGAAGGAGAAACAGACACGCACAAAGCAGAGACTCCTAACGCTCGCACATCTGACACGGCATCGTGAAACTTGACTGAATTATATTGGCCTATAAAACGTGGCTCAATCTGCGGGAGAAAGTTTGCCAGAGCCCACAGGTGATTAAAAGTGATTATTCCAGGAAGAGAAACAGAGACTCTGTTCTGTGTTCTTTGGACGTGACTGTTATAGACGGGGTTTTTAAAGCGCTTTGTAGGCTAACCCAGAAGCTCTGACAGTTGCAAGATGGCCACAACTTAGAAAAATGAGCTTTCCTGTCTCGTCTGCCTTTCATTACTTTTACTTTCACAGGTAGTCCTTGGCTTACACAGGCAGTCCTCGCAGGGCGACCACAATTGACCCCAACATTTAGTTTGCTAAGTGAAAGATTTGTAAAGCAAGCTTGCCCCATTTTACGACTTTACTATATTACTCTATATTCTGTGTTTTAAAAGCTTGCAAGAGGGCTTTGGAGAATCGGAGGGACCAGTACTGGACATTCAGTGGAATAATAATAAAGTTAGGAAACAAATAAAAACAGTTTATAAGCGATACAGCAAGGGACCAGAATTGGGGAAAAACACCTCTCTCTCCCTCTCTCTCTCTCTCCCTCTTTCCTTCTCTCTCTCACTCCATTTCCCTCTTTCTCCTTTTCTCTCTCTCTCACTCCCTTTCTCTCTTACTCCCTTTCTCTCTCTCTCTCCCTCCCTCCCTCCCTCCCTCTTTGCTCTCTCTCTCTCTCACATTCCGTTTCTCTCTCTTTCCTTTTCTCTTTCTCTCCCTTTCTCTCTTTCCCTCCCTTTTTCTCTCTTTCTCCCCTCTGTCCCTCTTTTTCCCTCCCTCTCTTTCCCTCTGTCTCTCCCTCTCTTCATTTCTCTCTCTCTCCCTCCCGCTCTCTGTCTCTTTCCCCCTCTCTCTCCCTCTCCATTTTTCTCTCTCTCCTTTTCTCTCTCTCTCCCTCCCTTTCTCCCTCTCTCCATTTTTCTCTTTCCCTTTCTCTCTGTCCCCTTCTCTCTCTTTTTCCCTTTCCCTTTCCCCCTCCTATCTCTCTCTCTCTCTCTCTTTCTCTCTCTCTCTCTTTCTCTCTCTCTCTCTCTCTTACACACACACACACACTCCTCTGTTTATAATATCCCATGCAGTAATAATACAATAAAATACAATAATACCAGACATTTACAATTCCCTATTGCACTGTGGGTGAGGCACTGGGCTATTGCAATTTGCAACACCAATACTGTACTATTGCACCAAGAGACCATCAAGATGATGCTGTTCTTGTTGTTGTTGTTTTAACAGAACACAATATTGAACACTGCAGAGTGCAGCAATTAAGAAGGGGGGGGGGAAATACTCACGGGAAGAAGAGGATCAATTCTAAACTAAATTAAACCACCTCCAGCAAAGAAGGGCCTTGCCTTCCAAATTTGCAGCTGTTTTTTAGATGTGTCCTCGTCCAGTTTTTGATGTTCTGACCCAAACCTTGTTCCAAGGAAACAAACACGAAATAGAGATAACAGCAAAACCTTTTAATGATTCTTCATGAATTCTGTTCCTTCACCGTTAAAAGGCTGTTTCAAGCTAATTGTCTCTGATAAGAATGAGCCTTTAAGGTGGTGCAAGGCTGCCAAGAACACTAGATAAAGTTACTAAGAAATATTTCAAACACAAAGAGTCTCCAAACACCAACCAAGATACTTGGAACAGCCACAAGGCTTGAGTGCAAAAACTTCTTTGCTTCCTGCAAAGAACTCCAGTTTCTCAGCTGGCTTTTGTCTCTTAAGGGAAGGGCCATTACCTTGCAGCCTTACTCCTGAGTCACCTGTGCTGCTGCAGCTGCTCTTTCCTTTGAGCAGCCCTACGTGCATGCACACTGAGCACAGGCTCCTCGGGGATCTCTTCATCACTGCTGCCAGCCTCCACAAGCTTGGAAGGCAGTACTCCACTCCCTGATGGTCCTGCATCACACGCACGCCCCTCATCTGAGCCCTCACTCTCCGAGACCTCAGCCATCCACATCTGCTGATGGAGAACCACAACATTTGGCCTCTAAGAAGTTGCTTTTTGGCGGGAGGAAGAACTTTTTGCAGTCGTGCGTTGTACCCAAAGCAATGTTAAGTCTCCATTCCATTTCATGTTTGCCAAATGTAGGGGAAGAAATATCCATCTGGTTCCGTTCCAAGTTGGGAGAAAGACACTGGAAACATGGAGGCGGATTGGAAAGATGGTTTAATGATGAACAGAACCACCAAACACATGGTTCTCTGGTGCAGCTGACTACATGGAGTTGAGAGTGAGTGGGGCATTATACCTTCTCTTGCACTTGAGCATCCCGTTCCTGTGCAAGAACATGTATCCTATTGGCTGCTGTAGGGGTTATATAGGGGTCATTGCTGGCTCTATAGGTTGTCTGGGCTCCCAAGTTTGGTTGAAGTTTGCTGGGGGTGATGCAATGAAGGAAATACCCTTAGGAGACTATGTAATGTAGTAAGCTCTGTGTCTTCTGCTAAACAGTAGTGGGCTAATCCTATTATGTCCTGAAGGATAATCCCATCATCCTGGAGCTGAAGGTCTTTTGTTTGTAGATATGATGGCCCAGTCTTTCTTAATGGGCAAAAAATATTTGCTGGGGGAGTGGAGGCTATTAAGAGTGAGGGTCTGCTTCCTGCCTCTAAAACAACATGTTTCTCCATTTCTCATTTAGGGAAATATAATATTCTGCCTTTTTTAATGTTTCTCAAAATACTACACTCTTCTAAGAGTGGGGTGGGTGCTAACTTTCTACACCAGGAAGAAATCTCTGTCTGCCTGTCTCAGCTAATCCATCAGCTTCCGTTGTGGCTGCTTTGGTGTCTTTGCTAACTGTGAGGGTCACTGTCAAGAATTTGCTGAGGTTGGACGTGCAACAGAATCGGAGGATGCTAATTTGACAGCCCTTCTCCCTGAAGGTCAGTGGAGGGACAAGATGGGCGCCTTAGGTTTACATAAATCATCATTTTGTATCATGGCACAAAACAAGGGGAGGAGGTCGTTTGTATCGTTCATTTCGATGGCAGGCTGGCTTTGTCAGCTTTCTCCTGGATTTAATTAAAACTGTTTTTTCAGACTTTCGTTTCTGAGAAACTGTTTTGCCTGAGAACGCTCGAGAACTGGATTCTAAGTGATAATCTGACGTGATAATCAGAGGTAGTATTCAGCAGGTTCTGACCAGTTCTGGAGAACCGGTAGCGGACATTTTGAGTAGTTCAGAGAACCGGCAAATCCCACCTCTGACTGGCCCCACCCCCATCTATTCTCTGCCTCCCATTGAGTCCCAGCTGATTGGCTGGCTCTCCTTTTGTTGCCCTGCACAGGAGAACAGAGCTGGAAAGTAGGTGAGTGGGTTGGGGAGAGAGAGAGGATTTTGCAGTATCCTTCCCCCAGGAGTGGGGAGGAAATGGAGATTTTACAGTATCCTTTCCTTGCCATGCCCACCAAGCCACGTCACGCAAGAACATGTATTCTATTGGCTGCTGTAGGGGTTATATAGGGGTCTATATCTATATCTATATCATCTATATCTATATCTATCTATACGTGTGTGTGTGTGTGTGGTATTCAGCTTTTTTCGGGTATTTTCCCATGTCATTATAGTTTTGCTTTTAAAGTTGTAGCAACGTTTCGGCAAAATCTCATCTGCCGTCATCAGGCTTCTGTATTGTGTTCATCAGTGAGTCAGACTTTCACAGCTGTTTCAGTTTTAAATTTGGGGCTAGCCTACTGCTGTGCCAGAATGATTTTTTCTTCGTCCTGATTGGTGGGGGAGTCTTGGTCTGTGTTTATTGGTCTTGGAGTTTGCTGTGTTCTGCTTGATTGGTGTTTCTAATATCTTCTGTCTGTTTTGTGGCTTTTTTGTCTTGATTGGCTGGCAACATTGTGTTTCCTGTATTGGAGGCTTTTAGTGCGGCTTGGCTCCGAGTAAATGGATGGCTATCATTTATTAGGAAACTAGGTTTCATCTGGGTGCCTGGTTGGGGTGTGTTTGAGCTGGAGGTATCAGGGGGGGATCTGTTTGTGCCCAGGTGTTTGCGTGGCTTGTGGTGTGGAGATTTTTTTTTTGTTTGAGAGTGCAGGCTTCCAAATAATTGACAGTCTGGTGGAATCATCTCTTCTATTCATGCTTTCAGGTCTTTTTTCAATCTCTATGACTTCTCTGATAATTCTGTGGCTGGGATTTTCTATAGTGTCTAGGGTTTGGGTGCCATTGAAGTTGATGCTATGACCTGTGGCTTCCATGTGTTGGACTAGTGAGGAAGTGTGTTCCAGCTTTTTGACTGCATTTTTGTGTTCATCCAGGTGGGTACTTATTCTTCTATTGGTCTGTCCAATGTATGTGGCAGGGCATGATGCACAGGGGACTTCGTATATGCCTTGGTTTTCCAGGTCAATTTTATCTTTGGGGTTTCTGAGGATGGCTGCTATTTTTCTGTCTGTTTTGAAGGCAGTCTTGATGTGATGCCTGTGCAGTGTCTTACTAATTTTGTCTGTAGTACCTCTTATGTAGGGCAGGACAGCTGTCCCATAGGTCTGTTCATCTTCGTTGTAGCAAACGTTGCTACAACTTTAAAAGCACAACTATAATGACGTGGGAAAATACCCGAACAAAGCTGAATACCATATATGAATATATTAGAGATAAAAGAGAATAGGTGACAGGAGAAGTATATTTGGGGAAATAAAAAATCTCAGGGTCTGGAATGAATGGGCCCTGAATGAAAGCAAAATAGAGCAGTTAGCATGGAAGAAACATGTTAATTTGGACAGACAGAAAGCAGGAAGGATGTTCAAATTATAAAAGGAAGATCAGAAGGAAAACATTGCTAGAGGAACATTGTATAAGTCTGTGGTTGTCAGCCCTTCTGGGTAGTACAGGAAAGAAGCACCAGTCATGACAGGTTGTCCTTGACTTATGACCACCATTGAACCCAATGTTTCTGTTGCTAAGCGAGACTGTCAACTCATAAAATATTTCTATGGTCTTTCTAGAGTTGTCAACAGAAAGAGAAAGGGGGAAAGGGGTTTGAAAGAGCAGTTCAGCAGCTTGGAAATCGAAAGTGCATTCCATAAATAGTTTTCAAAGATGGTAATTAGGTGACTGAAGTTTCTGCCACGCATATATCTAACTGGAGAGCATGATTGATGACTCTTGGCTAGGGATGTGTCCCATTGGAGAATATTAATTACCCAGGGGGTGGGAGAAAACCAGGGTCAAGGGTGACAATGAATGATGTGTCTCAGAGTCAGCTACACCCAGGCAAGGCCGGACCTTTTAACTCCCAATAAATCCTTTTGAAGTTTGGCTCCAGACTCATGATTTAAATGGGGGTAAGTGCTGGAATCCTGACAGAGACATTTGTTAAGTGACCTCGTTGTTTAAACGAATCAGTGGAGTTAAGTTAGTTCTTCACATGGTTGTTAAGTGAATCCGGCTCCCCCATGGTCTTTGCTTGTCAGAAGGTCACAAAAGGGGAATCACCTGACCCCAGATCTCTGCGACCGTCATAAAGTAGGATCCAGTTGCCCAGGGTCCAAATTCTGATCGTGGGTGATCGTGTGGATGCTGCAACGGTGGTGTGCATGATAAACACTCATAATAACTTTTCTCAGTGCTGTTGTAACTTTGAACGGTCACTAAACGAACGGTTGTAAATCGAGGACTACCTGTACTACCATTACCTTTGTTGTAAAGTTTCATTAACAGAATCTTGCAAGCCTGAAAGTAAAAATCCCCCCTCCACTTTTACAACCAAAGAAGCTTGAGAGGGTCTCTTCTGGGATGATTGCCACACTTCATTCCCACTCTGGGCACAGCTGCCTCTTATCTGACTTTCCTAGGCTGTTCCTCCTCCTCCTCTGCTCTTTCTTTTCCCTCCTCCTGCTCCTCTCTTTCTTTCCTCTTCTTCCTCCTCCCTTCTTCTTCCTCTCCTTCTCCTTCTCTCTTCCTTTTCCCCTCCTCTTCCTTCTCTCTTCCCCTCCTCCTCCTCC
>NW_020769316.1:3104123-3116125 GCF_900518735.1 Pseudonaja textilis | reverse complement strand
GAAGAGAAGAGAAGAGAAGAGAAGAGAAGAGAAGAGAAGAGAAGAGAAGAGAAGAGAAGTCAAGTCTTTATTGGCCAATGTGATTGGACACACAAGGAATTTGTCTTGGTGCAAATGCTCTCAGTGTACATAAAAGAAAAGATACATTTGTCAAGAGTGAAGAATCATCAGGTACAACACTTAATGATAGTCATAGGGTACAATAAGCAGTCAAATCATACTAGGAAACAGTCAATATAAACCGTAAGGATACAAGCGACAAAGTTACAGTCACACAGTCACAAGTGGGAGGGGATAAGGAGCGATGAAAAGATTAATAGTAATAACAGTGCAGACTTTGTAAATGTTGGACATTGTTGAGGGAATTATTTGTTTAGCAGAGTGATGGCGTTCGAGGAAAAAGTGTCCTTGTGTCTAGTTGTTCTGGTGTGCAGGCAGGGCTCTATAGCGTCGTTTTGAGGGAAGGAGTTGAAACAGTTTATGTCCGGGATGTGAGGGGTCTGTAAATATTTTCACAGCCCTCTTTTTGACTCCTTCAGTATACAGGTCCTCGATGGAAGGCAGGTGGGTAGTAATTGTTTTTTCTGCAGTCCTAATTATCCTCTGAAGTCTGTGTCTGTCCTGTTGGGTTGCAGAACCAAACCAGACAGTTATAGAGGTGCAGATGACAGACTCAATAATTCCTCTGTAGAACTGAATTAGGCAGTTTGACCATTCATTCAAGCTGAATGAATGGTCACTAAATGAAATGCTGTAAGTCGAGGACTACCTGTATATAACTATTCCCTCCACAACGACCTCTCGATCTATATGGAAGCTCAGGACCTCACTTAAGGAAGTAGTAAGTAACTAGTAGTAAGTAACTAGTCTCTCTTAGTTGACTGTACTGATATTAAGATTTGTTTGTGTATGCCCCAGGGGAGGGGATGATGCAGCCGGAAAAAAAATGAAAATACGAGGAACATAATAGAGGACAAACAAACAGACAACAAGCTCCTTTTCATTGGACGTGAGGCTATAAAAAAAGATCAGCATTTCATCACATGATGGTGTCCGCCATCTTGATTTTTTTTTACCCTCTCAGGCAGCCCCGCAATAGATTCTAAAATTTCATTCCCACCGAGCCATTCAATTTTTTTTCCTCTTCCAACTTTTCAATGTCATTGTAACACAATTCATCTTAAAAAAAATAATAATATGGAAGAGAGGAAAAATAAATGGGGTGGGGAATTATCTTTGCCTCCAGCTAATAATATTCCACGGGAAATGATGTAGCAATTTTTAGGCAGCCTGGAAAGAAAATAAATTTCAAATATTGTCACATATATCATGTATGGAGTGTGTATGAAAAGATTAAATTTGGGACTCCGGAAAAGTTGAGGCAGATACAGGCACAATTTATTTTCCCCTGTGAAAATTGCTGTAATAAGTATTTTTTTTACAAGGGATGGAGAGGCTCACCTGACTAGATACTTAAAAACTTATTTTTGAGTAAATATTATAATTTTGCGGGTTGCCACCCTTCCATGATTATGTCTGCTGCTCTTACGCAGATAATCCTCGACTTATGACAGATCGAAGTTACTCCAAACCCAAACGAAAAGACTTATCACCCAGATTCAAAGTTCCAATGGCTGCTCCTACCCCAGCCATAAGTCATGTGACTGCATTTTGGGTGCTTGGCAACTGGCCAGCATTTACTAGCACCTGCAGCATCTCATGGTCACATAAACGTGATTTATAATGTTGTTGTTGTTTTTTTCCAGGAAGCAGCGTTTCTCGTTTTCATCAAACTTTGTCTATTGCAGATAACGGGCTAACAGCCATTGCAAAAAAAAATGTTGTAAAATTGAGCTGGTCACAGGATGACCCTCTCAATGACCAACACCACTTACAACCATAATTCTAACCTCAGTTACAGTCATAAGTTGAAGACTACCTGTATATGCATACCAGCACACAAACACGCAAGAATCAATTGCCAAGGGGTTCTGATGGGTTCTCCTTTGCTGGTAGAGGCTTAATTGACATTTGTTGGGGTTGATTTGTTCATGTTTTGTACATATATGTATGTAATCTGTATATGTATGTGATCTATATATGTATGTAACCTGTATATTATATATGTAAATCTTCTCTCTCTCCCTCCCCTCCTCTCTCCCTCCCTCCCTCTCTCTCTCTCTTCCTCTCCCTCCCTCCCTCCCTCCCTCCCTCTGTCTCTCTCTCTCACACACACACAAATAGGTCAACCTATTTTCCAAAACACCAGAAGGCAGGACAAGAAGCAATGCACGGAAAACTAACCAAGGAGGGAAGCAACCTCAAACTAAGGAGAAACTTCGTTAACAGTGAAGACCATCAATTAGTGGAACAGAAGTTGCCTTCAGAAATTGTGGGTGCTTCATCACTGGAGGTATTTCAGAAGAAATTGGACAATCCTTTGCCCGAAATGGTATAGGGTCTCCTGCTGGAACAGCAGGTTGGACGTGAAGATCTCCAGAACAGATCTCTTTGCTCTGTTATTTAATTTAGAGTCTTCCAAAGAGGAGACAAATTAAAGTGGGTGACCTTAATAGCCTCCTCCAGACCTGTAATCTCAAATTGTATGACATGACATTTTAGACTCTCTCGTCCATTCCATGAATTAGACCAAAAGCCTTTATCTGCCTTACAATCCAACATAGACATAGATGGTGTTTTGGATTAACAACTTGATCAGAAGACTGTTCAGAAAGTCGCTCATGCCTTGGTCACCTCATGTTTGGATTACTATAATGTGTTCTGCATGGGACTGCCCTTGTGGGAGAAGGACAAGCAGAGCCTGAAGGTGGAGTCAAGAGAGTAATCAGCCTAGAATCCTTACATTCTCACAACCGGTCTAAATCCAACCCCTCTTGAAGTCAATTAACTCTTTATCTCGTGCCAATTTAGTGCTGATTGCTATGGACCAGATTCCTCTGTATGGGCAATAAATCAGCTTACCTGGAACAGCATATGGTCCCAATTCTTTGCACCTGACACTCTTGAAGACCAGTTAAAAGCTGAAGCTAGTCCAAAATGCAGCAGCACAAACAGTAACGTGCCCATGTATCACCATTGCTACGCCAGCTGCATTATCACCCAGTCAGCTCTCAAGTATAATTCAAAACACTGGTCACATCGCACTCACGTCAGAAGTACTAAGTGACATCATTGTTACCTGGGGACACCCAATAGGCAGCTCCTTTCATGTCCCCAGCAGGAGCTGGAGCAAAGGACAGGAGCTCACACCCGCCCCATGGTAGCACTCAGGTCTTGAACGTGGGCTTGCTAACCTCCAACCCAGCGTCCTAACCATGCGAGCCGCCATGCTCCTAAAATACTGCTTATTACCTGTAAAGCCCTATATGGTGTTTCTTCCAGCACAGGGAAAGCATCCAAGTTCCTTTCAGAACTTGTAGCAGTGGCCCCCAATTTCTTGGGCACTAGGCATCGGTTCGTGGACCAGAGGGAACATGGTTTCCTACGGTGCCTGCGTCCCACAGATGGGACTTCGCTTGTTTGCATGGCCTGGTTTCTGGCACACCGCGGCCAGGTGCCGTTCCATGAACTGGGGTTTAGGGACCCCGTCTTATGGAATCTAGGATGTGTGTCTTTTCAGTTGCAGTGTGCCTTGACAGTGTGTCTCTGCAAACTTTCAGACCGAATGCCATAGTGTGACAACAGCACCCTTTTACCAGGATTCTTCAAAACTTTGGAAACCTGATTTTAACCCAGACCTGGGACTATTTATTCTGTCCTGTTCTTTTTGCTATCTGTTAGGTTATTTTAGCCTGGGCTACCTATCTGTTGTTGTTTTCAAAAAGATTGGGCAAAAAAAAGGGGGGACAATAAGGCTGCTCCTTTCTTTTCTTATCCTCTAGTTCCCTCTAGTGTCCTGTAAGGTCCCCTTGTCTAAATAACTCCCCAAAGAGGCTCCGTTTTCCCTTGAGAAAATGACTTCTACCCTGTTTCTCCAACAATACGGCCTCCCCCAATAGGAAGCCCCAGCATGTTTTATAGGCATGAAATGAAATTAAGCCCCCCCCCCAAATTAAGGCCTATATTAAAACATGTGAAATGGGGGGAAATGGTGTGGGGGGGCTTGCTGTTAGGAAGTACTTTTGTTGCACACCCGGATATGGTGCGGCCTGTGTTGACCCGGATACGAAGTGCCCCACCAATGCCGAGGTCAACATCCAAGCCGTCGCTGCCCACCTGCCCAAAGATGCAGGGGGGGGGGAATTAAGTCACCCCCGAAAAGACAACCTAGCCGTTTTTTCGGGGCTCAAAAAAAAATAATACCCGGCCTTATTATATGAGAAACACGGTAGTTAAATCAAAGCTATAGTTCCAAATCACCCTGGACCTTTAATCTAAATAGTCAGCTTTCTGAAATCCATAATTTGAGAAACCTTTGGGTGTATAATCTGAAAACTCATATATTTCAAAGCTGTTTTCTTTAAAAAAAAAATCAACCTTATTCCTCCTGAGCTCTCGCCTCACAATCAGGAGGCTGTGAGTTCGATCCTAGGTAGAGGCAAATATTTCTCTCTCTGGGCACAATGAGACTATATCTGCTGGACAAAACTCTGCATTGGTAACAGGAAAGGCATCCGGCCAGCAAACACTCCGCTCCATTCAGTTGCCCAGACACTTCACCCTGCAAGGGATTATGGGGTCATTAAAAGAAGATGAACCTTATTCCTCCTTTAAGGAGGGAGGACGAAACTTACCTGATAAATACAAGAAAACCTTGCCGACCTGAAAGGTCTTTAATTTTCTAATGCAACGATTAATAAAACAATAAAATTAAAAAATTAAATTAATAAACTATAAAATAAAATAATTAATTTAATTTAATCCAAAAGGTCATTAAAAGCTAAATGTCCCCAAAAGCCTGAATTGTGGGGGGTGAGCTTGGTGGTGTGATGACCCAGGGTGGGATACAAAACAAACACAATTACAGACAACAGGTGAAGCCCCTTTTATTCCTTCACTTTGCTTCCAAGCTCCGAATATCTTGTAAGGAAGGCAAAAACACTCCCACACAGTTACACAAAGAAGGAAAAAAGCAACACAAACCGGGCAAGATAAGGGCTGGAGGACGTCCACAGATAACACGCTCTGGGAAGGATGCCAAACTCAGAGAGGAACCATAAACTAGAGATATTTACACGCTTTGTTTCCAGCGTTTGCCAGTAGGCAGGTCCAAATTCAGTTCTCACACCTGCAGCCCATGAAGAGGATCAAGGCCCTCTCCTCCCGAGGAGACCACGTCTCTCCCTGATCCTCTCCTCCCTGCGTGCCCTAGGATGGAGAGGGGATGGGCCTGGGTCCTCCTCTGACTGCTCAGCTGGGCCTCTGCCCTTCCCCAGCCTCTTCCACAACCTCCGGAGCCACACTTCCACTCCCTGTCAGCTGTTCCTCCTCTCCCTCAGAGTCCGACTCCACCAAGGGCATGACAGATGGAATCCACACCCCCAACCCCTCAATTCCTAAGCTGGTCACCAAATAACAGTTTCTGCAGTCTACTCATGAGGAGTGGCTGTTTGGAATCATGTGTCTGATCCCAATGGTCTCACCTTCCTCCGGGGAGGTTTCACTGGCCCAGGTCTTGCATCGAGCGGCAATTTCCTCACAAACATGATCCCGCATGTCAGCAGCATGTCAGTTCATCACGACGCTCACCAGAAGTCAACATCCATTCGGCAGTCGTCAAACACCAATTCCTTGATGGATCTCAGCTCAAGATCCACGTCGTGGAAAAGAACTGGCAGATGAAGATAAATGGTTGGTGAATGGGAGTCCCAAAGTTGCTTTCTTTCAAAAGGGGTCAGGGGTCACCAACCTTTTGGACCTCAGGGACCACCAAACTCATAATTTTAAATCCCGCAGACCAGAGACCCTGGGAAAATCCCCCAAAAAGTCTGCAAGAAAATTCCCCAGCCCATTTTCCTACCGACTGATCATTCTTTATTTGGGATTGCAGGATACTGCCTCCAGCTCCATTCTCGGGGGGAGAGAGAGAGAGAGAGAGAGAGACTTTTGGCTTCATGCAAGGAAAGCAGCAGAAGCAGCAGAAGTCTTCCTTTCTCTCCCCCAAACTCCACCAGAAATGAGTCTTTATGAGACTTATCATGCCGGCACAGCCTCTTAGAGCAGGACGCCTTGCAGGGTCCCAAAGACTCATTTCTGGTAGAGTTTGGGGAAAACAAAGAAAAACTTTGGCTGCTTTCCTTGCATGCAGCCAAAAGCAAAAAAAGAAAGAAGCAGCCCAGTAGCCAGGCCAGGCACATGGGACAAATGGGGCAAGTTCCCCACCTCTGCCCTTTCCTTCCCTCCCCTCACTACCTCACGTTGTTCACAATGCAAGCAATAGCAAGTCTTCTGTTCTCATGGGCCTTGTGGGCGGCGCAGCTTTGTGTTCCCGCGCAGACTGGATTAATTGCTTTGCGGGGTGCTTTGAGGGTGACATTTCTCTGCAGACCAGCACAATTTTCTCATGGACCACCAATGGTCCCTGACCCACTGGTTGGTGACCACTGTGTTAGAAGACATTTTGCTTCTCATCCAAGAAGCTTCTTCAGTTCTGACTGAATAATGGAGGATGGAAGGATTATATCCAGAGGTGGTATTCAGCAGGTTCTGACCAGTTCTGGAGAACCGGTAGTGAAAATTTTGAGTAGTTCAGAGAACCGGCATGTAGAGTTGTAATTGCAGGAATGTTCCAATCTTGGATGGCAAACCTCAGATAAAGAATGTTTCCAAGCAAATACAACTCAGGTAAACAAAGTCACTAATCTAAAGGAGGATTAGAGAGAGGAAGTAAACATATGCTAGACTTTAACTAGAGATAATTAATTGTGTTAATTACTATGCTAAACAGTAACGAAAGTTAAGCAGTAACCAAAGTTAACCAATGATGGAGGATAATTAAAAATGTGTATAAATGCAAGACTAGACTCCAATAAAGATCATCATGATTCAGTTGTTCATGATCAAACAACTCGACTGCCTCGCCATTACAACACTGGCAAAGGCCACCTCTGACTGGAGATTTTACAGTATCCTTCCCCTGCCACACCCACCAAGCCACGCTCACAGGACCAGTAGTAAAAAAAAAATTTGAATCCCGCCACTGATTATATCCCTTGCAGTCATCTGGTTGTTAGTACTCTCTCTGAGAGTTATTGAAGCCACTTGGAGGTTTATCTGTTCCCTCAGAATCACCTGAATACTGCAAATGGGCATCGAGCCTTCTTGGGACTGCTGAAAGGACTGTTTTTGTAGACTGGAGATAGATGGTATGATATCCCTCTGATGAAAGAGGACTGTTCAGTATTAACATAGATGACTTCTTTGACCCCATGCCAATCATGACCCGGGTGACTAAGGACCAGTGGTGGTATGCTACCAGTTTGGACTGGTTCAGTCAAACCAGTAGTAAAAAAAAAAAGCGTCCAACGATCACCTGAGAGGAGGGGGGAAAAGCCTCTGAGGATCAGCTGAGAGGAAAAGAAGAGAAAAGCGCAGGATTGGCCCTCCCACCTGCCTCTCCTTTATCTTCTCAGCTGATTGGTGCTGCAGGCCTCAGCTGGGGTGGGGAAAGCTGTGCCTGCGTGTTAGATGCCCACGCACGCATGCACGATCACCAAACCAGTAGCGGAACAGGTAGGATCCCACTGGGTGCTGAGGACTTCCATAGACCCTGATGAATGGGACTTTTGGGAAGCCAAAACTTTTTGGGAAGTTAAAGAAGCCAAAAATTTTAAGATTAAAACAGAAAAAAGGCCGAATAAAACTATTTCAATATATGTTTACTGCAGAGAAATTACTGTGTGCATAGAGGTGAAAAGTTTTGACACCATTCACAGTGGAAGAACGGTTGGTGAAGTTGATTGATTTTCCTGGTTAAATGGACTTCTCCAGCAGAGAACAGACATTATATACACTTACTGGTAACTGGAAGCCTCTTATGGATTTTTTTTCCCCCGTAAAAATGCAGGGAAAGCGAACCTGTGATTTATGGTTTTGATAATTAGACAAGATCGTTCATAAAAAGTAGAGTAATATGATGCAATGTTAGAGAGAGGTTAAGATATGTGTCTATATACAACTGTCGTGAAGAATATTGGAAGCAATTTCTTTATATCTTCTCCCTCCTCTATTTTTCTTCCACTATTTTTCTTTTCTTGTACCTTTTGCTTTTTCTTTGATTTATTTCTTTTTTCTTTTTTACTTTACTTTTACTTTAGTTTGTGTTACTTTTGTGTTATTTTTCTTTAAAAGCTTTAATAAATATAGATAGATAGATGATAGATGATAGATAGATAGATAGATAGATAGATAGATAGATAGATAGATAGATAGATGAGAGATATAGCTAGATGAGAGAGAGATGATAGATAGATAGATAGATAGATAGATAGATAGATAGATAGATAGATAGATGATAGATAGATAGATAGATAGATAGATAGATAGATAGATAGATATGATAGATTAGAGCTGTGGTGGCGCAGTGGTTAGAATACAGTACTGCAGGCTACTTCTGCTGACTGCTGGTTGCCAGCAGTTTGACAGTTCGATTCCCACCGGCTCAAGGTTGACTCAGCGTTCTGTCCTTCAGAGGTTGGTAAAATGAGGACCGAGATTGTTGGGGGGCAATAGGCTGACACTGTAAACTGCTTAGAGGGGGGCGGGCAGGCAGATTGAGTTGCTCACAGAATCACAGATTCATTCAGAGATCTATCTATCTGCCATCGGCTAGCCCAGTCTGTCACATAAAATTTGCTAGCAAGCAAACTCCCAACATTAACTCACAGCACATCATGTGTGTATGTGAATATTGAACTTTTTATTAAAAAAAGAGCAACTTTTACCCAAAATCAGGCAAAGCACGCAGGCAGATTGAGTTGCTCACAAAATCACAGATTCACTTAGAGATCTGTGTTTCTGCCATCGGCTAGCTCAGTCTGCACTGCTTCAGTTCTAAGGAAGATTTGGCTCATTTAAAAATTACCTAGAAAGGAAGAAATCCAATGATTTCCTGCTTTCTAGCTAATCTAAATCTCCCAGCACAGCAGAACAGCTGATAATTGGAAAAAGGAAAAATAGCAATTTAGCAGGAAAGTTTTGCCGGGTAAGGCGTGAATGGGCGGGGAGGGTGCCCGCGGGCCATGTGTGTAGCGCAGCCTTATGTTCCCACACAGCCTGGATTAATTGCTTTAGGGGGTGCTCTGGGGGTGACATTTTTCTGCGGCCTACCAAAATTTTCTCATGGACCACCAGTGGGCCGCGGCCCACTGGTTGGCAACTGCTGGACTAGAAGACCTCCAAAGTCCCTTCCACCCGTTATTCTGGTCTTTGCACTTTCCTTGTCTGATGCACTGAAATCTGAATCATATTTGGTCTTCACGAACTGTGTGAAGGACCTGGGTTTTCCTTCTTAACCTTTTCTGAGTTGTGATATTGCTGGATTTCACTTCACTCTGTGTCTCAACCTTCCACGTTATGCTAGAAGGAACAGCAGGGGTTAAAATGTAGCCGTAGATCTTCAAAGGGGAAATAACAGAAAGAGAAGGCCCTCACCTTGAAAACAAATAATCAGATCAAAGCATCTCAAAACTATCATATTATAGACAAGGAAATCCCAGTAACTTTCCATTTGCTTTGAAGCTGGCACTGTGTATCAGGCGGCGGTCAGACACGGATCACCATCTATCGATAAATGGGAACATGGTGATTCAAGAAGTTGTGGTTTATAAGAGAAATGAGTTTTCAGAGAGGAAAGTGGAAACGGACATGAGGTTCCTTTTGCCAAAGTCAGAAGTTCTGATAAAATAAACTTCACTTTGTCAATTTGCTAGTGAAGTGTTGGGGGCTGGGGAAATAAATTTTTCCTAGCGTGATACTCACCAGCTAAGCTGGGACAAATTCTAAAATTCACACATAGCATGGCTGGCTCTCTTAGGGGTTATAGGAATTGTTATCGGATGTGGTGGCTCAGAGGCTAAGACGCTGAGCTTGTCGATCCAAAAGGTCGGCAGTTTGGCGGTTCGAATCCCTAGCACCACGTAACAGAATGAGCTCCCGTTACTTGTCCCAGCTTCTGCCAACCCAGCAGTTCGAAAGCATGTAAAAAATGCAAGTAGAAAAAATGGGATCTCTTCGGTAGGAAGGTAACAGCGTTCCGTGCATCTTAGGCGTTTAGTCATGCCGGCCACATGACCACAGAGACGTCTTCGGACAGCGCTGGCTCTTCTTCAGCTTTGTGATGGAGATGAGCACAGCCCCCTAGAGCCGGAAACAACTAGCACGTATGTGCAAGGGGAGCCTTTCTCTTTGCCTTTATACGAATTGTATTCCCAATTTATTTAGAAAACAGAAATATTTGGAATATAACAGATAACTCTCCAAGTGAGGTTAAACAGGTCACAGCAATCCAAACTGCAGTTCCAACAGTGGTTGATCCGGGGAGTTGCAGCTTGAAAACTCGTGGAAGGCTTTATCCCAGCCAAACCAGTTGAGAAGTTGCATAGAAACATAAAAAAAAAAGACTGGGGAGGAATGAACTAATGGGGAATAATTCTGTGTCTTTCTGTGATGGGAAATAGGGAGGGGGGTGAAATGACAGCTTGATGGAGAACAGAGAAGCTCAGAACCAGTTGGGCCAGAACTTGAGGCCACGCACCTGAGAAGGGGCAAACATATCAGCGTTCTCAAAACACCTAGTTGAATCTTCATTGGCTGAAGACAAACTGGTCACAGAAGGAGGGCTGGGAAACATTCTGTATCTTTTTAGCATGGGAAATTAAGTTCTGGTCCAACTTTACTGCAGCCAGATCTTTTAGTAAAAGAACCTATCACTTCAACCAAATGGAGTCAAGGGTCTTTCTTTCTTAAGGGATTGGACTGGGGCAGCACTGACAGTCACAGTAAGTTGTGCTGAGCTAGGTTGGTGGTGGTGAGTCGTCCCACAGCAAATTGGCTGCAGGAAGTTGTCCCATTCCAGCCAGAGGGACAGAAGCTGTCAAGTCTGGACACAAAGAGGACTCAAAGAGTGGGTGGGTTTCAGGACCCCTTTAATAGCCCCAAATCCTTGCTTTGTTGATTCTCAAGATTATGGATGAGATTTGAGGAGGGATTTGAGCTCTGGGGTGTCAAACCACCTAGTAGGGATGTGTCACATACAATCCTCTTTTTTTCCCCATCTTTCTTATTACAAGTAATCCTCGGCTTATGACCACAATTTAGCCCCAAATGTATGTTGTTAAGTGAGACATTTGTTAAAGGAGTTTTGCCCCATTTTACTACCGTTCTTGCCCCGGTTGTTAACTGCAGCAGTTAACTGCCGTTGTTAAATTAGTAGCACTGTTGTTAAGTGAACCTGGTTTCCCAAATGACTTTTCTGATCAGGTTACAAAAGGGGATCACGTGACCCTGGGACACAGCAAAGGTCATCAATACGAACCCATTGCTAAGCATCCAAACTCTGATCACGTCACCATGCAACGATTGTAAGCGTGAAAGAAGGCATAAGTCTGTTTTTTCAGCGCCCCTGTAATTTTGAAGGGTCACTAAACGAACTTGTCAACTCATAAAACATTCCTATGCCTATTTTAGTAGTTGCCCCCCCAAAAAAAGGGGGGGGAAGCGAAACTACATTCCAACTCTTTAATCTTTAAAAGATTGTAACTAAACTACCAGAACTTTTGCCCGTGGGTATATTTAATATGATGACACCCAGCCTGTGAATGTGCTGAATTGGAGAATCTGGTTGATGAGACACCCGGGGGGGGGGGGGGCATTTGTGTGTGTGTGTGTGTGTGTGTGTGCGTGTTTGTCTTTGTGTATATTTTCCCCTTAGGAACAGTTAAGATCCTGCATAGAACCTTCAAACATCCAGGCCTCTGGTATTTCTTAGCCTTTATTCAATTATTTTCTTACTTTGAGTAAATGCTAAGAAATGTAAAAAAAAA
>NW_020769316.1:3056774-3104113 GCF_900518735.1 Pseudonaja textilis | reverse complement strand
TTTGGGCCAATCACCAGGAGACGGTGAGTTCTAGTCCCGCCTTAGGCATGAAAGCCGGCTGGATGACTTTGGACCAGTCTCTTGCAGTCGAACCCATTTCACAGAATTGTTGTTGCATGGAAAAGGAAGGAATATTAGATATGTTCTCACCTTCAGTTACTTCTAAAAGTAACAAAGGCAAGATAAAAAAATATATAATTAAATAAATAAATAAAATTAAGGCAGATTTAATTCAACTTAATTTACCCAAGTTCATTTTTGTTTCTCATGGATGGATAAAAAAGTGGGAACCGTATATTTCTCCATCTCTACCTTAATTTGTTCTAATGGGAAAATACGGCCATCTTCTTCTCCCTTTCTTTTTTTTCCCCTTTTTTCTTCTTTTCCCTTTCTTTTTTTGATAGAAACTGTTTTGATAAGAGCTATTGTGATCAGAAAATGATTTAGAGCAGTACTTCTAAATCTTGGTGACTTTAAAATGGGTGGACTTCAACTCCCAGAATTCAGAGTCGGAGAAACACTGATTCAGAACATTCTCAAGGACACTTTACATGCAAGTCCCCAAAAATCAAGAGGCGTGTTAAAAAAAAAGAGGTGGAACTTTGATCCTGTGATTGTGGCTGCCATTGTGACTTTTTCGACCCCCACATCCCCTAGATGTCCCAAGAGAAGCAATCACACCCAGAGACACGCACACAAAATGTACATAACTCTTGTTTTGTTCCACGTTGTTTCGCTCCAACGTTTTCTTCTTTAGATTGGAGATTAACAAATGAAGAACCATCAAAGATACACAGTTGTATTTCTTCCCCCGCCTTGACTTCAGAGAAAAATAAGATAAAACCAAAGACATTTTTTTTCTCTTTCTCTCTTTTTTTCTTTTTGAAATTTAGAAGGAAAATTACACATTACAAGGAGAAGTTCAAACCAAGATCCAGTCGCTATAATACAATATCAGAGAATCCCGTTTAATGCATTAAAAAAAAAATCATAAAATTGTACATCAGTACCAAAGGCATTATGAAATATTCTTTGGAGCAAGAACAAATGTGCAAGAAAGCCAAGCCAAGTTCAGCAAATTAAAAGAACCGAAGTTGTTCTCCATTGCAATCCACCAAGTGACGCCAGATAATAATGCTTGGTTGGTGGTGTCCAGTAAAGAGCATTGAACCAGCTTCCCCATAAATAGGGCATCCAATTTAAGCCATCTTCAATATTCATCAAAATCAACCAAATGAGAATATTAGATTTCATCAGCCATTTCACCAACTGGCTTGGTGCAACAGGCAGAAGCAGTGGTGTCCACAAGGTGTAATTAAGAAATTAGGGAGAGGCACCTAAAAACAAGGGGCACTTACAATCGCACTCCCATGGCTGCCATTTTGACTTTTTTGACCATATCCTGCAAACAGCCCCAGATAGAAGTGATCACAACCACATCTGTTAGACTACACAGTTGTTAAGAATGAGTTGCTCAAAGGCAGCTCTTTAGGTCGTTTCTCCAGCGTGGTGACTTTAAGGCGTGTGGACTTCAACTCCCAGAATTCCCCAGCCTGCCATGCAGCAGCTATGGGGAATTGTGGGAGTTGAAGTCCACACGCCTTAAAGACACAAAGCTGAAGAAATACCACTTTGGATTAATTTATATCTAGAGATAACAGGCTCTGATCCAACTCTAGTTAATGGTTGACTATATTCATTGTAGATGGTTGAGAACAGAACAGGATGAAAACAGCTTCAATGTTTATCACTGTTCCCATCCACAGATTCACACAAGCCATTTGGGGTGGCTTGAATAAGCATCCAATCATTGCTGTGAAAGCCAGCTGGGTGACTTTGGGCCAATCTATTCTCAGCCTAACCCACCTCACAGGGTTGTTGTGGGGAAAATAGGAGGAGGAAGGTGGGTTGGATATGTTTTCCGCCTTGAGTTATTTGTAAAAATATTAATAAAACTGGGACACAAACAAATAAATGCATAAATAACGATGTCATAGAAGTCTCTCAGAAACGTATCTGGGAACTCATACAGGTAGTCCTCAGCTTACAACCATAATTGAGCCCAAAATGTATGTTTCTAAGCATGATGTCAGGGTTCCGACGAACGCGCTAATTAATTCATGAGCCTCGAGCCAAGTTTCAAAAGAAATTCAATTATTTATTAGGAGCAACATGTTGGCACTTTTCCCAAGTGCAGTCCGGCTCTGCCCTATCTAATTTACTGTTCACCTATGACCCTGTATCCAGTTCTCTTCCCAGGGTGTGTCATAAATCACATTCTCCAACGAAGCACTTTCGTGGGGCTTGAGAACTTGAGACACGATCTGGAGAAAAGTATGCGTGGAATGTGCTTCTGATCTTAGCAACAAACTGCTCCATCAGATCTCCCACTCACTTCCTTCTTATGGCCACTCAAGAGCAAGCTAGGAACATTTTACAAGTTGTCACAAGACATTGGTTAAGTGAGTTTTTTTTATTTTCCATTTTACGACCTTTCTTGCCAGTTGTTAAGTGAATCACTGGCGTTGTACAATTAGTAACACCGTTGTTAAGTGAATCTGGCTTCCTTCATTGACTTTGCTTGTCAGAAAGGTCGCAAAGGAGATCACGACACTGCAACTGTCATAAATATGAGTCAGTTGCCAAGTGGGTGAATTTGGATCACGTGACGTGATGATTCTGTAACGGTCGTAAGTGTGGAAAACATAAAACACTTTTTTAAGTACAGTTTGAACGATCGCTAAGTGAACTGCTGTAAGTGGAGGACTACCTTTGCATTGTTCTGCGTCATTGGATAATGGGTTATTTTCCTAACATTTTTAGCAATCAAAATATATCTTTGATTACTCTTATAATATACAACTAATTTAGTCCACAAAGGTGTTGAGTCATGCTTCCAAAATCAACCTTTAAAAAGGAAGATTTTGTACATTCGGAGAAATATAAACGGAAAAGACATCTAAGGCTTCATTTCAGAGGCATTCATTCTTCAACTAAATTTGCAATGTTTCAGAATGCAATTTTTTTTAAAATCAGGTTTTGCAAATTAACGTATTTATTTGTTTGTTTATTCCATTCCTATTTATTCCTCTTCTTATTTTCCCTTTGCAAACATGACAATTTTTTAAAAACTTTACTAAACTTTTTAAACTTTGTTATTTTGTAGTCCATGTTCTTCAGCAGAAAGGTTGGTTGGTAATAGAATCCATGATTTACATTCACAAATTTCCAGCTCTTGGCAAAAAAAAATAATATATTTCTTGACTCCCCAAGGGGGTAAAAAAAAAAAACTGGACAGTCCTTATAAATCAGCACTGGCAAACTTCCAGGTGCATGGACCAACTCCCACAATGCTCTGCTCAATGGCTGCACTGGCTAGGAATTCTGGGAGTTGAAGCCCGAGCACTTAGAAATTGCTACAGCTTCCTGCAAGATAATATTGAGCTAAATTGATCTGATCTGCTGCATGCCAGTTTCCTCCAACATCCCCAAAGCCCATGTACAAACTTAATTTAATTTGTGACTCAGACATAAATTTCCACCTAGTAATCATCATCATCCTCTTCGCATAATCCCATGCTGGGTGGAGTCTGGCCAAAGGAACGGAGCTGAGCACAAGACAAATTCCTTTTGTGTGCAATCACACTTGACCAATAAAGAATTCTATTCTATCCTATTTACTATTTTACTATTTACTGGCCGGATGCTCTTCCTGTTGCCAGTGCGGAGTTTTGTTCAGCTGATATATTCTCATTGTGCCCAGAGAGAGAAATATCTGCCTCTATCTAGGATCAAACTCACAGCCTCCTGTTTGTGAGGCGAGAGCTCCACCTCTAGGCCACTGGAGCAACTCCATAAATTTCTACCTACTAATTTAAGACCTATTTGCCTGTTCCAAGCCGGAGCATCTGACAATGGCAATTGAGTTAAATTTTGGCCTTTAGTGTGAAATCTACCGCTTTTCCTTTTCATGCTAATCAAAGGTGTCTATGACTGTGGCGGCAAACCTATGGCATGTGTGCTAGAAGTGGCACGCAGAGCCATTACTACCAGCATGCGAGGCACTTGCCCAGAAAAGGTCATCTAGGCATGCACCCACACCGCCCGCCCAACAGCCGATTGTCGGGTATCTGGCACGCATGGGCGGAGGTGCGGCAGCATGCAGGAGACACGTGCGCATGCGCAGAAGTGTGTGGCGTGGGGGGGTCGTGCGGCATGCACAGAAGCGTACCACATGGCTCACGTGGGCTGTGTGCGCATGCACAGGAAGCATGGGGCCTCCATGCGCATTGCCTTCTGGGTGATGGCACCCGAGCACAAGCAGGCAAGCGTGCGCACAATTATCGGCACAGGAGCCCCAAAAGGTGAGCCACCACTGGTCTATGAGATATGGTCAAAAAAGTCAAGATGACAGCCACAGAGAAAACTCCACCTGTTTTTTTTTTTTTTCCCCACCTGGTCATAATAATAGTCTCTTGACTAAACCTTGTGACACACACACATCCTGATATCATTACCAGAGCTGGTCCTTGTTCTGTAGGAACCAAGAGATGGGTCCTTATCATCCAAAAAGAGTTCAGATAGTCTAAGGCAGGGGTCTCCAAACTTGGCCACTTTAAAGACTTTGTGCAACTTCAACTCCCAGAATTCCCCAGTCCACAAGTCTTAAAATGGCCGTGTTTGGAGACTCTTGGTCTAATGTCTGGATCGATCCTACCCAAGCGCTTCTTCAGCAAAGAATGAGCTCAATGCAAACCCGATATCAAACTTACAAATAGGTGTGTGGAGTTTTACAGGTGGCATCATATGAACTTTGACAGCTGTAACGGTCCAAGGTACAATCCACCTGGGACATTATATAATGGCCTGGGTCCATGGAAGCCAGTAAGACGAGTATCAAAACTTCACAAAAGTCCCATAAATTTGCAAGTCAGCTTCCAGACCATACTCAAGGTGCTAATTTCACCTTGAAAGCCCTTCATGGCCAGGGACCTGCATATTTGCGGGGAGGGGAGATAGTTTCCCCCTCCATTAGATCCTTTTTAAGACCAAAAGGTATTCAGACGACCAGCAGCTAAGGCTATTAAGAATAAATCAGGCAAAAGCATTTTTTTTTTCCCCTGCAAGAACATCGAAACTTCAGGGATGAGTTTCCACAATATAATTCAAAAGCATTTCATCCCTCTCCAGAAAGAAAATTCAGAAAGTGTGTTTCTGATAGAAAACACCCCCCACTCTGTCGCTTTACAAAATGGGGAACCAGAGCTGCAGTATAGTGATTGTGCATGGCTTATAATCTAGTTCAAAAGCTGCCTTAGAGGAAGAAAGAGATGGGGGAATGAGTCTACAGGTTGACTGACTTGGAGCAATTGTCATCTTCGGCCAACAAGTGAAGGGCTCTGCCAAGCAGGGAGAATGGAAGCTGTAGTCCAAAGCAGCAGGGGATTAACAAAGGTTCATCTACTTTTAATGACCCCATAATCCCTTGCGGGGTGGAGTCTAGGCAACTGAGTGGAGCCGAGTGTTTACTGGCTGGTGGCCTTTCCTGTCACCAATGCGGAGTTTTGTTCAGCAAATGCTGAGTTCTGTTCTCAATGCGCCCAGAGAGAGAAATACCTGCCTCTACCTAGGATCAAACTCACAGCCTCTGGCTTGTGAGGTGAGAGCTCTTACCCCCAGGCCACCCGCACCACTCTAGGTGATTAACAAAGATTGCTTTTAGAGAAATGAATCGTTGTGTGTTGGCATGGTTGCATCAACAGAATGCCACACCTAATCACAACTGGCAGGAGAGCGTTGTCTCCTGCTTTGGGACTTGTGAGAAATAGGTGGCCTTCTCTCTTTTGGTGGTGATTGTTCCATGGCTCTTGTCCTATGGTCGTTTTTCCCTGTTATCTTGCAATATTTAAAAAAGAATGCAATCTCTACAGCTCTAATGAGAAACACCAGTGCATAAACAGAAATAAAATATCAACAGGCAGGCCTTGTGGCCAATGTTATATTATTATTATTCATATATTTTTTTTGTTGGTTTCAATCATTTAAAAAAAAAATAGGAAAGAAATTCCTCTATTTTTGCATTCTGGTAAAACATTGATCTGACTGAAGTATATAAAAGCATTCGTGGGCGGCGATCGGGAGTGAAGGATGCCATCATTTACAAGGCCGATGCATACAAGGGATATGTAAATGTTTTTAATCCTGAATACGAATATGATGATGACAGGATTAATTAATTGCAAGCTCGTTACATGTGCTACTTTAGTGAGAAGATGCAACCGTGTTAGATCTTGGGGGAACACGTTGCCTTTTTTAAAAATTGATTTGTTTTACCAATCGGCACCCAAACTACACCTCTCCTGTCTGATGAGGGAGTCACAAAATTTTTCAATTGCACAACTAACTTGACCAGCAATGAGATAGATCAGTGTTCCTCAACCATAGTCGTTTTAAGTGGACATCAACTCCCCAAATTCCCCAGCCAGCTGGCTGGAGAATTCTGGGAGTGTAAGTCCACTCATCTTAAAGGTTGAGAAACACTGAGTTAGACCTTCCATGATCTTGCAAGACCTCAACTCAACCTAAGAACAAATCGCTTGGACTATCTCATCCAACTTCTTGACCCTAACCATTGTCCTCCACATGGTTCTAAGAACTTCTCAAGTGGACTTTTGAGGACAATGGTCTCCTCCTCCTACTGTTCTCACCCACTAGCTTGAAACCCCCCATGTCTGCTACGATTAAACATGAAGGCTCTGCTAAATTAGTAGGGTTAACACAACTGATCCAAACATAAAGAAGTCTGGTGAATTAAATTCATCCAGTTTAGCATTCTGGAACAGTGGCCAACGGGTGTGTTTAGAGCATCTAAGTGTGGGCAGATATTGGATGGCCCAGTTCTACTGTCGCTTCTCAGCAACCATTTTAAGATATGCGCCTTTGTGTCCACAGCATCAACATCCATAGCTAAGGATAGCTACGGATAGATAGGGTTAGGATTAGGGTTAGGATAGCCAAGGATAGATTTTATCAAGTTTTTAATGTAATTATACAGTCGCCCACACTCTGAACTAAAGACGCCTTATTGATGTAGTCTTTTGTTGAGAGAGACTTACTCCCAATGAGTGAGCTGTCTATTTTTTTTTATGTTTCTTAGCTCTTGATCAGTATTTTCCAACCTTGGCAACTGGAAAATGGGTTTGTCCTTAACACTAAACCCAGTTTCACTCCTTATCTCAGCATGCACATGAATCAGAGGTGGTATTCAGCTGGTTCTGACCTGTTCTGGAGAACCGGTAGCAGAGATTTTGAGTCGTTCAGAGAACCGGCCAATCTCACCTCTGACTGGCCCTGCCCCCATCTATTCTCCGCCTCCCGAGTCCCCACTGATTGGCTGGCTCTTCTTTTGTTGCCCTGAACCGGAGAACAGAGCTGGAAAGCAGGTTAGAGGGGGGGGGAGGGAAGTGGGATTTTGCAGTATCCTTCCCCTGCCACGCCCACCAAGCCACACCCACCAAGCCATGCCCACAGAACCGGTAGTAAAAAAAATTTGAATCCCACCACTGATGTGAATATGAGCTACAGTAGCAGTGTGTCAGAGATCGGTGCAGAGGTGGGTATTCAGCAGGTTCTGACCAGTTCTGGAGAACCGGTAGCGGAAATTTTGAGTAGTTTGGAGAACCGGCAAATACCGCCTCTGACTGGAGATTTTACAGCATCCTTCCCCTGCCACGCCCACAGAACCGGTAGTAACAAAAATTTGAATTCCACCCCTGGATTGGTGGATCCATTTTTAAATTCCTAAGTCAAAGATCTTCCGCTGGTAGGACACTCTAGGCAGCCAAAAAGGAAACCTTTCTTTTTCTCATTTTGAGTTTTCATTTTTAACAGGACAATCACCATCTACATTTTTAATGAGATATGAGGTGCTTACCATCCTCCTCCTCCTCTTTTAACAACCCCCATAATCCCTGGTGGACTGGAGTCTGGGCAATTGAATCGACTAAGATGGCAATACGATTATGTCCAACATGGTGGAGGTTGCTTGCTAGCATTTACATATTGGGATACATTTTGGGAGTGCATATACAAGCCTCTGGTAGCACAGGTGCTTTAACCAGATTTTTTTTTGGCCTCGGCAGGCATGCACCAATAGGAAAAAAGCTAAGCATTTGCTTTGTGAGCTGCCCTGGCTACATATTTGTGTAATAATGATATTTTTAGAAAAGCTTTCTAGGACATTTCAACCAGGTTATGAATACTATTATCCCAAAACTAAAAAATACCAGCCCGGTTAACAGGTATCAAAAGATTTGGTTGGTCTCTTGAAGGACACGATGTTTAGGCACACAATTTTGTGCCTGGGAGTCAACATCTTGGGGTGGGGGAAAAAAACCAGGTTGAACCTGCAATTCCTCCAGTGCTATTGCATTGCAGTTTGCCTTTCAGGTCAATCGCAGATCAAAACGATTGGCAGTAGATGGTTTCTCTCTCTCTCTCAGAAGATACTGTATAATCTAAAATAAACTAAATCCTGGGAGCATCCTACAGATGTCCATTTGCAGAAGACAAGAAGCAATTAACCTGGCATTTGTTCCTCAGTGTTGCAACTTCCAGAAAGATTGACTTTCAGGTTTGAGTTTACAGGAGTCAAAATGTGACACATCTGGAAGGCACCAGATTGAAAAAGGCTAAGCTACTTGGTCCTTCAAAATTACAGATAATTACAGATAATCAGAGTTGGAAGGGACCTTGTAGGTTATCTAGACCAACTCCCCACCCAAGCGGGAGACCCTACACCATTTCTGACAGATGGCAGTCCAGTCTCTTCTTTAACATCTCAAGTGATGGCGCTCCCACAACTTCCAAGGACAACTTCTGTTCCATTGGTTGATTGTTCTGTCAGAAAGTTTCTCCTTGTTTCCAGGTTAAATCTCTCCTTGTTCAGTTTCCATCCATTATTCCTTGTCTGGCCTTCAGATGCTTTAGAAAATAGCTTGACCCCCTTCCTCCCTGTGGCAGCCCCTCAAATATTGGAAGACCGCTATCATGTCTCCCCTGGTCCTTCTCTAGACTAGCCAAGCCCGGTTCCTGCAAATAACATGAGTACAATTCCCCTGTGTAATTGTCAACCTTACCAGGTTGACCAGACAGGAAAATAATGACCAGATGAGCTAATTCTACTTTATTGCAAGGCTACATCAACAGAAACTTGCCAAGTTTGAAAATAGTCCCAAAGGTTTTTTGGGTTTTTTTTTTCAAGAGGCAACTGGACTTTCTGGGGTGTTTTTTTAAAGATGTTTCGCTTCTCATCCAAGAAGCTTCTTCAGCCCTGACTGGATGGTGGGGAGTGGAAGGATTTATACTCCTTGCAAGCAGCTGGTCATTTGCATCCTTTTTAGAGAGTCGTTGAGGCCACTTGGAGGTTCATCTGTGTCCTCAGGATCACCTGAGTAATGCAAATGGGTGTGGAGGCTTTCTTGGAACTGCTGGAAGGACTGTGTTGTAGACTGGAGATAGATGTCGTATCCCTCCCCCTCTGTGGAGAGGTGGCTGTTGAATTTTGACATAAATGGCCTCTTTGACCCCTTTTTCAAACCAGACCCAACCTGTCCAAAATGTGGATGTTGCTGTCCTCAAAAGAGTGGCCTTTGCCTTTTAAATGCAGGTGGACCGCTGAATCTAATCCTCTTGTAAAAGCACCTTTGAGACGATCAAGTCCTGGATGACTGAGAATCTCCAAAGACAAGTCTGAAAGTACAGATCGCCCACTGTCTCCTTTACAGATGGAGAAACTAGGGAGGGCCCTTTCTGAGCCTTTTTCTCCACCCATAATGAAGCTGAGGGCTATGCCATCTCTTATCTGACTATTTCCCTAATCAGCATCTCTTTGCTGTCTCCCAAGGTCTTTCCCACATACCACTGCAATAGTTTTATACAGAATAAACACGAGAGATTGCAGAAGACAAAGAGAAGTTTTCAGGCTAGGGATTCAGCTCCAAAGTCCTCTGCCACACCAAAAAATGTCATGCCCCTGTTGGACTCTGATTCCGAGGGAGAGGTTAAACAGCTGACTGGAAAGTGGGAGTGTGGCTCCGGTAGCTGTGGAGGAAACTGGGGAAGGACACAGTCTGACTGGGCATTCAGAGGAAGACCCAGGCCCACCCCCTCTTCATCCTAGGGCACGCTGGGAGGAACGGATAAGGGAGCAAAGTGAGTTGCGTGGTTTATGGGGGAGGAAAGGGCCCTGATCCCCTTCATTGGCTGCAGCTGGAAAGACTGTTTAAAAGGGCAAACTGAGCATGGCAAAGTTTCTGGAAGCAAAGCATGAAATTATTCTGGCTTGTCAAGTCTTATCTGAGTTCTGGAGTCCTCCCAAGTGTGTGTGTTTCATTATCTTTTGAATTCTTCAATCCCTTATCCTGCCTTGTCTCGTTAATTGCTGCAGCGTGGTTTGCGTTGGTGTTTATTTTTAATTTATATGTACTTTGAGTTCAGTCAGAATTTCTTCCTTTTGAAGCCTGTTTTTTGAAGAGTTTTTTTTTCTCTCCAGCCAATTATAACTGGACATTTGGGGGCAAGTTGGAGGTATTAAAGGGACTTTACCTACTTTTGTGACTTTGTTACTTTCGTGCCATGCCCGGGTCATCACCAAAAGTTTTAAAAATTGGGCTGTAAAACTGCAGCGTATTTTGACAGGATGGTATCATAAACTGGCTTATTTAACAGGTACAACTGTGTCATGGGTGGTGACATCACCCTGATTAAATCTCAGCCTCATCTGCTAAGCCTGGTCCAGGGCTTCTCAGTCTTGTCCAGTTATAAGCTTTGCGGACTTCAAGTCCCAGAATTCCCCAGTCAGCCTGCTTGGCTGGGGAATTCTGGGAGCTGAAGTCCACATAGCTTAAAACTTCACAAGGTTGAGAAACAGTGGCTGGCCTAGGCCAAAAATCACGGGTGGGCTTTTGGATCCCTTGCCAATGAATGTCACAGGCTGCAATTGGTTGTTAATTCGTGCATTAAATAGATGCTCTTTCCCTTCTAAATTCCTTATACTGTCCTGCAAACAAGAAACCAATGCATGCATGATAGGGGGATGGGAGGAAGAATTGCAGGGATTGACCCATTATTGATTATGTTAGTCATTCAAGGGATTTTGACCTCTTTTTAATAATCCATTACTTATCACATTGGGCGTTGTCAACTCTATAGCAAACTGTGAGTAAGGATTCCTCCACGTGCCATCAACCAGGAGAGAGTAACTTTTTGCAAGTGTTGGAAGTTAAAACCCACCTCTCTCCTAGGACAATGAAATATTTTAGGATATACTAAAAAGGCAGAATATTTCCCCTAAAAGAGAAGTAGAAACTCAGAAAGGCAGAAACTCACCCCCCCACACTATCTTTGTAATGGGCCATTAAGGCCTGGGCCAGTCTATTCTACATATCAAAGGTCTACCTCCTTCAGGCAGACCCATCATAGGAATCGTAAAGCCCTTTCATTACATCATCATCTGCATGGCCCCATGGAAGTCTAACAACCAATCAGAATACAAGCTCAAATTCAAATCCCAACAGAGGGCATAAAACCAAGGGATTCTCAGCATTTCTGCCCTTTTCCCCCCAGGAGCTCCAAGGTATGCGGTCCTGTCCACCATTAAACCATCTTTCCAAGCAGTCACCATGTTTCCAGTGTCTTTCTTCCCCACTTGGAACTGAACCCAGAAGGATATTTTCTTCCAACACAAGCCACGAGTGCTTGCTTTCATTTTATTGGCTTATTTTATCCAGAACTGATTAATTCACAGGATTTTTTTTAGGATTAACAGAGAAGGGTTACTGAAATTGCATGCCAGCTGTGATCCCAATTTCTCCTACGTTTAAGAACAATAGACTTCTTGGGCTTTTAAAATCCTCTACATTTTTATTCTGCTGTAGTAGACTCACGTAATTCAGTATCTTCTGTTTCTTCCTATAAATGCGTTCTTGTTATTTTTTTTAAAAAAACCCCACTCAACTGTAAGTTATATCAAAGATTAAGTACCGTAGAACCCACCCATTAAATGGCCCACTCTGAATCTTTTGTACCCAAATCCTTTGAAATTATTCAATCGGTTTCCAGAATATTTGAAAATCTGTGCAACAATAGCTGGGTTATCAAAGAAGTTATTAGAGAGTTATCCTTAAGATATTTCCAAAGTTTCATTGAAAGTCTTACTGACTGTTGGAAGTTGCAAAATTAGTTATCTATTGAATTTCACATTGATGGGTCCTTATCAGGCATACTTTGCAATCAACAGGAATAAAAGCAACCCACGGAAATTGAGCAGTTTCCGGTTTCAAGAAAAATGGATTTAAAACTGCAGCCTGAGATCAAGTCAATCTAAGCAAGTGGAAGATAGAAATGCCCACATGTCTATGATAAACCTTAGTTATTTAGGACATATCTCCTTGTTGTTTCTCTGTTTACTCCCTACGTGAGCTTCTCCAGGCTTTGAAACTGTCCAGGAAGGAGCAAAATGGAACTACGTACAAGCATTAGCAGCCATTGATAAATACAGACCAAAAAATGAGAAGTAATCCGCCAGGCAAAAACAAAGCAAGGAGCCATAAATTTAGCAGAGATTAAACCAAGCCAAAAGAGAATCCCAGAGAACATCCATCCCACTCTGGAAGGCGTGGGGGAGGGGGGAATGTTTTTGGAGAAAGTAGAGCAGTGTTCTTCAATTTTGGCCGCCTGAAGATGTGTGGACTTCGACTCCCAGAATTCCCCATGGCTGAGGAATTCTGGGAATTGAAGTTCACACATCTTCGAGAAGCCAAGGTTGAGAAATATAAAGCCAAGGAAGCACAATGCATGCAGAGGCCATCCTTCGCTCACCTAACTGGTGAGCTCCTGAACAACTCTTCTTCTTCCTTCCACCGTAAGAATTCTTCTCATCTTACAGCAGAGGTCTCCAAACTCGGCAACTTTTAAGGCTTGTGGACTTCAACTCCCAGAATTTCCTCAGCCGGCTATGCCAGCTAAGAATTCTGGGAGTTGAAGTCCACAAGTCTTAAAAGTTGCCATGTTTGGAGACCTCTGTCTTACAGAATTTTATTTATGTGCCCCGTTTCAGCGAATTTCCAAGATGTTCCAAGAACAGAAGCTTATTCTCAGGTTCTTCCCGTAGGATTCTACAAAAGGGCTTCTCCTTCGTCATTTTGAGCTTGCCAACGTGTCTGTAAGAGTCACAGGGACTGTAACAAGCCAGGATGAGGGCAAACGGCTGGCATGGACATCACGACCTCATCGCCCAAACGGGGCATGAATGTCACAACCTAAGTCCGCAACTCGTGCCATTTCTATCATGACAAATGTCAACTTGTCCCTTTCAGAGACCGATAATTATGAGGTGTAAACCAGGAAGCAGTCATTCCAGACCAGGTCAATATTAACCTTAGATTTTATATGTAAATGTAGAGTTTTAGTGTTCTCACATTCTCGGCTTTCCGTCTTAATAGAGGTTCGGCATCCTAAGTAAGATAAACCTATCCAGACACCTGAATGTGTTTTGATGCCACTATCCTCCAAATATTTTATTTAACAACCAAAATCGAACTCAAAAGAAGCCTTACTTCCCCAAAAATAGACTGGACAGCCATTTTTAATGGTATAAAGCCGCCTGCAGGGGGTTGGACTAGAAGTCCTCTAAGGTCCCTTCCAGCCTTGTGATTCTATGTTCTCTTGAGATTTGTTGGCCTTTTTTAAAAAATTCAAATACTTTTCTTTCAAATTATGGTCCTAGTCCTGATCTAAAGCTTCAACACCTTTCGGTTGCTAAGAATTTATGGGCCTGTCATTTGGACTTCTGGCATGAACCATTTTAAATCTCCATTGCTTAACTGCTGTGTGTAATTATTATTAAGCCATCATTCCTCAACACTTTTGATAGATATATCATTTCTCCTCCCAAGGCATTGTTTTTTTTAAACACCAGTGAGGTTTTTGTGTGTGATTCAAGACTGTAAAGCCTTCTTATTCAAAACTGATATTTACCCATGACACAACCAAGCTCTGACACAAAGCCTGTGTAGCAGAGAAGGCTACTACGAGTTGTAGCTATCTACCCAAGGGTAGGAAAAGAATTTCACTTATCCAATTTTAGAACGTCAGGACGATGAAACAACGTGTCAGGTTTCCAAGTCAAACCCGAAATTGACACAACGGACATCTCAAGACTTCGAGGTACGCCTTCCAGGACTCTCTTGTTCCTTGTAAGGTCACAGGTACCACGTCTGTTCCCCCTCCCCCAAGGTAAACTATGTTTAAGTAACCCCTCTACTACTTCCGGGTCCCAGAACATGACCTTCCCGTCTGCTGAAGAGGTCCAATATGCAGACCTGCGACGGCCTCGTGTCCTTGACGTTATCTTCAGGTGGGCTTTCCGTGGTCTCACTGTCTTGGGGTTGACCAGCCTAGATCACCGAAAGGTCCCTCACTCGTGGCTGACCTTGGTGGAGGGCCGCAAGGTGTGCAGAGGTCAGAATCGGTATCCGACTCGCCTTCTGCAATGTAAGGTCTGATTTTGGCCACCGCGGTATAGCAACCGTTGTTCAGGATGTCCAGATTTTCTCTGGACTGGGAAATGCTGAAGCCGCTGAAGGAACGCTCCAGTTCCTCGTGGTCGACCGATGGGATGGAAATAGAAGTGTCGCTGTCCCTCAGGGCACTTTCGGGGTGTTTAGCAGTCACATCTTCGTTCTTGGCGTACTCGGAACTGGCTCGGTTGTTGCTGCCGTAAGCCGACAAGGAGCGCTCATGGGAAGGCGGCGGCGGGATTCTCACCAAGGGACCAGGATCGCCCACCGGGGAGGACCCGTGGCTCGGACGGGGATAGTGCTGCCAAGAGGTGGAGGGAGGACATGAGTTGTTTGGCATCGTTGTGGCTGGTGGCGGAGCAGAGTAATTCTTCTGCCCCATGGAACTGGTCGAGCGGATGATCTTGATAATGCAGCCATTTTTATCAATGTGTTCCCGGCTGTCCTCTGGACTATGATAGGGTGGTGCGGGGTCAGGCTCTTTGGAACCAAAATAGGCCTCCGTTTCGTTAGGCGGGATGCCCATCCGTTGCATGTAGATGTTGACCAGGAAGTCCAACTTCTTCTCCATGGAGAGAACCTGGGAAATGCCCCATAGACACGATTAGCCAAGTTATTTTAGATCTAAAGATACCTTGATTCAAAGGGTTCATGGAGAATCTTGAGGATAAGCGGCAAGTTCCCTTAAAGGTGAATAACTTCCAGAATATCGATAAAGGAGAATATTTGTAGCTTGGGGTTGAAATGACCTTGGTGCTCTCTGAGTTGGGTGGTTTCTTTGCAGGTGTTTCATAAACCAAACGGTGCTAGAAGGGAGGGGTACTTGTGGAGAGGAGGAGGAGAAAGAGGAGGAGGAAGAGGAGGAGGAGGAGGAGGAGGAGGAGGAGGAGGAGGAGGAGGAGGAGGAGGAGGAGGAGGAGGGGGGGGGGGGGGGGGGGGGGGAGGAGGGGGAGGAGGAGGAGGAGGAGGAGGAGGAGGAGGAGGAGAACTATGGATTCCTTGGTGATCAGTTGTTTTCTTGCAGACATTTCATTACCCAACTAGGTGATATCATCAGTGTTAGAAGGGAGTGGGGTATGCCCCTTGTCTATACACAAATAGTTTACCCTGACATGCTGGCTGTGGAATTCTGGGAGTTGAAATCCACACATGCTCAACTTGTTAAATTTGATAAATGTTAACTAAGAGTCTACTGTCTTCCATGAATCAACCAGCTTGAATCTTAGTTCTGCCTGAGAGTTTATGGTTTGAGTCCTTAACCTTTACACAGAACTACAGTGCCCTGATTAGGACAAGTCACTTATCAGAGATCAAGCCTCACTCCCTTCTAACACGGATGATATTACCTAGTTGGGTGATGAAACGTCTGCAAAAGGAAAAAACCAAGCTCAGAGAGCACCAAGGACCCCTCAACTGCCAGAGTGACATAACAAACTTCCGATTTCTTCGGGAAATATCCAAATTAAGGAAATGTTATAAACTCTTCCATGTCTTTTTCAGCAACTCTCAGCATGAATTGGTTTAAGGGAAATATTAGCTCTAATTCACACCTCTTGTTTGCATCTGGTTAACCTTGGCTTCCAGTTTCCAGCAAAAACTACCTCATCACAAGCAATGGATTGGCTTCGCAACCATCGTTTCCACTTAAAGACTGCTGTAGAAAAAGTTGTAAGATCAGGTCCGATCATATGGTGACCTGCTTTACAACCGGCGTAACTTACAACCATAATTGCAGGGCTCAATTACAGTTTGTTTTTCAAGGACTACCTGTAAACCCTGACAGACAATCCACCAAATAACCTGAAGGTGAAGGTAAAGGGAGAAAAGAGAGAGGAAATCCCCATTTCAATATATTTCAATCTTTACATTGTAGAAATGGGGGGGGGGGGTTGTTTGCTTATTAAAATATGGCCGCCCAATTCTCTCCCAGTGACATTAAGCGGCTTACGAAGATTAAAAACCCAATATAAAAACGATTAAAAAAGCAAGAAACCCCTATTCCTGGTGGCAAATGAGCCATTTGTTGGGTTCCATCCTACTCTGGGCTCCCCAGACTCAATGGCAAAACCACTTCCAACTTTAGGGCCTTGCGAACGAGTGTCAAAGTGGAGGCCAATTTTAGTTCCACTAGGATAACAAGGGAGGGAGCCACCACAGAGAAGAAAACTGGCCCCGTTTCGTCACTTCAGGTATTTTTAGAAAAACAGGAAATGATGAAATGGGGCTAGTTTTCGGCCTGCAAAGCCTGCAGAAGCCTTCCTCAAACTGGCCGAAAATCAGCTGTGAGATGCGCGTATGCGCAGTGTGATAAGCTTGCCTGCAGCTCGCATGCTGGCACAAATGGCTCTGCGTGCCACCTGTGGCACATGTGCCATAGGTTAGCCATCACGGCACTAGATGGATCTCCTTAGGAGAAGTCAGGATTGAATCTCTTTGCTTCTTTCAAGCCTTAATGCTATTCAACTTGCCAATGAACTGGGGGGCGGGGAGGGGAGGGTGAAACAGAATGCTGAGAATGGGTTCACGGGCCGTGAGAACCTGGCAACCATCAAGGTCACCACTGCAGGTGCCTGAAAGGGAGGTGGACTGTTCCCATAACAAAAAGACATCTGATAATTGGACGATGTTATCACTCAGGGGTGGGGAGAAAGGGAAGCTATTGTTTAACAAGATAAGCATTTGCATGGGAAAACCAGAGCTGTTTTTGATCTTTCAGTACCAAAATGGTGTATTCAATAAAGTTTTACTTTGGAGGATTCAAAGCTCCCAAGGGTGTTTATTTGGTTTGGGTGTGGCGGGAGACCTGTTAACATCCCCTGCCTCCCTGCTCTGGTGGGTCAGATAGATGTTCCTGGAAAAGATGGTTCTGTTCTGACCCAGCTCCCCAAAACATGGCAAACCCTCTGTTAGGAATGTAAGTCACCTAACAGTTGGGTTGGAAATATATAAATCAGGATAGACATTTTAATGTCTCTTTAAATGAATGCTAAAATTGTAATTGGGTGTGGTTCCTCAAACGGCCATAAGATGGAGCCAGAAACCTGGGTTGTTTAGTCCAGAGTGTTCCAAGTTGCTAGTTGGTTGATGTTCACCGTTTTTGGTTCCTGCGTCTTCCCTATTAACTGTTGCTGATCGTCGTTATTCTTGGATTGATGTGAGTCTATTACTGAACTGTTTTTGATACTGGACTTTGTTATTGGATTATCCGTGGACCAAAAACTGACTGCTATAACCGTGTATGACTTGGATTGTTCGTTGGACTTTGCTTAGCCATTTACTGGAAGTAAAACCTACATTTTACTATACAGTGTAGCTGTGTTCTCTGTGTGTTATTCAACATTACTCTCACTACGTCTCCCTGTGTGCACTCATTCTCCTAATGGGGAATTACCTCAACACCCTCTGAAGTTAAATCAATGATTCCTTTATTAGGAGTGCGAGCAGCCCTGGCAAAAAGTTTCTCTCTCAATGCAGGCTAACAAGTCTGTCTGGCAGGGAGATGAATAGTTGTCTGCTACATCTATTCATCTCCACCCCCTGCCTTTTATCCTCAGACCTGGGATGGGGCTTCGCTAGCAGTGGTGGCTCTTCCGTCCCAAGGATCAGCCCATAGATTTCCACTGCTCCCCTCTCCTCTCTCTTCTGTGCACCCACGCATCAGGCACTGGACCCACCTGTTCCTCCTCTTCCACATCAGCCACCTCCAGACCTGGGGGCTGTTGACTCCCCATCTGAGTGCTGATGCTGACCCTGACTCCCATGCCTCCTCCTCCTCCTCCTCCTCTGATTTGGTTCCTGGAGGGGCTGGCGGCCCATAGGCCACAATAAATCCTTCAAATAACCTGGCCTTCAGCCATATAGGGCTTTCAAGGTGACAATAAGCACCTTGATTTGGACCCAGAAGCAAATCAGCAGCCATTCAAGCTCCTGCAGGAGAGAGGATACCTAAGGTAGGAATCGTACTGTCACTCTTGGAAGCCATTTTTTACTTGGAAGCTTTGAGGCTGCCACATTCAGTGCCTAGGAATTTGGGAGGGGAGATTCCATAGTGAGGTAGTAGACTAGAAACAACAACATTCTTTCTCAGAGAATCAAGGACATGTTGCCCTGCACCTCGAGGGGAGTGACTGGAGGAATATCTCCAGTTGGGACACCTTTCATTGACCCTGTGATGGACTGGTGGGTGCAGGGGATGGATCTTTGAATTTCTCTTGGGGAAGGGAAAACCCGCAATTCTCAGATTCGGCTTTTCCCAGGTGTGCCAATATGACAACTCTAATAAAGTGAAACTTTGAGAAAATGTTTGTCTCGGAGTTTTCTGGGTTGGAGTTTGTTAGTTGGAATGCTGACATTTAACCCGAATCTTGATATGTACCTGTTTTTCCACCTTGCCAAGTCTGCCCATCATACTCGGGTCTTCTGGCAATTCTCCTTCGGCCGAGCCTTTGGTGCGGTCTTTGTCGGTCAGTGATGGTCCACGCCCCACGATCTGGTCAACTCTGTGGAGAGCATAGGTCCCACCCAGGAAAAAACCAAAAAATCAAATGAGCAAGCTACAATCCAAGAGATCAGCTCTTATCTTCTGGATAACATGTATTCCACCAGCCTCTTCTTGTCTAATCATTGGGCAAGTACAGGTAGTTCTCGACTTACGACCGCAGTAAGGCCCCAAATTTCCATTGCTACACAAGTTGACTGTCAAAGTGAGTTGTGCCCCATTTTACAACCTTTTTTGTCACTGTTGTTAAGTGAATCACCACAGTTGTTAAGTGAATCTGGCTTCCACTATTGACTTTGTTCGTCAGAAGCCAGCTGGGAAGGTCAAAAATGGTGATCAATGGACCCCGGGACAGTTCAATTGTCATAAATAAATTCCAGTTGTCGAGTGCCCCAATTTTGATTATGTGACCATAGAGACCCTGCAAAAGTCATAAATGTTAAAATTGGGCATAATTCACTTTTTTTCGGTGCTTTTGTAACATCAGTCACTAAATGAATGGTTATAAGTTGAGAACTCCCTCAATTCCTCCAGCTTTTCTTGCCTAATGGTTTAACAGAAATAGCATCAGGCAGGTAAATAATTACTCAGATGCAAAGTCATACGTCTCTTTATTTCTGCTTGCATTTTATAGTTCAAAACATTTGTTTCCCTTTCTAGAGCTTAAATCTGGCACAATAAGCATTAGTAAATTTGCCCCTTGCGATCAAAGCTACATTGTGTTTCCAAATTCCTCTTTAGTTTTGGTCTCTATTTATTTAACTTAGATTATATGGCTCATTTTAAGTGTTAGAAATAACCGAGAAAGAAGACCAGGAACATGGCTAGTTAATTTCCACTGTGTGTCACAGTTCCAAAATAAGTAGTGCACACAAACAAAAAGGATAAATTTGGAAGAATAAGTAATACTATTTCCTTGGCATAATTCTGGATCAACATTGTTGGTTTCCAAAATCCGAATCTCATCCTGTATTCTTCTAGGTTGTAGGGATTTTCAAAATAAAAATATTCACAGACCTCTCAAATCCTGGACATTAACTGTTTCAATTCCTACCCTCAAAATGATGCTATAGAGCACACCAGAAAAATCTAGACACAAGAACAGTTTTTTTCCCTGAACGCCATCACTCAGCTAAACAAATAATTCCCTCAATACTGTTCAACTATTTACAAAGTCTGCACTACAATTACTGTTAACCTTCTCATCACTCCTTATCAACCATCCCCACCCACTTGTGACTGTATGACTGTAACTTTGTCATTTGTACCCTTACAATTTATACTGTTTCCTAGTATGATTTGATTGCTTATTGTACCCTATTAAGTGTTGTACCTAATGTTTCTCGACTCTTGACGAATGTATCTTTCCTTGTATGTATACTGAGAGCATTTGCACCAAGACAAATTCCTTGTGTGTTCAATCACACTTTGGCCAATAAAGAATTCTATCTTCTATCTTCTATCTAAGAATGGTAGTATATACATTATCTGCAATATTGTCCAAGGCTATTTTATTCCTCACTATCTTTTTGTTTTTTTACATGGTCACGTATCCTAAAATTTCATGTTTTTATAATCATTTGTATTATATGGGGGAAAATCTAAAGCTAACTTTTTGCATTATTATCAAAGACGGGAAAGGATTTTTTTTTTACCCAATATACTTGCATATTCAGCATATAATGCCCTTCAATTAATAGACATACATCAGTGTTTTTCAAACATGGTAACTTGAAGATATGTGGGCTTCAACTCCCAGAATTCCCCAGTCAGCCATGCTGGCTGGGGAATTCTGGGAGTTGAAGTCCACACAACTTCAAGTTAAATTTGATAAATGCTAAGAGTCTACTGTCTTCTATGAATAAACCAGCTTGAATCTTAGTTTTGCCTGAAAATATATGGTTTGAGTCCTCAGCCTTTTCACAAAACTGCAATTCATAAGCTCTATTTAATAGCAACAGCAATAGCACTTAGACTTATATACTGCTTTACAGTGCTCTACAGCCCTCTCTCTATAAGCGGTTTACAGAGTCAGCCTATTACAGGGGTGGGATTCAACCAGTGTAATACCGGTTTGGTGAGTGCGCACTTTGAAGATCATTGGAGCAAACCGGTTCCCTCTCAGCTGATCTTTGGAGCTACCAGTTCGGCCAAACTGGGCCGAACTGATAGAATCCCACCCCTGGCCTATTGCCTCCAATAATTTGGGTCCTCATTTTACCCACCTCAGAAGGATGGAAGGCTGAGTCAAGCTTGAGCCTGGTGAGATTCGAACTGCCAAATTGCAGGCAGCCAGCAGCCAGCAGAAGTAGCCTGCAGTACTGCACTCTAAGCACTGCACCACCACATCATAACATGGGTAAAAGGGGCAATTATAGCATCGGCCTACCCTATCTCCAAAAATGAAAGGATACAGGAAATTAGGAATGGTAAACTATTAACATATAAACCGATTCTGGCCAATTTTGGCCATAAACAATTAAAAATAATTGCTACTACAAGGATCTAGTTCAGCAAATGAAATTCCTGAAAACCACAAAGTGATCAATGCTAAGAAACAATTACTGGTTTTAATGAAAAGATGAAAAATTACAAAGAGCTGTCAGTCCACTTGAAAAATAAAATGCTTTCACAGGCTTTGTTAGTGAAGAATTCAAGAAATGGTCAAAAAAGGAAGACAGTTTTGCTCTCCAGATCTGAGCTTGTAAATTATCTGAACCTCTTTAAGTTGAGGTCATGTGTCATTTTCTTAAATATGATAAATAAAGCAAAAATTGCTCTGAACTCTTTAGAAGTATAGGAATTTTCTACAAATATGAATTAGTAAAAATTAGCAGCCATGTCCCTTTTCTAATATATATACCCTTTGCAAGATTTAGCAGAATTTCAAAACCTGGGCTTTGACTTACTGGACATGATCAATTTTTATATCTTGGAACATTTTCCTAAAGATGGTCATCTAATTTTTATATGGCTCACATGGCAATCACCTTACCTGCCCTCATATCATCTTTAAAGTCTGCATATATTTTTTCCTGGAGGCCTCCTTAATTCAGGAAAGGAGAGGGAGAGAATGGAAGATGGTTTATGGTTTCCTCGGGAAATTACTGTTTTATGCATGGTTGTTGGAGTTATTTTCAGGTTGTGTGGTCTAAACTGGTGTTTAAAAAAATCTCCTCCCCCTTATTATAGAGCCAACCATCTGACTTAACTTCAAAATCTTAATTAGCTCTGGTCAATTTTACTGTTGCATAATGTGCCAGAATTGTACAGGTGAACTTCTAAAAACCCCAAATGACAAGAACCAGGAATAAAAACCACAAACCAGTATATTCATCGTTCAGTAACAAATGTGTTGGTCTGGAGCAATTTAAACAGTACTTCTTCCACAGCTCTGGAGCAAAGGCAACCCGTTCCATGCACAAGGCGTGAATGAGTTATGAGTTCGATATCAGGCAAGGAAAGGTGGAAAACGGATTAATGAAATGAAATATTCATGAACACCTTGAAAAACTAAAATCCAGGGAAAGATCTAGCTGTTTCAAGTCATATCAAATTGCCTTACTTTGGCAGAAGGATGCTCAGAAATTTATATGCAGATCCTTTGAAAGAGCTGTGTCCACTCTTTGGTTCGTTAAAGCAGCTGTGAATTATTTATTTATTTGCAATCATTTGGTCCCCAGGCTCACATGTCTGCCTCATAAACAGCTTCCAGGAAGCGAAGTGGCTGTGTGCATGACGTCATGGGCTGTGCAAATCCTTCAAAAGAGCTGTGTCTTCTCTTTGAGTCATTAAAGCAGCTGTGCATTATTTATTTGTTGGCAAAATCTGTATATTGGGCAAAGCATTTGATCTCCAGGCTTACATGGCCGCTTCATAAAGAGCTTCTAGGAAACGAGGTGGTTATACATGTCACTGTGCAAATGTATTTGAAAGAGCGATGTCCCCTCCTAGACTCATTAAAGCAGCTGGGTTTTTTTTATTTATTTATTAAGCAATATCTGTATACTACTGTAAGCATTTGGACTCAGTGCTCAATGCCTGCTTGATGAAATAGCTTTCAGGAAGCAAGTATACATGTCAATGGCATGGGCTGTGCAAATCCTTCGAAAGAGCTATGTCTTCTCTGACTCATTAAAGCAACTGTGTATTATTTATCTTTTTTTTTTTTTGCATTATCTATATACTAATGCAAGCCTTTGGACTCCACGCTCACATGGCTGCTTCACATCCAGCTTCCAAGAAGAGAAGTGGCTGTACGCATTCAACCCACGAAAAAACCTGAAGCAGCTTCGCTATAACATCTGCACATGCCTCAAAAAAAAGATCCAGCTGCTTTAATGTTTTAAAAAGGTGCGTTTCTGTGCACATCTGTGTATTGCAAAGCTGTTTTTTTTTTTTCCCCAACCCAATTACTTAGATCTACATTTGTTCTGGGCCTGGACCATAATGAGATTTATGGTGGCCGCTATCTGTATTTATCATTATTTTATTTGGAAGCATAATCGCAAGGGGACAATTGCACGGCTCCACAGAATTAACTAGGGCGTTGCTAATAGTAGAAGAGCTCCATTGTTTTTCCTTTACTATGCATATTAAGTAGCCTCTGTTGGGTGCCATTTGCAATCATGAGGCTTTTTTCCTTTGTAGATTAGACATCTCATCACAAAACATGAGGCAAACAACAGTCAGGCTGATCGATACAACACATCTCATTTCACGGTAAAAGGAAAAAGGTACTAGAAGACTAAAGGTCTTCTAGTATCTTTTAAGATCCTCTAAATAACTCTGCTACTCTGCTTTCATTTCCAAGATGGTTGGTTGTGGACTTAACCATCCTTGTTATTCTTAAGCACAAGCAGCATTCTCCGTTAAGTTCCCTGAGATATTTTTAAATAAAGGGCAGTAAAATAGCATTTCTTCTGTTCCTGTGAAATGTATTTATCCACTCCTGGTCAATCAAACAACGGCATTTGATTGCACCCTGATCAATTTCCACTGAACGCACAAAGCGGGGGAGGAAACCATTTTTTCTCCCCATTGCCATCCTTTGAAATAATGTTTTTCTTTCTTTGAAATGATATTGGAAAGAAATGGGGGCTGCGACACGGTGCATTTTATCCCTCATGCTACATTACAGTCCATGCTTTTAGGAACATGCAAAGAGGAACATCTGCATCTCCGGCCTTTGCCAAAAGCAGTTAGCAAAACCCCAAAATTGCTCGAGTGGAGGCCAGCCCAGAGAGGAGAAAAAAAAAGAGAGAAAAAAAGAAATATTTTCCACCCCCTTAAGGGAGAAGCAAGGAAATGACCTGTTCTTTTCTTTCCTACGTGAGCCATCAAAACACTGAAATACAAAACAGCAGCATAATAGGATAATCTCCATTTACGTTTATTTATTGAAGGTTGATCTTGTCCTTCTTCTAAGGCAGGGGTGTCAAACTCGATTTCATTGAGGGTCGCATCAGGGGTTGTGTTTTGACCTCAGGGGGTCGGGGTGGGTGTGGCCAGGGAGGGTGTGGCCAGCATGACATCACTCATGTTGGGGGGGGCGGTGCATGTGGTGGCTCGAGCGCCCTGCCAGTGAAAACGGAATCCTGACAGAGGTGGTGAATTCAGCAGGTTCTGACCAGTTCTGGAGAACCGGTAGCGGAAATTTGGAGTAGTTCGGAGAACTGGCAAATCCCGCCTCTGACTGGCCCCGCCCCCACCTATTCTCTGCCTCCCATTGAGTCCCAGCTGATTGGCTGGGTCGTCTTTAGTTGCCCTGCACAGGAGAATGGAGCTGGAAAGCAGGTAGGAATGGAGATTTTACAGTATCTTTCCCCTGCCACGCCCACAAAGCCACGCCCACAAAGCCACACCCACAAATCCATGCCCACAGAACCGGTAGTAAAAAAAATTTGAATCCCACCACTGAATCCCGAGCTCCATTTTCACTGGCAGAGGCACCATGGGCCAGTCCTTCGCCATTTCCATGGCAGCCCTGCGGGCCAGATCTAAGCACCCTGCAGGCCGGATCCAGCCCCCGGGCCTTGAGTTTGACACCCCTGTTCTAAGGGCTTGTCCAAATGAAACGCTTTATTTATTCAGCATATGACAAATACATGGACTTATAGTGGATCAATTGTTAGGATCCAGTCCACCCAGTCATTCCACGGACCGGGTGGTCTATGTTGAAAAAAATCAGACTTTTGTTAGTTAGTAATTAATAATGGGGTCCCTGGTACTCTCTGGGTTTGGGTTTTGTTTTGTTTTTGGCAGATGTATCGTGGAAAAGGAGGGGGGGAGGAGGAGGGGATGAAGAGGGAGAGGAAGAGGAGGGGAGGAAGAGGAAGAGGAGGAGGAGGAGGAGGAGGAGGAGGAGGAGGAGGAACGATTATGGAGTCCTTGGTCTCTCTGAGCTTGGTTGTTTTCATGCAGACATTTCATTACCCAATTAGGTAACACCATCATGGCCAGAGAGGGATTAGCTCTCTGTTTATATACTAATTGATTATTATTAATTATAAGGTAAAAGTAAAGGTTCCTCTCGCACATATGTGTTAGTCTTTTCTGGCTCTAGGGGCGGTGCTGATCTCTGTTTCAAAGCCGGAGAGCCAGCGCTGTCCAAAGACGTCTCTGTGGTCATGTGGCCGGCATGACTAAACGCCGAAGGCGCATGGAACGCTGTTACCTTCCCACCAAAGAGGTCCCTATTTTTCTACTTGCACTTTTTACATGCTTTCAAACTGCTAGGTTGGCAGTTCTAGTGCTAGGTAGATTATTAATTATACTAGTAGATTATAATTACTTATTAATTATGTTGAAAGGGGGGAACTATCTTGCTGGATTTTAGTAAGAAGGACTGCAAAAAATAACACACTATTTTATCCTTAATAATACATTCATGCTTTCCAACCCTATGAGTTTACACCGTGTCATCTCTCCTTTTATTATTTGAGCTACGGTCAAACTACCGATAGGTAGTCCTCTCTTTATGGTTCTAACTGAGCCCAGAATTATGCTACTAAGTCATTGTGGTTGTAAGTCGAGGCATCAAGTGACCATGTATAATTTTACAACATGTTTTGCAGTGGTCATTAAGCAAACATCTCGGTCATAGATCGAAGTCATTCAGGCAACTGGGCGATTTTGGGGGGTGGGTTGAAACATTTTGTTGAAGAAGCTACTCAGAGGATCAGTGAAACGTTTCAAACCCCAAAGAAAAAAACGTCCAGTCGCCATGACTCAGCTTCCAAACTTTTGGCTAAGTTGAAAATCTTCCTCCCAATATATTTCAGCATTGTTGTACAGACTGTCCTCACTTACAACCACAATAGAGCGCAACATTTCTGTGGCTAACTGAGACGGTGGTGAAGTGAGTTTTGCCCTATTTTAGGACCTTTCTTGCCACGGTTGTTAAGTGAATCACTTGCGGTCGTTAAGGTGGTGACACGGTTGTTAACTGAATCCGACTTTGCTTGTCAGAGCGCCACAAAATGGGATCACGTGACCCCAGGACACTGCAACCATCACAAATATGAACCAGTGGCCAAGTGTCCGAGTTTTGATCAGTGGTTGTAACTGTGAAAAATGGTCATATGTCACCTTTTTCAGTGCCATTGTAACTTCAGCTGGTCACTATATGAATGGACTATCTGTCTATGGTGATCCTCAGTTATCCAGGTTGTGGTTGTCCCAAAGGTGCTTTTTTCAAGAGGCAACTGGACTTTCTTTGTTTTTGCTTGAAGGCATGTCACTTCTCATCCAAGAAGTGTCAACTCATAAAATATTTCTATGGTCTGTTTAGAGCTGCCAACAGAAAGGGAGAGGGGGAGCAGTGCGCCAGCTTGCAAAACCGAAACTGCATTCCACAAATGTTTTTAAAGATAGTAACTAGGTGACTGAAGTTTCTGCCACACCAAATTCTAACTGGAGAACATGATTAATGACTCTTGGCTATGGATGTGTCCCATTGGAGAATATGAATTATGATACATCCAGGGGGTGGGAGAACACAGGGTCAAGGGTGACAATAAATGATGTGTCTGAGAGTTGGCTACACCCAGGCAGTGCTGGCATGTGAACTCCCAATAAATCCTTTTGAAGTTTTGGAAGTTTGGCTCAAGACTCACGATTCAATTGGGGTAACTGCCGGAACCCTGACAAGAAGCTTCTTCAGTTCTGTAGAACTTCTGAAGAACTGAAGAAGCTTCTTGGATGAGAAGCGAAACCTCTTCAAGGAAAAACAAAGGAAGTCCAGTTGCCTCTTGGAAAAAGCACCGTTTGATCAAGGTCTACCGTAATGGGAGCCCCTGTTCCCTCTCCCTTTCTGCAGGAACAGTTTTTATCGATGCCAAGGCTGTATTTTCACAGTGATAGAAACTACAGCAGCTAAACGCATCCCGTGCATAAAAAATGATGCCAACACAACAAAAATCAGTTCATTGGATAAGTGCTCCCGGCCATGTCTAAGGCTGCATGGTGTGAAGACCCATCTTCAGTGCCTCTAAAAATAAAAATAAAAATTAAGCACATCCAGGAGAGCATGCCATTCAGGGGGTAGGGAAATGAGCCAGCAGGATGTGATCAAGAGCACCTCTGAACATGGCATGAAAAGATTCCGCAGGAAGCACATGAGAAGCTCAGAACAAAATTGCCTATGTCCTAACCTAGGCGAGTATTGGGGTGATCCTTTGGCTGAATACTTCTTATGCCGGGGAGTTGAAGAGGGTGGGGGACCCACAATCATATCTATCCTGGCAAAAATAAATCAGAAAAACAGACACACCAACAAAACACACAATGAAGCAACATGTCGGAGAAAGAATTGAGTTGGGAACTTTGCAGCGGGAGAAAACTTTTGAAATCGAGAAACAAAAGGGAGAGATTATCTCTGCTTAGAAAATTAAAAAAACAAAACAAAAACGAATATCCAAACAATCTGATCATTTAGAATGGTTGTTAAAAAGTGGTGGGTTTTTCAGCGACAATGGAATAATCCTTCTTTGGGAAGGATCCAAAGGAACCCCTCGTCAAAGGATTCATTGTTCAGCAATGAGCAGGCTAAGTATGAACAGACAAGTTGGGAAATGCATGAAAATATTCCATTGCAAACAACAACAACAACACAACCCACAACTTTGCGCTCCTCCTTCTGATGAAGTACTCAAAGCCATTCACGGCGCTAAAAAAAAAGGAAGACTCCACACTGCAGCAATCAACGGAAGGTACGTCAACCCGTTTGGGGAAGAGAAAAGCTCAGAGAAAACCAGTACACATCTACACGGGGTGGACCAAGAGACAGGTATAGCAAGACCCGCTTGCAAAAATAGTGAAAAGTGGGTAAGAAGAACACAGAAATGCTATATGTTGTTGTGGAATCCAGCAGCTGAAATTAAAAATTGGTTAAAAAGTGGAACGGTCTCTCAGCCCTAGGAAGGAGGCCAATGCAAACCAATTCTGAAAAACCTGGCCAAGAAAACAGCAGGGATAATCTCCAAGAAAATATATGTGTGTGTGAGAGAGGAGATGAGGAGATGGTGTGTGTGTTTGTGTGTGAGTGTGTGTGGGTATGTGTGGTCTCGTATCCTCGAACAGAGGCTTGAGAGTTTGAGAGTTCTGCGCAAGATCTTAGTTTGAGCAGGGAGCTGGACTAGAACAGTGATGGAGAACCTTTTCGTTGTGGTGTGCCGAAAGCACGCACGCCCCAGCACCCACAATGCAATGCCCCCTGCCCCCTTACCTAATCTGCCCATGCGCGCACCTCCCAGCTGACTTTTGGCCTGTTTGAGGCCATTTTCACCCTCCTGGAGGCTCAAGGGAAGCCTCCGCAACCTTGGGAGGCTGAAAACGGGCCCGTTTCAGCATTTCCGGTATTTCTGGAAGGCCCTTTTTTCAGCCTCCCAAGGCTGCAAAGGCTTCCCTTGAACCTCTGGGAGGGCAAAAACGGCCTCAAATGGGCCGAAAATCAGCTGGGAGGCGCATGCATGTACAGTGCAGGTAAGTTTGGCTGGGGCTTGCGTGCCTGCACAAATGGCTCTGCATTCCAACGGTGGCACATGTCCCATAGGTTCGCCATCACGGGACTAGAACATCTCCAAGGTCCCTTTCAACACTGTTATTCTGTCACACACATACACACACACACATTTTTGATATTGAACACACTAGATAATGGGACAGTGGGGGTCTTCAGGGCATGTGGGAGCATCCAAAAAGTCAAAATGGTATCTGTGACAATCAAAACTCCACCCATTTTTTAAATTTTAATTTAATTTACTTATTGAATTCATATAAGCTGTCCATCTCATGAGCAAGTGGCTCTGGATAGTGTTTTTATGTGCACTGCTGATACAAAACATGTAAAATAAGAAAGTGAGGTTTTTGCACACTCACTCTTCATCTCGATTTCTTTGACAAATGTCCCTACGAAGGTGAAAACCAACATCAGAAACTACTGCAGGTAGTCCTCGACTTACGACCCCAATTCAACCTCAAATTTCCGTTGCGAAGAGAGACAGTTCAGTGAGCTTTGCCCCGTTTTGTGACCTTTCATGCCACACTTATTAAGTGAATCACTGCAGTTGTTAAGTTAGTAACACAGTTATTAAGTGAATCTGGCTTTCCCCATTGACTTTGCTTGTCAGAAGGTCACAAAAGGGGAATGAACGTGACCCTGGGACATTGCAACCGTCATAAATATGAACCAGTTGCCAAGTGTCTGACTTTTGATCATATAATCATGGGAATGCTGCAATGGTCGTAAGTGTGAAAAACGGTCATAAGTCATTTTTTTCAGTGGCGTTGTAACTTTGGATGGTCACTAAATGAACGTTTGTTAAGTCGAGGACTATCTCTACTTCCCAGTATATTGTCCAGCTAGGAGAATAATTTACCCAGGCTGAGGTTCTTGCTTTTTCTGTTTTGTTTTACAAGAATATAAACGATATGTATGATAAGTAAAATTATACCTGTGAAAATATAAAGGGATGGTCATGCCATTTTTAACCTCTGTGTTAACCTAAGATAATTTACTGGAATATTATGTGAGAATTCTCTATTGTTTTGTATAATGGTTATATATTTGGCAGATCATGATGTCCAGTGTCATCTTAATGAAGGAGATTACTGGAAATGGAAACGGGTAAACAGGTTAAGGAAACAGATGTTATGCTACAATAATAATAGGAGTGTTGCGTAGGGAGATACATAGCTGGATAAATTGTGAACCCGGAAAAGGGCAGCGACTGTATATTTGAAACTGTATATAAACCCCAGCCCTCCCAGGAAACATGTCTTCTGCAGCCATGAGTACAGAATTCCCTTTCGCAAAAGCTCCATAATAAAGTTCCTATTGTCCTATGTCTGAATACCTGAGTGGTTGATATTTATCACAATATGCCAAATATAATTTCCATGTGTGCTAAAGTTTAGTTTTCATTTCTTGCCTATACCACAAAAGATATAGTACTTTCGAGAACACCCCAACGGAGAGCAGGGGAGATTGTTGGTCCACATTCAAACAACCACTTTCGCTCTTTCTGATATACTGATCGCCTCAACGTCATATTCCAGAATACCAAACCCCACCTAAGTCAAGTATGAGGAATAACGGATACCAGAAGCCACCAGAGATGAAAAAGAGAAGACTTGCCTGGACTGAAGATTTTTAATCCGGGAAAGCATGTCGAGATGTCCCGCTGAATACTGTTCAATGACGTCCATCACATCATACGGCCGCAGGCTCTCCTTGAATTTTCGCTTGGAAACCAGGAACCGCATGATGCTAAAGCAGAAAAACAGAGTGACAAGCAGGAACCTGCAGTGGTTTATTCTTTCTAACTGTCCATCTGTCCATGGATGGTGTCACAAGGGGAGCCTGGAGATCTATTGCTTTAAATCAGTGTTTCTTAATCTGGGCAACTTGAAGATGTATGGACTTCAACACCCAGAATTCCCCAGCCAGCATGGGGAATTTCTCAGCTAGCATGGGGAATCACCAGAACCTGCTGAATACCACCTCTGGTAAAATGGACACACGACTTACCACACTGCCCGGATGCTGGCTTTAAGGCCTGGTGTAAGGTCTTCTGTCAAAAATTCACAGTGGCAGCTCTTGTTGTCAGGGTCAGGCATGTCTTCTCCAGGGAGGCTTGCTTCTAGTTACAGATGTGGAAAAAGGAGAAGACAGATATTCAACAGGAAGAGCCTCAAGCTGGGGCGGAATGAACAGAAACACAAACTAGCTAGAAAAGCAGACAATGAAGAAGGTGAGAGGGGGAAAGAACATACTTATGCACTATCTGCTGAAAGATTCATCTAGAGAAGCACTTAGGTTTTTACTCGCTATATTTAACGATCCATCCTGTAGCTTTCCAAAGGCTTCTGGACGGTTTCCAGGATTAAAAGGGAATTAAAAGGTGCAGTTTATAGCTGCAAAAACGCTACATTAAAATGAAAGGACTTAAAGAGAGTTGCATTCTCCTAAGCGCACAAAACATTTCTCTGCAAAATCATAGAATAGAAAAAAAGGATGTCTTGCCTAGAATGGTGTTTTTGTTCCAGACAATACCTGCTCTGATGACTTATGGCCCAGTTAAACAGTGGCAAAAGGATATACCTAGGTTTTGTGTGACGGAGCAGGGGAAGAAACATGAGTTAAAGATAAGCAGTTAGAAGATGCAAAGGAACTGGGTTTGCCTGATTTGAAATTGTATTTTGCAGCTTGCTAAAGGTAGTCCTCATTTTACAACCACAACTGAGCCCAAAGTTGCTGTTGGTGAATAAGACGTTGCATAATTTTGTCCCAATTTACGACCTTTCTTGCCAGTTGTTAAGTGAATAGCAATAAAAAATAGTACTTAGACTTAGATATCGTTTCACAATGCTTTGATAGCCCTCTCTAAGTGGTTTACAGAGTCAGCTTATTTCCCACAACAATTTGGGTCCTCATTTTACCTACCTCGGAAGGATGAAAGCCTGAGTCAATCTTGAGCCTGGCGAGAATCGAACTGCCAAATTGCAGACAGCTGGCAGTCAGCAGAAGTAGCCTGCAGTACTGCATTCTAACCATTGCAGCTATTAAGTTAGGGGATCACAGGACCTCAGGACAATGCATAATAGCAATAGCATTTAGACTTATATACTGCTTCACAGTGCTCTATAGCAGCGGTCTCCAACCTTGGCAACTGTCAGGTTTCCAAGTGATGAAATCCATTTAAAAAGAAAAGAACAAAGTCCATCTTCCAAGACAAATTCTTTTATTTAGGAAAGCATCAAACTGGCAAAGCTCATGGTAATTCCAGATCTGACACAACCCAAAATTACCCCACAATATTAAAAGTTAGAAACAACCCCCAAAAGTCACATTCTCCAATAGAAGTAATTCAACGTTGCTTGATGTCATAAATCTCCACCTCAAGGGGCCTAAGCACGGAAAGCTCGTTTTCCCACAGGAAGAAGAACCACCTAGCCAAAACAACTTTCTTTATCTCCACTCCTTAGGAATGTGGCAAGCCCGAAAACCTTCCCCCGCCCGCAACTGCCACAGAGAAAGTAAGAAAAAGAATGTATACTAAGCCTAACTAAAATGGCTACATATATATGTCAATTTCGGGCTTGACAGCAACTTTAAGCCTGGTGGATTTCAACTCCCAGAATTCCCCAGCCAGCTTTGCCAAGGCTAGAGACCCCTGCTTTACAGCATTCTCTGGGCAGTTTACAGAGTCAGCCTATTGCTCCCAACAATCTAAGTCCTCATTTTATCAACCTTGGAAGGATGGAAGGCTGAGTTAGTCAACCTTGAGCCAGTCAGAATTGAACTCCAAGCTGTGGCCACAATACTGCATTCCAACCATTGTGTCACCAGGGCGCCATAAGTGCTGATTAAGATAATTAGCGGCAAAAAAGATTGTAAACCGGGGGGGGGGACTTATTGGTAGTCCTCAATGTATGACCACAATGGAGCCCAAAATTTATGTTGATAAGCGAGGAATTTGCTAAGTGAGCTTTGCCTCATTTTACGACTTTTCTCACCACATTTGATAACTGAATCACTGCAGTTCTTAAATTAGCAACACGGTCGTTAAGTGAATCTGGTTTCCTCATTGACTTTGTTTGTCAGAAGGTTGCGAAAGAGAATCACCTGACTCCGGGACACTGCAACCGTCATAAATGTGAGTCAGTTGTGAAAGATTCAAATGTAAATCATGTGACCCTGGAGATGCTGCAACCGTGAAAGATGGTCATCAATCATTTTTTTCAGGGCCATTGTAATTTCTAACAGTCGCTAAATGAGCTGTTGTAAGTCAAAGACTACCTGTACGTTGCTTTGCAATGGAAACTTTCGGCTCAATTGTCATTGTAAGTCGAGGACTACCTGAAATTTGCTGCTGTCTCCTTTCTCCTGCCAAAACCTCTCAAGACAAACACAGACCAAGACTTGCGTGGACAAACCTTCTGCTGTCAGGATTAACCCCATTTAAATCATGAGTCTCAAGCCAAACTTCCAAAACTTAAAAAGGATTTATTGAGAGTTAACATGCTGGCACTGCCTGGATGTAGCCGACTCTGAGACACATAATTCATTGTTACACTTGACCCTGTTTCCCCCCCTACCCCCTGGGTATATCATAATTCATATTCTCCAATGGGACACCTCCACAGCCAAGAATCATCAATCATGTTCTCCAGTTAGAATTTTGCACAGCAGAAATTTCAGTCACCTGGTTACTATCTTTGAAAACATTTATGGAATGCGGTTTCAGTTTGCAAGCTGCTGCACTTCTCCCCCCTCCCTTTCTGTTGGCAACTCTAAAAAGACCAGAGAAATATTTTATGAGTTGACATCTGGCTCACCTTCCGAATTCTGACGGGACGCGGCTCCTTTGATGCGAAAAGCTTGCCGTGCCCGAGTCTGGTCTCCAAAACTCCAGCTCTTGGGGACTTTACTTGGGCTATCTTCCATGCTCTGGTCGGCACTGGGGGATCTTCGGATGCTTGACCCCTGAGGAGAACTTTTACTTTTCGTGGTCGCACCTCGAGGGCTGGAGAAGACACGCTCTTTCAAGCTGACCTTTTGACTGGACACGGAGACAAATCAAAATGAGACCAGAGAAAAAAGGGGAGAGACAAGCGGGGCGGGGGGAGGGGGGGTCACTTCCAAAACCGCCATGAGGGGAGGGGGAGGCTCCCTTTTAGACATTCAAAAATTCCAACAGTCTTTCAAAAAGCAGCAGCAGTAGAAGCAGGGGCCGTGCCGAGATGTGGCTTTGGGACATCGCTGACTTGAAAAGGCGTCTCGGGAAAGTTTTCCGTGGTCGATGAATGGAGATAGGGCGGGGGGGGGCGGCACCCATTAAGGAAAGAGGGAAGGAAGGAGAGAAAGAAAGAAAGAACTGAGGGAGATGAATGAATGGGAAAACAGACAGTGATCTGGTCAGATGGAATATGTAGAGTGCAGATGGAACGACGGGCATGAAGGTTTAGATACGAAGCATTCGGTCCGAGCAGCTCCGTGCAAGGGGAATGGCCCAACGGTCAGAAACCTGGCCCCTGATTTCTGAGTTTAGCTCTCCAAGATGCACCCTGTCAAGAGCCATTTCTTGCCTGTCTTCCACTCTAGAACCCGGCTTCTGTGAGCAAGCTGACAAGGTAGGCTGAGAAAGTATCTGCAGACCCCTCACATCCTGGACATAAACTGTTTCGACTCCTTCCCTTGGGACGGTGCTAAAGGGCATTGTATGTCAAGTCAACTAGACACAAATACAAAGGTCTATAAATGTGATGACCCAAAGGGGCGTGGCACAAAAGCAACAAAGTCACAAAAATAGGTAAAAGTCCCTTTAATTCCTCCAACTTGGCCCCCAGTGTCCAGTTATCTTCGGCTGCACAAAAAACTCTCCCAAGAACAGTCTTTAAAGGGAAGAAATTCAGATCGAACCCAAAGTACATATAAATTATAAAGAAAAACCAACACAAACTACACTGCAGCATTTAACAAGACAGGGCAGGATAAGGAATCGCAGACTTCCAAAAGGTAACGAAACACACACAGTTGGGATGATGCCAGAACCCAGATATGCCTCGACAAACAAAGATAATGCACGCTTGGCTTCCAGCAACTTTGCTGTGAGTAGTTTGTCTTTTTAAACACTGTTTTCCCAGCTGCAGCTAATGAAAGGGATCAGGGCCCTTTCCTCCCCTGTAACCCACGTAACTCACTTTGCTCCCTTCTCTGTTCCTCCCTGCATGCCCTAGGATGAAGAGGGGGTGGGTCTCGGTCTTCCTCTGAATGCCTAGCCGGACTGTGCCCTTCCCTAGTTTCCTCCACAGCCACCAGAGCCACACTCCCACTCCCTGTCAGCTCCTCAATCTTCCCCTCAGAATCAGATTCCAACGGGGGGCATGACAATAGAGATTCTCAGTCATGCAGGTCGTGGTTGTCCCAAAGGTGCTTTTTTTTCTAAAGTCAACTGGACTTGGTAATTTGTTTTTTTTCTTCTTCCAACTGTTTTGCAGAACCAAAGATGCTTCTTGAATGAGAAACGCTTTCCAGAAGAAGAAGAAACTAAGAAAAGTCCAGTTGTGTTTTGAAAAGCACCTTTGAGACACGAGGATAGATTGTTCCCTCGTGCCCTCATTCTGCCGACCACCTAATTCTCAAAATACAGGTAGTCCTCGACTTACGACCACAACAGAGCCCAAACTTTATGTCACGAAGGGAGACATTTGTTAAGTGGGTTTGGCCCTATTTTACAACCTTATGTGCCACCCACAGCTCTTAATAGCAAGGGCACTTAGACTTATATAGCGCTTCACAGTGCTTTTACAGCCTTCTCTAAGCGGTTTTACGGAGCCAGCCTCCTGCCCCCAATCATCCGGGTCCTCATTTTACCCACCTCGGAAGGAAGGAAGGCTGAGTCAACCTTGAGCCTGGTGAGATTCGAATTGCCAAATTGCAGGCAACCGGCAGGCAGCAGAAGTAGCCTGCAGTACTGCACTCCAACCACTGAGCCACTGCGGCTCAACAAATCATTGGAGTTGTTAAGTTAGTAACATGGTTGTTAAGTGAATCTGGCTACTCCATTGACTTTGCTTGCCAGAAAGTCACAAAAGGGAATCTCATCACCTTGGGACACTGCAAGTGTCATAAATATGAACCAGTGGCCAAGCATCCAAATTTTGATTATGTGACCATGGAGATGCTCTGTCACAGTCAAAAATCTGAAAAAAATCGCTTTTTTTAGTGCCATTGTTAACTTCGGTCCCTAAAGAAACAGTTGTAAGTCGAGGACTAGCTGTATCTAACGTTACATGAGGCATCCTTCAGCCAGATATCTGCCATCTGAGCTAATATACAGACAGACTTTGGAAAGACAGTGAAATTGGAAACTGCAAGCAAATAAAGAGGAATTAAAGTCAAATGAGGCCTTTTGAGCTTGTACTGGACCCCTATTTCATTTATGGAAATATGGCTTCATTTATGCAAAGCTTTTTTGCATAGATGCTTTGAATAATATCTCGCATGGGGCCAATAAACATTGATGTTGGTAGATGAGGATGCGTGTGTGTATTCGTGTGAATAAAAGTACTTACTGGGGAGTTGTGACAATATAAGGTAGTGTTTGTCAACCCTGGCAACTTGAAGATGTGTGGAGTTTAATTCCCAGGGTTCCCCAGCCAGCCATGCTGGTTGGGGAATTCTGGGAGTTGAAGTCCACATGTCTTCAAGCTAACAGGATTGAGAAACACTTAAGTGACAACACTTGAAGCCTCATTTTTAGTGTATGGGTAACCTAGGCAAAGGTGGCTCAGTGGCTACGACGCTGAGCTTGTCAACCAGAAAGGTCGGCAGTTCGGCAGTTTGAATCCCTAGCAATGTGTAATGGAGTGAGCTCCCGTTCCTTGTCCCAGCTTCTGCCAACCTAGCAGTTCGAAAGCATGTAAAAATGCAAGTAGAAAAATAGGGACCACTTTGGTGGGAAGGTAACAGCGCTCCATGCGCCGTTGAGGCTTAGTCGTGCCAGCCACATGACCACCAGGGTTGCCAGATCGCAGTTTGGCTCTGCGGCCAAACTCAAAGTCAAAATACGACCAAATTCGGCCAAATTATTTTTTGCTCATGGTGACGCGCATGCGCGAGGGAAGGAGAGCGCCAGAGGACGCGCTTGTCCTCCTTTTGCTCATGGTGATGCGCATGTGCGAGGGAAGGAGAGCGGCTGGGTTGCCATTTCACGGCCAAGCAACTTTCGTATGGCCAAATTTTTGGCCAAATAAATTTGGCCGGAGACATCATTTTTTCACAGCCAAGCAGATAGAAATACGGCCAGATTTCTTGAATTTGGCCGGAAAAACGGCCAGATGGCAACCCTGATGACCACGGAGATGTCTTCGGACAGCGCTGGCTCTTCAATTTGTAACGGAGATAAGCACCACCCCCTGGAGCTGGAAGCAACTAGAACGTATGTGCGAGGGAAACTTTTACCTTTCACCTAGGCAAAATATTTTTCAAATACTACCTTCCTGTAAGTTATTCTTTTACGGCTTCTGGTATTATACTTATGGCCTATTTTCCACAAGACATGATTTCTAATTATCCTATGTTATGCCTTATTCCCAAAGTCATCTTCGATGGCTCAAAACTTGGAGCGCGTGTGAGAATTCTATGTGGCTATTTCACGCTGTGAATTAAATGAAGCTATGGATTACAAGGGGGAAAAAAAACAGCATAATGTAATGCAATTGAGCCCAACATTTCCAACTGCTAACCGAGACGGATGTTAAGTGGGTTTTTCTTGCTACAGTTATTAAGTGAATCGCTGCAGTTGTGTAAGTTAGTAATCTGGTTTCCCCATTAAGTTTGCATGTCAGAAGGTGGCAAAAGATGATCACCTGATTTTAGGACACTGCAATCATCATAAATTTTGATCACGTGACCTTTTGGACATTGCAACGGCCATAAGTGTGAAAAATAGCCATAAGTCACTTTTTACAGTCCCTAAACTAACTATTGTAAGTCAAGAATTACCTATAATTGTTCTCACTGTCAGACATTGTCTGCTTAATTCTAAGTTGGATCTCTGTTTGATAAGCTTCCATCCATTACTTTTTGTCCAAAAACAAAAAAAAGTGGAGGAATACATCCATAGGAATAAAGGAAACACTTTTTTACTGCTCCTTGTTTAAAAATATCACAGGGAACTTAAGGAGAATGCCACTTGTGTTTAAGAATAATAAAGATGGCTAAGCCCACAGCCAACCATCTTGGAAATGAAAACCTTTTGTAGGAAAAAGGATTTTTGAACCAAAAGAACAGAATGTTAAGTAGAAGAAGATTCACAAGCCTGAGACACATACATGGACATACAAATAATATGGGATCTCAAATTCAAAGAGTCTACACTTTCACCCTGCTATGTCAAGAATAAATTTAAGCTTTGATTATAACAGACAATATAACAGATAATCAGAGTCGGGAGGAACCTGGTAGGTCATCTAGTCCAACCCCACCCACCCAAGCAGGAGACCCTACACCATTTCTGACAGATGGCAGTCCAATCTCTTCTTGAAAGCCTCCAGTGATGAAGCTCCCACAACTTCCGAAGGCAACTTCTGTTCCATTGGTTGATTGTTCTCCCTGTCAGAAAATTTCTCATTATTTCCAGGTTAAATCTCTCCTTGATCGGTTTCCATCCATTATTCCTTGTCTGGCCTTCCAAGGTTCTTTGGAAAACAGCTTGACCCCTTCCTCCTCTCTGTGGCAGCCCCTCAGATATTGGAAGACTGCTATCCTGTCTCCCCTGGTCCTTCTCTTCACTAGACTAGCCAAGCCCAGTTCCTGCAACCGTTCATCATATGTTTTATTTAGATTATGCTGGCTGCCTTTCTACTGATATTATAGTATTTAGGATGGCAGGATTACCATCTTGTCTTTGTAACTGTCTACGGAGATTCTCAGTCATCCCGGTCATGGTTGTCCCTAAGGTGTTTTTTTTTCAAAAGGCAGCTGGACTGCCTTGGTTTTTCCTTGGAAGACATTTCGCTTCTCATCCAAGGAGCTTCTTCAGTTCTGACTGAACGGTGGGGAATGGAAGCATTTATATTCCTTGCAGTCATCTGGTCATTAGCATAAACCTCCCAGTGGCCTCAATGACCCTTAGAGAGAATGCTAACAACCAGGGGATGCAAGGAATATAAATCCTTCCATCCTCCATCATTCAGTCAGAACTGAAGAAGCTCCTTGGATGAAAAGTGAAACGTCTTCAAGGAAAAACAAAAAACAGTTTCCCTTTTGGAATTTGTAACATAGGACCTTCTCGCTATAACTTAAACAACGAAAACAAAAAAGGGTATCTTGATATACTTTAGAACAGGGAACCACAACCCCCCAGTCCAGTGGTGGGATTCAAAAATTTTTACTACCAGTTCTGTGGGCGTGTGGCAGGGGAGGAATTCTGCAAAATCTCCATTCCCTCCCCATCCCACTAACCTGCTTTCCAGCTCTGTTCTCCTATGCAGGGCAACCAAAGAAGACCCAGCCGATCAGGTGGGACTCAATGGGAGGCAGAGAATAGATGGGGGTGGGGCCAGTCAGAGGTGGGATTGGCCGGTTCTCCGAACTATTCAAAATTTCCACTACTGGTTCTTCAGAACTGGTCAGAACCTGCTGGATACCACCTCTGCCCCAGTTCCAAAAACCAGGCTGTGGAACAAGTGAAACCCCATCTGTGGGATGCAGGCAGCACGTGAAACCACGCACCCTCTCGTCCACGGAAAAACCTTTCTCCGTGGAACCCTCTCCCTGGCCCCGCAAAAGATTGGGGGGGGCGTTCATTTACAGAGTGGCAGCTTCAGTCATTTCGATTCATCCTAGATGCCTTCAGGAATCAAGCTGGATTCCTGATTCATCAACCTGTTGTGGTTTGCTGGCAGCAGGTGCGGATGGCTGAGGTCTCGGAGAGTGAGAACTCGGATGAGGGGCCTGCGTGGGATGCAGGGATGGGGCCAGGACCATCAGGAGTGGAGTGGAGTGCTGCCTTCGGAGTTTGTGGAGGCTGGCAGCAGTGAGGAAGAGGCCCCCGAGGAGCCTGTGCCCAGTGTGCGTGCATGCAGGGCTGCTCGAAGGAAAGAGCAGCTGCAGCAACACAGGTGACTCGGGAGTAAGGCTGCAAGGTAATGGCCCCTCCCATAAGAGATAAAAGCCAGCTGAGAAACTGGAGTTCTTTGCAGGAAGCAAAGAAGTTTTTGCACTCAAACCATGTGGACGTTCAGAATATCTTGGTTGGTGTTTGGAGACTCTTTATGTTTGAAATATTTCTTAGTAACTTTATCTAGCATCCTTGGCAGCCTTGCACCACCTTGGCAAGGCTTGTTCTTATCAGAGACAACTAGTTTGAAACAGCCTTTTAACTGTGATGGAACGGAATTCGTAAAGAATCATTAAAAGGTTTCGCTGTTACCTCTGTTTCGTGTTGGTTTCCTTGGAACAAGGTTTGGGTCAGAACACAACCAAGCAAGTATTTGTGACTATCTCACTGGACCTTGCACCAACAGGTCCACACTCAACCGAAAAAAACAAACACCCACCATGCAGAGGGAACAATAAGCAAGGGAAGTGCTACAAGGTATGCATCCTAAGAGTCTGACTTTAACAGAAAGGAAGGAGTTTTGTCACAATAAGTGTTTATATCTCATTAAATGTCTGTGGAGATTCTCAGTCATCCAGGTCATCCCAAAGCTGCTTTTTCCAGAGGCAACTGGACTTTCTGGGGGGCGGGGTTTCTTTGAAGATGTTTTGCTTCTCATCCAAGAAGCTGTTTCAGCTCTCAGACCTGAAGAAGCTTCTTGGAATAGAAGCAAAATGTCTTCAAAGAAAAAAAAGAAAAACCCAGAAAGTCCAGTTGCCTCTCGAAAAAGCACCTTTGGGATATCTCATTAAAGTTATGGAGCTCACCTTTTCCTTACCGATCATGTCAGGTGGTGAAGCAAGCTAATTTAACTCTCCCAGGGTCAACCGGAAAACCAACATTGCATGATCTGACGATTATGTCCAAACCCTGGTTTGCCATTGCTGAAGTCATGCTGAAGTCCCGCTTAACGGGACCTGCAATTAAAGTAAATTCAGACTAACGTATCTCTTCCTGCTTAGCAGAAGTGCTAGAACAGGGGTTACTAACCCACCTGAGCTGCTGCCCACTAGTGAGCCACGGCCTATTTGGAACCAGGCCATGCGAGTGGTGGGCTCACACACACACACACCCACACACACACACACACACTTCCTCATCAGCCACCTCCAGACCTGGGAGCTGTTGACTCTCCATCTGAGGTCTGACGGCCGGCCGAGGTTCGTTCTCTCTCTCTCTCTCTCTCTCTCTCTCTCTCCCTCCCTCCCTCCCTCTCTGACAGCTCCATTCCCCCTTCCCCCTCAAGAGCTCTTAGGTTGCCCTGATGCTGAGCCTGCCTCCCATGCCTCCTCCTCCGATTTGGCCGCTGGAGGGGCCGGTGGTTGACAGGTGACAACCAGGGCAGCCTCGGTGAGTCTGAAGGAGCACGAGATCGCGGCCCCAAAGGCTTCTCTTCTGCACATCCAAAAGCTTTTGCAAAAGGACGAAAGGCTTCGGGGCAGCAAATTCGTGCGGCTTCAAGGCCTTCGGTCCCTTTGCAAAAAAGCTTTTTGGTGCAGAGAAGCGTGAGTGAAGCTAAGCGGGCATACACCCACGTCGGCCTGACACTCACGTAGCCCAGGTCCCCCCCCCCCCCCCCCCGGGTGGGGGCATTGTGGGCTAGAAGACCCATAGGGGGGAAAAAGCCCTCCATTTATTATCTTCTAAAACAGGAATGGTCTACAGGAAGTCCTTGGCTTACCCCTAACAATTGGGAATCACAATTTCAGTTGCTAAGCAGGGCAGCTGTCAAGTGAGTTGCGTCTGATTTTAAGATCCTTTTGCCATGGTTCTTAAGAGTCACTGCAGTTGTTAAGTGAATCATGGGGTTGTTAAGCAAATCCCATGGATTTTGCTTGTTGGAAGCCGGGTTGGGAAGATCCCAAACGATGATCACATGACCCCGGGATGCTGCAATTGCCATAAGCGTCATTGCCAAGTGTCCAAATTTGGGTCACGTGACCTCAGGGTTCTGCCACAGTTCCAAGTGCAAGAATTGGTCATAACTTGCTTTTTTCAGTGCTGTTGTTAACTCTGAATGGTCACTAAACCAACGGTTATAAATCGAGGAACCACAAAGGCATAAAAGAGCAAAAGTTCCCTTTAATACAGGTGGTCTTCGAGTTATAATAGCTCATTTAGTGACTGTTCAAAGTTATGGCGGCATTGAAAAAAGTGACCGATGACCAGCTTTCATACTTACAGCCATTGCAGAAACATCTCCATGGTTACATGATCCAAGTTCAGACACTTGGCAAATGACTCCTTTTTATGATGGCTGCAGTGTCTGGAAGTCATGTGATCCCTGTCAACTAAAAAATGCTTCTTTGGTCTTTTTAGTTGTCAGCAGAAAGGGAGTGGGGGAAAGCAGTGCATTCCTTAAATGCCTCAGATAATCGCCTTGGCAGCCAAAGCTGTTGGCACACAAGATTATTACTGGAGAGCATGATTTATGACTGTTAGCTATGGGTGTGTCTCATTGGAGAATATACATCCAGGTGGTGGTGGTGGGAAGACCAGGGTCAAGGATGAATTATTTGCTTATCAATGGAAACTGAGTGGAGCAAGTGGCCAGTTTTAAGTTTCTGGGTGTTACCATAAAAGGGGACCTGACCTGGGGTGCTCACATTGCAGCCCCGGTCAAAAGGGCCCAGCAGAGATTATACTACCTGAGACTTCTCGGAAAACAACAACTGAATGAAAAACTGCTGGTGACCTTCTACTGCTGCACCATAGAGAGCATTTTAACATACTGCCCCTCTGTATGGTTTGCCAATTGCACAGTGGCAGATAGGAAAGCACTCCAGAGGGTGAACGTCATTGCCCAGAAGATCATGGGTTTCCCTCTCCCCTCTTTGGAAGAGCTTTAGAGTTCCTGCTGCCTTAAAAGAGTTCAAAACATTCTAAAAAACCATCTCATCCTGGGCACCCCCTTTTTTTGAACTATTACCACCTGGCAGACGGTACAGAATAATAAAAACAAGGACAAATAGGCTGAAAAACAGCTTCTATCCCAGGGCAGTAGCTCTCTAGAATTCTGCTGTATAGTGCAGTGTTAGTGCGATGTCAGGGGTTTTTGGTTCAATATGTGGAGGGTGAAGGATGTGTGCTTGTGTTTATTTTCACGGTCATGATGTGCACTGAAGATGGTGTTTGACTTCATTGCAGTGACAATAAAGTAAAGTAAACAAAATGAACGATGTGTCTCAGAGTCAGCTGCAACCAGGAAACACTGACATATCAACTCCTAATAAATCAATCTTTTTTTACTCTGAGAGATACGGCTAGAGACTTATGGTTTGAAGGGGGGTGCATGTTGGAGCCCTGACACCTCTTTTATGATCTTCGGACAAGCAAAGTCAATAGGGAAGCCAGATTCACTTTAACGACCGTGTTACTAACATAACAACTGCAGAGATTCACTTAACAACTGTGGCAAGACAGGCTGTAAAAATGGGGGGGGGGGGAACTCACATAATGATTGCCTCACTTAACCACAGAAATTTTGGGCTCCATTTTGGTCGTAACTCGAGGACTACCTGTATAACGCGGGAGATTGGGGTGCAGTGTGTTTGCTTTGCTTTGCTTTGCAGACTAATTAATACCTGGGGCCCTGGCACATTTAAATCTTTTTTTCTTTTCTTTTCTTTTCTTTTCTTTTCTTTTCTTTTCTTTTCTTTTCTCATGCCCTGGAAAACCTTTTGCTAAGCCACCTTCCCCAAAGCCGACGGCCCTCTTTCACAGACCCTGCCGTTTATCCGTCTTGCCAGGAAGAGAAAGATTCTGCCAAACCTCCTGGGCTTAGCACAGCTCACCTCTATGAAGCAGATGAATGGGCAGGACAGAAGGTAGCAGGAAAAGAAAAAGACAGAGAGAGAGAATGAGCGTGCAGCTTTGGATCGGTTCGGTGCAAAGCAATTGCTGTGGTACCTAGAACTTCCTGAGCAGCATCCACAAAAAGATTTTCTGCACCGAGTGGCTTGACTGGAAATGAGGGGAGAGTAGAAAAGTTAGACCAGGTGGGCTCCTACACAGCCAGACACATTGTAGAAGGCAAGGAGGGGGGGGGGGCGCTGAATGACAAAATGACAGAGTTGGAAGGGACCTTGGAGGTCTTCTAGTCCAACCCATTGCCCTATATCATTTCGGGCAAATGGTTGTCCTGTCTCTTCTTAAAAGCCTCCAGTGATGGAACATACACAACTTCTAGAGGCAAGTCGTTCCATTGTCAGGAAATTCCCCCTTCGTTCTAGGTTGCTTCTCTCCTTGATTAGTTTCCATCCATTGTTTCTTGTTCTGTGGAGAATAAGCGGGCCTCCTCGTCTCTTTGGCAGCCCCTCAAATATTCAACCAAACCCCATAAAACCCCAAATAAAGCTAACTTCTTAACTAACCAAGTAAAGCTAACTTTTTTTAATCTTAATTTCTGTTCATTACCTCAGTTCAAAAATGAAATGAATTATTAAAATTAAAAAACCATGTGGATGCAGTTTTTCCAAAGGAAAGCCCGTCTATCTTGACAATTTTGAGAGGCCTAGAAGAGATTGTTATTCATCTTATGATAAGAATAACATAATAATACGTCATGTTATGGAAATTTATTAGCAGTGTTAGCAGCAACCTAGTTTGCAATTCTTCATTAACTGATCTATGTTCTAGAGTTGTTGTTGTTTTTTAATATTATTTGCCTCTGAAGATTAGTTAGATTAAAACACTTCCAGGGCCTTGGAAATAGATATCTTAGGGATGTTGGATGATATACCCCCGCAAATTGATAGTTATTGAATTAATAGCTTAGCTAAAATACATTCACATTAGGGATTGTTTTTAATATAGAGGGAGTCAGAAAAGCACTAATTTAATTTTCTGTTAAATTACCTCTTCCCAATCCAACTCTTCTTGATACATTAGATTTCGCTTCAAATATCATTAGCTAGCATGGCTTCATCTATTGCAGGGGTGTCCAACTTTAACAATTTTAAGACCTGTGGACTTCAACTCCCACAATTCCTCAGCCACCCATGCTACCTGGGGAATTCTGGGAGTTGAAGTCCACAGGTCTTAAAATGGCCACAGGTCTTAACATCGCTGCTCTACATGATAAAAAGAGAATTCCATATCTATAACATAGCACCTGGCTTGGCCCAAAGACCATCATGTTATTTCAGGTACCCTGTCCTAATAGATTCTAGAAGGCATCAATCTAGATTTCAACATCAAATAATTTATGATACCAGCTTATCTCACAGCAAATAGACCAATGAGTCAGGTTATCTCATTTGACCAGTCCTTATGAATGTATTAAAACGCTCAACTACCAAATACAATAAGCCAAAATAAAATCAATTTTGTCAAAAGTGTTTTTTGAGGACTGGTTTTGTGGACTGGAGCTTTGTCACCAGCTGGTTCACTTCATCTGTTGTTCATTTTCTGAAGAGAAGATTCCAGAAAATAAATCAGAATATTTTTATGTCTAGGTCTCCAAACTTGGCAACTTTAAGACTTCAACTCCCAGCATCTCTGGCTGAGGAACTCTGGGAGTCCACAAGTCTTAAAGTTGCCAAGTTTGGAGATCCCTGGTCTAAAATGAAACAATTCTTCCGCTTCTATTAAAATTCTGTGTAAATTTTAGCCAGATATTTGTCCAAGAGCTGAATAAGAGATGCCCAGATACATCAACGCATGACTAAAAGTGTAGGGATAACAAAATACCCTCCACACTTTTCAGCAGGAAATGGAACCGTGCATGGCAGTGACCCTTGCAAAAGTAGGCCTCAACTTACGACCACAATCAAGAACAGAACTTCCTATGTTAAACGAGGCAGCAGTTAGGTGAGTCTTAGCCAATTTTCCAACCTTTTTTGTTATGGTTAAAGAAATCACGGCAATTGTTAAGTGAATCTGGCTTCCCATGGCTTTGCTTGCCAGGAGATTGCAAAAGTATGACTCTGGGACACCACAACAGCCGTAAGTACATGCCAGTTGCCGAGCGTCCAAATTTTGATCACGTGATCACAAAGGTGCTGCAGTGGTGAGTGTGAAATATGGTCATAAGTCACTCTTTTTAGTGCCACTGTAAGTTGGAATGGTCACTAAACGACTGATAGTAAGTTGAGGACTACCTCTAGAGGATTATCTATCTTGATTATCCAAAAATGATCCATAACAATACCGCAGGAAGTCCATTCTGCATCGGGACTTACCAGGAACAGGATAATGGATAGTCTAAACACTTTCTATGATTCATCCGGTTTTCTCCAGAAAGGAGACAAAGTGATCAGAACAATCAAAAAACTGAAACTCCAGAAGCCATGGGGATGCTACAATGGTTATATAAGTGTGAAAAGCAGTCATATCTCCCTTTTTTCAGTGCCATTATTATTTCGAACGGTCACTAAACAAATGGCTGTAAATCAAGTACTACCCGGTAACTGGGTAATCCTGATCTGTCACTGTAGCTCTGTTGAATCCTGTATGTAGAATAACAACAAAATAGGAGAGTTGGAAGGGGCCTTGGAGATCTTCTAGTCCAACCCCCTGCTCTGGCAAGAGAACTTATACCAGGGCTCTTCAAACTTGACAGCTTTAAGACTTGTGGACTTCAACTCCCAGAATTCCTCCTCCAGTCATGTTAGCTCAGGAATTCTGGGAGTTGAAGTCCACAAGTCTTAAACTTGTCAAGTTTGAAGGCCCTTGCCTTATATCATTTCAGACAAGTGGCTGTCCAATCTCTATTTAAAAACTTCCAGTATTGGAGCATTCACAACTTCTGGAGACAAGTTGTTCCACTAATTAATAGTTCTCACTATCAGGAAATTCCTCCTTCGTTTTAGATTGCTTCTCTCCTTGATGAGTTTCCACCCATTGCTCCTTGTCCTGCCCTCAGGTGTTTTGGAGAATAGCTTGACTCCCTCTTCTTTGTGGCAGCCCCTGAGATATTGGAACACTGTTATCATGTCCCTTATCGTCCTTCTTTTCATTAAACTAGAACATGCAACTAATTCTGATCTGTCACTGTAGCTAAGTCAAATCCTATATGCAACTCACTAAGATCTTCAGGTCAGGGCAGAGAGAGGCAAATTAGGAATATGCAAGAATGTTCCCTTTTATCTC
>NW_020769316.1:3025423-3046602 GCF_900518735.1 Pseudonaja textilis | reverse complement strand
GATAGATAGATAGATAGATAGATAGATAGATAGATAGATAGATAGATAGATAGATAGATAGACAGATAGATATTATACATAGATATGCATACACACACACACTAAGATAGATAGAGAGAGATAGAGAGAGAGATAGACAGATAGACAGATAGACAGACAGACAGACAGACAGATAGATAGATAGAAGAGAGATAGATAGATAGATACTGTAGATAGGTAGACAGACAGACAGACAGAGATGGATGAGAGAGAGAGAGAGAGAGAGAGATGGAGAGATGGTATACTGTTTCTGTGTATGTGTTTCTGTGTTTGTGTGTGTGTGTGTGTGTGTGTGTGTGTGTGTGTGTAGGCGTGGATGGCCTACACACACACACACAAGATGCTGAGCTTATCTGCTGGAAAGCTAACAGCCCAGGTTCGAGACCCAAGCGCTGCGCGACAGGGTGAGTTCCCGTTCCTTGCTTCAGCTCCACCTAACAGTTTCGAAAGCATGAAAATGCGAGTAGATTAATAGATGCCATTTTGGTGGGAAGGTAACAGTGTTTGTCACGCCTTGGCATATCTATTGGAAATCTAGATCAATGACTAGTTTACAAGCCAGTGAAAAGGTCCTGACTCACAAATACTGCATTTCTTGACCTTTTTATAGTAACTGCAAAGAAATCATTATAACATTTACATGCAGAAGATCCCTACCTCATTCCCCAATATTCCACCCAGATGGGATGGGGAATTATTGTTTTCTTCCCAACAATTAAATAGCAGAGAGAAAGATAACTGGACTGAATACTGTAATGGCATATGGGAATGACCTTGGAAGAAGGAGGAAAGCTGCATCTAGGGCAATGGTGGATAAAAGGCAGATGAGTCTGCAGAGGCAATGGGGACATGGAAACATATCAGAAGAAACCCTCCCTAGTTTCTGGGGCTGTACAGGTGGGTGGAAGGAGAAGAAGCGCTTATACAGTTGTAAAATTCTGTTAATGCAACCTTGCAATACAGTAGAGCTAATATTTTGGGATAAGCTTCTGGTGCGGACCACATCACAAAGCTGACCCACCTACAAAGTGGTTTAATATGCTAAGAGTGTGCTCCCCTACACATTTAACCTAGTTACTTAATTAACTACTTTTCTAAGTGTTCTAAATACATTTAAACTGCCAACTGCCCAGTCGAAACTCTTGTATGCCACAGAAAAATGAACAGGCTAAAAATAAATAAACTTTGGTGGAGTCCTTGGTGTTCTCTGAGCTTGATCGTTTTGTCGCAGACATTTTTTTACCCAACTAGGTAACATCATCAGGGCTAGAAGGGAGTGTGGTTTGCTTGCTGCTTATATCTAAGTGGTTTGTCATTGTTGGTGCGAGTGTTCCTAATAGTTCCCTGATTAGACTGGCAGGGCAAGGTCACTTGGACATAAACCAAGAGCAAACCCCACTCCCTTCTAGCACTGATGATGTTACCTAGTTGGGTAATAAAACGTTTGCAAGAAAACCACCTAACTCAGAGAGCATCAAGGGCCCCAGAGTTCAACCCCAAACTGCAAATATTCCCTTCTACTGGTATTAAACTTAAGGCGGTGGCCACACAATTAACATCTAGTTAAGTGTGTTGATATAACCACCGTGAAAACACAGAGGAAGGAAACAAAACTTACAGATTATGGGTGGTGGTGGTGGGAATAAAAAGGAAATGTGCAGTGAAGTAGAAAAGCCATCAACTGAGAAAATATGAGAGACAATGAAATTTGCATTCGATTGCAGGAAGCACAGTTGTCTAAGGCAGAGGTCTCCAAAGTTGGCAGCGTTAATACTTGCAGACCTCAACTTCCAGAATTCCTCATGCTGGCTGGGGAACTGTCAGAGCTGAAGTCCACAAGACGTACAATTGTCAAGTCTGGAGGGCTCTAGTCTAGAGTGTAAGTAATTTGGTTGCTAATCTAGCACTAGCACTAGCATTTAGACTTATATACTGCTACCACAGTGCTTTACAGCACTCTCTAAGCGGTTTACAGAGTCAGCAAATTGCTCCCAACAATTTTTGCCCACCTCGGAAGGATGGAAGGCTGAGTCAAAACCTTGAACCTGGTGAGATTTGAACTGCCAAATTTCAGGAGGCCGGCAGCCAGCAGAAGTAGCTTACATTACTGCACTCTAACCACTGTGCCACAGTGGCTCATATCTGTGTTTACATCATGCCAGGCCAGGCTAATGGCAAAAATCAAGTATTCTTCTAACTTAGGAAAAACCAGTGACCAGAAATAGCTGTATAAATGCAAGATAATTCAAATATTTGCTGACCAACTGAATTTCACCGCAGTACTCACCTGCTGTCTTCTACAGTAGCTTGAAAATATCTTTTCTTAATCTGTGGGTCAGAGGAGGAGGTCAAAAAAGTCAAGAGGACTTCCACAATGGCGTGATTGAAGCTTCCATCTTGATTTTTTTTAACCATACCCTTCAGATACTTCTGTGGTGACAATGCCCAGCACAATTTGATATGCATGTAAAAGAATACACAATCCTTGGTTTGACGGCCTACACAAGGTAGTTTTTGCCATATTTTGTAGAGGTTTGTCATTTAAGGAAACCTGTTTTGCACGCAATACAGAAAAGCTGAGTGAGTTTCATTCCAAAACAGACTGAGGAGAAAAACAACAACAACGAGAGCCACAACGTGACACACAAACACCCATTCACATGCACTGCATACCTGGAGGCACCATAGGTTTGTGGTTGTGAGCTTTCAAGTATTTTCAAAAAAGGAGAGGAAAAAGGAGGAGGAGGGGAAAAAAATAAAGAATATTTTGAAATTAAGTAGGAGGGGTGGGTGAGAAACAGAACAAGGAAAATTAGCATAGAGCCCAAGTAGGTTCCATTGAGTAGGCAAACTCCATACATGAATCAGCCGGCGAGTATCAATGTGCCTTAGAGATTACAATTTATAAATATTTTAAGTAAATTTATCAGCCATGACAGGTGCAGTTTGTTGCTTCAAAAACTGAACCACAAATGATTACTTCTGCAGAGTCATCATTAAAAACCCGAGAGTATTAAAATGTGTTACTGGATACAGTAGGGGTGACATGATAACGGTGTTCCAATATTTTAGGGGCTGCCACGAAGAAGAGGGAGTCAATCTATTCTCAAATGCACCTAAAGGCAGAAAAAGAAGTAATGGGTAGAAACTAATCAAGGAGAGAAGCAACCTAGAACTAAGGATAAATTGCCCGATGGTGAAAGCAATTGATCTGTGGAACACTTTGCCACCAGAAGTTGTGGGTGCTCCAACAATGGAGGTTTTTAAGAAGGAATTGGACAGCTACTTGTCTGGTACAGGGTTTTCTGTTTGACCACAAGGTTGGACTAGAAGACCTCCAAGGTCCCTTTCTCACTCTGTTCTATAGGTAGTCCTTGACTTGCCACCATGACTGGGACTAGAACTTCTGTCGCTAAGCAAAATGCTTGTTAAATGAGCCATGCCCAATTTTATGACTGTTTGCCATGGTTATTCAGTGAATCAGTGCAGTGAATCAAATGGTTGTGAAGTGAATCCATTGACTGCTAGTCAGAAGGCATCTGGGAAGGCCACAAACGGCGATCACGTGAGACATAGCAGTTGCCAACCGCCTGAATTTTGATCATGTGATGCTGCGACGGTTTTAAGCGTGAGAACCAGTTGTAAATCACTTTTTTTCAGTGCACTGTACCTTCTGTCAGCCTCCAAGAATCCTTCTTCTGCTTATCTTTCCGGCTACCATAGAAAGAGGGGGGAGAATAATTGGACTTTGTGGCGGGAAGAGTACTGGAGGTTTAAGTTGGTAAAATGTAAAAGTTGGGATGTTTTTTTGACTATGCTAACTTGCTTACTGCGCAAATGTAGCCCCTTATCTGCCTAAGCCAAGGTAAAAAAAAATTATTAATTTTCTATTGTTTACATTTATTAGAGCTTAATAAACATCATGCTGTCTGGGTATTTAATCTGCTTAACGATACAGAATTACATTTTTAATCTCCACTCCCTTTTTTTCCAACTACTGGTAAAATAAATTCCATGTTTGATAATATCCTGCATCTTCTTTCTGTTTAATTTTCAGTGTAAGTCTATCCATTTCTGCACAATCTAGTATCTTCCTAATTGTCTCTTCATCTTGCGGTATTTCATCATTTTTCCAACATTGTGCGAATATAATCCTTGCTGAAGGTTCAAGGATATTTAGCCAGGGCTAAACATAGCTAGCTAGTATCAGCTTTGGAAGCTATACTGAGACCAGATGCTTCCACACTGCCACATTCTTGACCCTGGGAAAATGGAAGGGGGGAATTTCTTGGAGGTTATGTTAGTTAGACATAATAGCATTCTTCTTCTAAGTCAAGGTCATGTTATTTCTGCACCTGGGTGAGGGGATGTCTCAAATTGGGATGGATGGTGATTGGGGCATGTGATGCAATGAGGGGCGCGGGGGTGTGGATTTGTAGTTTTTACTTATTGCACGGAAGCCCGGAACTTTCAGATTCGGGATTCCCCAGATGTGCCAGTTTACTATCTAAATATAACAGAACTTTTGAGAAGATGTCTGTCTCGGAGTTATTGTTTGGAGTGGAGGCTTTCTGGAACGCTGACAGCTAGTTATTTTATTCCAGGAATAAGCCATGTAACATAGACGAGGCATAGTTACTATATGAGAAGGTGTGCAGAATTTACACTCATTACTTCAAATCCACCACATCTTTTTCTCTCCCCGAGAAGACTCATTCCACCCACAATCTATGTACTGATGACAAATACATTCCCATTTTCCTTGCTCTTTTATTCAGATAAATCCACCTCGTTTACGCTGACCTCTTTTGGCCTCCTATCTCCCACCTCAAATCAGTCACCAAATCCATCCACAGGACGGCTGGATGGCTGACACATCTCTACATTCATCTCCGATTTTAGAAACCTCTGACAACAGGACTGTAAAAATATGAGCTGAGCAAACCAACCTTCGATTATTCACAGTGGAAATCCAAACACTTCTTTATAGCAGTTACACATCTCCTAAGCAAAAGATTTCTTAGCTATGCTGAAGGCAGGACAAAAAGCAATGGATGGAAACTAGTCAAGGAGACAAGCCACCTAGAACTAAGGAGAAACTTCCTTAGGAGGTTAGGAGCAGGAAGTTAGACTAGAAGACCTCCAGGGTCCCTTCCAACTCTTGTTATTCTGGGGGGTTTTTTCCCGATAAATCACAACAGGCTAAGCCACCGATCCACATCATGGCTGGATTATTTCCTGACAGTGAGAACAATTAATCAGTGGAACAACTTGCTTCCAGAAGTTGTGAATGCTCCAACAATGGAAGTTTTTAAAAAGATGTTGGATAACCATTTGTCTGAAGTGGTGTAGGGTTTCCTGCCTAGGCAGGGGGTTGGACTAGAAGACCTCCAAGGTCCCTTCCAACTCTGTTTATTCTATTCTATTCTATTCTATTCTATACCTCCCCTTAGCTCCTCCACAGTTCAATTATAACTTTTGCATGCAGAAGATCCCCATCTCATTCTCCAATATTCCAACTCTATTCTACTCTATTGTTCTATTCTATTAAGTCAAATGCAAACAATAGTCACATTATGATTTAATCTGCAAGAGCTGGCCAATTTATCAACAGGAATCACGTTCCAGGCTAACATGTCTGCATGTTAGAAACGGGTATGCCATAGTATAGTTTAATTAGAACTCAATCAATCCTGAAAAATGAGCCAAATATCAAGACAGAATAACTGCAACAGGTAACAGATAATCAGAGCTGGAAGGGACCTTGTAGGTCATCTAGTCTAACCCACCGCCCAACCAGGAGACCCTACACTATTTCCGACAAATGGCAGTCCAATCTCTTCTTGAAAGCATCCAGTGATGACACTCCCACAACTTCTGAGGGCAACTTCTGTTCCATCAGTTGATTGTTCACACTGTCACTGCGTCTTGTTAGACAGATGATCCAATGTTCCAATCTGCCGAGATCCTTCTTCCTTCCAAAGTGTTTGCAATTTTCCCCAATTTGGCGTCATCTGCAAATCTGATGAGTTCCCCTTCCAACCCCTCACGCAAATGAAGCCCACAGATCTCCCGCTGACCACCAGGCTGAAGGATGGATAGATGGGAGCAAGAAAAAAAAATTGAGAAGACTTCCTGGTTTCTCTATTACCTTCCCTGGATTAGAGCGGAGGTCTCCAAATTTGGCAACCTTAAGATTATGCTGGCTGAGGAATTCTGGCATTTGAAGCCCACAAGTCTTCAAGTTGCCAAGTTTGGAATCCCCTGGGCCAGTGGTGGGATTCAAAAAAAAAACTTACTACCGATTTGGTGGGCGTGGCTTGGTGGGCGTGGCGTGGAATGGTGGCAGGGTGGGATTCGCTGCCTGGTTGCTGGGTGGGCGTGCCCATGGTGGGCGTGGCCTATGAGAACTTCCTGTTTTCGGCTTCTGATGTGCCTCCAGAGCCCGGGGGAGACTTTTTTTCGCCCTCCTGAGGTTCCGGAGGCCTCCCCAGGGCCTCTGGGAGGGCAAACACAGCCTCCCCCGGGCTCTGGAGGCCCTCCGGAAGCCAGAAATAGGTCTGTTTTCGGACTTCCGGAAGGCCCGTTTTCCCCCTCCCAGGGCCTCCATGTAGATCCTGCCGTTACCTCCATCAAAAATGGGCCACATGGAAACTCCTGGGAAGGGAGGGGAGAGCGGGGTCAGCCGGTCGATTGAAATATCAGTTCGGCGAACCAGTCTGGACCGGGACTGGTTTGCCAGAACCAGTCCGAACCAGTAGAATCCCACCTCTTCTTGATGGGTGTGTCAGGGAAAAGATACTGTAAAATCTCCATTCCACTCCCGCTCCTAGGGGAAGGTTACTGCAAAATCCCCATTCCCTCCCCACCCCACTAACCTGCTTTCCAGCTCCGTTCTCCTGTGTAGGGCAACCAAATACGACCCAGCCAATCAGCTGGGACTCAGTGGGAGGCAGAGAACAGATGGGGGCGGGGCCAGTCAGAGATGGCATTTGCCGGTTCTCCGAACTACTCAAAATTTCCGCTACCGGTTCTCCAGAACTGGTCAGAACCGGCTGAATACCACCTCTGAGAGGAAGCATGGGTTGAGTATATTAGACTTTCTCCCATCCAAGACTTGAGAGCTGATGCTGGGTGAGGACTTCTGTCCTATCTCCTACTCAAACTGGAGGAAGATACCATCAGGGCATCACTGTTCCCTGCCTCTGCACCAGCACATCATCTCTTCCAGGGGGTTACCCAGAGAGCAGGAGAACCCACCCCTTCACTACATTTGCTGAATTCTAATATGGGGTTTCAGTCAGGAACCTTCTGTTTTTAGCCGCCACAGTGTAAAAAAAGACACTGAGACTCTAGAAAGAGTGTAGAGAAGGACAACAAAGGTGATTAGAAGACTGGAGGCTAAAAGATACGAAGAACAATTGCAGGAATTGGGGACAACTAATCTAGTGAAAAGAAGGACTGGGGGGGAAATGATATCAGTATTTCAGTATTTGAGGGGCTGCCACAAAGAGGAGCAGGTCAACGTATTTTCCAAAGCACCAGAAGGCAAAACAAGAAGCAACGGATGGAAATTAATCCAGGAGGGAAGCAACCTAGAACTGAGGAGAATTATTATTTTTTTCTCACAGTGAGAACAATTAACCAGTGGGACTGCTTGCCTCCAGACATTGTGGGTACTTCAACACTGGAGGTTTTTAAGAAGAAATCGGACAACTGAGCAGGGGTTGGATTAGAAGACTTCAAAGGTTCCTTTCAACTGTTATTATTCTGTTTATGTTGGTTCTCTCTTAGGAAACGGCTCCACCTCAACCCACAAATTCACCAGGAGAACAGGGGAATGAATTTAAGGCACTGCAGATACACAAGCCATTTTGCACTTTTCCAGTTGGCAGGAGGCAAATCGATTATTCCACATCACTTCACAGCTGCATCTGTGAGATTTTTTGCCAAGCCAAACTGAACAGAGGAGCCCAGACCACGAAGGCTCAGGAGATACGCAGCTGACAGCCCAAGACAAACAGGCAGGCAGGCAGCCTATTCCTTGAGATGCTTTAATTAGTTGGCATTTTTCATCCCACCTTTATTACCTGATCAGCAATTGAAGGTGCGCGCACATACATAACACTCCTTCCTCCTTCTGTTTTCTCCACATCAACAATTCCTTACGGTGGATTGGACTGAGAGAGGGACTGGCCCAAAATCACCCAGCTGGCCTAAGTCAGAGCTAGAACTCACCGTCTCCTGTGAATAGTCCAAAGCCACCTGTTTTCACGTCTAAAGTGGGACTAGAACTCACCATCTCCTGGTGATTGGCCCATAGTCACCCAGCTTGCTTCCATGCCTAATGTGGGACTAGAACTCACAAGTGATTGCCTGGTGATAGCCCAAAGTCTCCCAACCAACTTTCACACCTAAGACAGAACTAGAACTCGCTGTCTTCTTGTCACCCAGACAGCTTTCACACCTAAGGTGGATCTAGGTGAGTTCTAGTTCTGCCTTAGGTGTGAAAATTGGCTGGGTGACAAGAAGACAACTGTCTCCTGGCTTCCTGCCTGGTGCCTTAATCACTATGCAGGTGTTGTGGCCTGCCGGCAGCTAGCAGAGCTGGCCGCAGAGACAGACAGTGAGGAGGTTGGGGAGGAACATGGGCCAGTCCTGGAGGCTGAGGAAGGCTCGGACAAGGGCTCTGCGTCAGAGGCAGAGATGGGGCCAGGGCAGTCTGGCAGTTGTCAGCTGCCTTCGGAGTCGGAGAGCAGTGAGGCAGAGGAGCAGCTAGAGCTGGTTCCCAGCCTGCGCATGCGCAGAGCTGCCAAAAGAAAAGAACAATTACGAACTAAGGGTCGACGTCGGAGTAAAGCCACAGGTTGACGGTAAATGGCTTCTCCCATAGGGATTTAAAAAGGAGCAAAAGGGGAGGGGGCTTTTGCAGGAAACAATTTGTTCGTTGCAGCAGTGTGAAGATCTGCCTGTGCATCTCAGAGACTCTGTGCCGAGTCCTTCCTTGTCAGCACTGCGTTTGGAAATATTTACTTGGCAGCTCTCCAGGCTAGATAAGGTCTGTGCTCCTAATTTCACCCTTGAGAGACTGTTTGCCAGGCCTTTGGCTGAAAGTGAAGGCAAGAAATTCACCTTCATTTAATAAAAGGGGTTTTGCTGGGACAAAGAGTCTATTTGGGGTTTTGGGGGAAGCCGAGGTCAGAACAACAACTACTTATGACCTCAATTGAGCCCAAAATTTTTGTTGTTAAGCGAAACATTTGTTAAGTGCGTTTTGCTCTTTTACGACCTTTCTTGCCCCAGTTATTAAGCGAATCACTGCAGTTGTTATGTTAGTAATACAATTGTTAATTGAATCTGGTTCTCCCGTTGACTTTGCTTCTCAAAAGGTTGCAAAAGGGGATCAATGTCCCCAGAACGGTCATAAATATGAGTCAGTTACCAAGAGTCTGAATTCTGATTACTCGAACAGGGGGATGCTGCAATGGTCGTAAGTGTGAAAAACGGTCTGTCAGTGCCATTGTAGTTTTCAACAGTCACTAAATGAACTGTTGTAAGTTGAGGACTACCTGTTACCATTGATATTACTGCATTAAAGGGAGTTGGCTTCAGCAGCCCTATCTCTAGAATTCTAATTCTGAACCTACCCTATATATTTTTTTCTTTATATCAGGGAGCCTCCAAAAATTGAATTAGCCCCTGCAGTCACCTAGTGCATGATTTCATCATCGTAAGAATAGAATAGAATAGAATAGAATAGAATAGAATAGAATAGAATAGAATAGAATAGAATAGAATTGGAGTAGAGTGGAGTGGAATGGAACAGAACAGAACAGGACACCTTTATTGTCATTGCATTCCATGAATACAATGAAATTTGAAAGCTACTCCAGCACAGTGCCCCAAACACTATATCACAATCACACTACAGAGTTTAAAAATTAAAATAATAATAGGACTAAATCACAAATGCACTGTTTGATTCAAGACAATTACTGCCTTGGAAAAGAAACTGTTTCTCAATCTATTAGTCCTCATTTTAAGACACCTATAACGCCTCCCTGATGGTAACAGATCGAAATATGAATGACCAGGATGAGAACAGTCTGTGGAGATTTTTAGTGGTCTAGAGCAGGGGGTCTCCAACCTTGGCAACTTGAAGACTTGTGGACTTCAACTCCCAGAATTCCTCAGCCAGAATTCCTCCCAGAATTCTGGGAGTTGTAGTCCACAAGTCTTCAAGTTGCCAAGGTTGGAGACAGGTAGGATTCAAATTTTTTAACAACCGGGTCTGTGGGCGTGGCTTAGTTGGTGGGCGTGGCTAAGTTGGTCATGTTATTGGCTGGGTGTGGCCAACTCAACATCACTCACATCGAGGTATGCATCTCCTCACCTGTCCCCTCATGACTGTGGGGATGCTGCAACAGTCGTAAGTGTGAAAAATGGTCATAAGTCACTTTTTTCAGTGCCATTGTAACCTTGAATGGTCACTCCACACAAGCAAAGTGCCAGCAAAGGAGGGGAAAAAAAACTCCAGAAAAGTTCCTGAGACAGGAAGTCTAGTCCTGCCAAGAACGTTAACGGAGGGTTAACGGAGAGGCAGTTTCTGTAAGCAACACCAGAATGTTTCCTTCCTGCCTTCCTTATAGGATTAGGCCAGTAATTTCTTCTAACAACCAGTTCTCTGAACTGCTTAGAATGTTAATAACCAGTTCTAGCAAATAGGCGCAAACTAGTAGAATCCCACCCCTGGTTGGAGACCCCTGTTCTAGAGAGGAGTCTGGTCTTCGCAATCTCTTCCAAAGAAGAAAGAGAGCAACGGATGAATTTTTGTGCTGTGTTTATAATTCTCTGGAGCATCTTCTTATCCACTGCTGAGCATCCAGCGTACCACACCGTTACACAGTATGCCAAAATGCTTTCAATGGTAGACCGGTAAAAAGTAGCCAGCAACTTCTCACCCAAACCACTCCTTTTCAGCAACCTCAGAAAGTGTGGGCGCTGTTGGGCCTTCTTTGCAGTGGCCATAGTGTGGACCGGCCAAGGAAGATCGTTGGAAATATGAGTTCTTAGAAATTTAAAACTATGAACTCTTTCCACACAGTCTCCATTGATATATAGTGGGAGAGGCTCTGCTTTGCATCTTCTGAGATTTAATCACTAAAGAAAGAAAGAAAGAAAGAAAGAAAGAAAGAAAGAAAGATAGATAGATAGATAGATAGATAGATAGATAGATAGATAGATAGATAGATAGACAGATATAGAGAGATAGAGATAGATAGATAGATAGATGATAGATAGATAGATAGATAGATAGATAGATAGATAGATAGATCTAGATCTAGATCTAGATCTAGATCGATAGATAGATAGATATAGAGAGATACATAGATAGATAGATCTAGATCTAGATAGATAGATAGAGATAGAGATAGATAGATAGATAGATAGATAGATGATAGATAGATAGATAGATAGATAGATAGATAGATAGATAGATTTAGATAGAGAGAGAGAGAGAGAGAGAGAGAGAGAGTTAGAGATAGATAGATGATAGATAGATAGATAGATAGATAGATAGATATAGATAGATAGATAGATAGATTGATATAGATATAGATATAGATATAGATATAGATATAGATATAGATATAGATATAGATATATAGATATAGATATATAGATAGATATATAGATAGATATAGATAGATATATGAGATATTTATATGAGATACATATAAAAACAGAGGATTTTTCTCTTTAGTGACTATGGGGTTATTAGCCTGACAGCCATTTAGCTTTGCTCACCGCAAATACCAGGGCTAGAAACTTTTAAAAGATTCCCAGTTTCCTTGGTTAGTGCACAGAGGCAGATTATAACTGCATATATTACGGAGATTTTATTTACCTTAATCGTGCGGCTCCTTAACAGTTCCGCGCAGTGAGTTATTAAAGGAAGCTGCAAAATTGCTTAACCTATACCCTAAGTGGATTGCTTGGTAATGGTGAAAACACCGCCCGTGATTTTAAAAATGCTCTCCAGAGGCTGACAAACATTAATTAATCTTCTCCCTGCTCACGTTAAGCTTTATTAAACCTAATTACAAGGAGGAAAATGAAGCCCATAAAATCTGGCTGGTAATGGAAATGATGACGCCATGGCAGAAGCGGGGGTGGGGGTTGTTTCCAGAGATAAACTTCTGCTGAAGCTTCCCCCTGCCCTACAGGTAGTCCTCGACTTACAACAGTTCATTTAGTGACCATTCCAAGTTACAACGGCACTGGAAAATGTGACTTACGGCCGTTTTTCACAGTTACGGCCTTTGCATCCCCATAGTAATATAATCAAAAAATTCATATTTTTGGCAGGTGGTTCACATTTATGACCATGACTGTGTCCCAAGGTTACGTGGTGCCCTTTCTACGACCTTCTCAGAAACAAAATCAATATGGAAGTCGGCTTTACAACTGTGGCAAAAAAAGTCGTAAAACAGAGCAAAACTCACTTAACCAATGTCTCACTTAGCAACAGAATGTTTCTGCTTGAGCAGGGGGTTGGACTAGAAGCCCTCTAAGGTCTCTTCCAGCTCCATTGTTCTATTATTCTCATACCCTGTCCTTGGCTGGAATATTATGGCCCTTTCCAGTCGTTGGGTTCTTTTTTTTAATTAAAAATATTAAGAGGAACATCCTGCTGGTAAGAACAGCCGTTCGGTGGGACAATTCACCTAAAACTGTAAGAATTTGATGACTGCCTATCAATGGTGGTTTATATGGGATTCTTGAACTGAGCTGGGGATCAACTTAATGGCAAAGTCATACATTTTATGATTGCCTGGTCCAGCCAAATATATCACCTGGTGGCCTCCCATTCAAACAACCAGATAAATATGAGCCAGCAGTGGGCAGCAGCAGCCAAAAAAGCCAATGCAATTCTAAACTGCATTAACAGAGGGATACAATCAAGATCAAGGGAGGTACTAATATCACTCTATAAAGCCTTAGTAAGACCACACCTAGAGTACTGCATCCAGTTTTGGTCACCACACTATAAAAAAAGATGTTGAGACTCTAGAAAAAGTGCTGGGAAGAGCAACCAGAACTGGAGACTAAAACATATGAAGAACGGTTACAGGAACTGGGCTTGGCTAGTCCAGGAAAGAGAAGGACCAGGGGAGACAGGATAGCAGTCTTCCAATATCTGAGGGGCTGCCACAGAAAGGAAGGGAAATCAAGCTATTTTCCAACGCACCTAAAGGCCAGACAAGGAATAACGGATGGAAACTGATCGAGGAGAGATTCAACCTGGAAATAAGGAGAAATTTTCTGACAGTGAGAACAATCAACCGATGGAACAGAAGTTGCCTTCAGAAAATGTGGGAGTTTCATCACTGGAAGCTTTCAAGAAGAGATTGGACTGCCATTTTTCAGAAATGGTGTAGTCTCCTACTTAGGGAGGGGGGGTGGACTAGATGACCTACCAGGTCCCTTCCAACTCTGTTCATCTGTTAAACACGACCCAAAACAAATTTACCCATATTCTGGAATTTGAAAACACTCTCCAAACATTTTTCAAAGCTTTTGAACGCAGACTATGTCCATTCCGGTCACTTCTAACAGTTTTGCAGGGATTTGCCTACCCAGTTTGTGCATTTTTATTTATTAAATTTATACCCTGCTCGCCTCGCTATCCAAAGTCTTCTCTACCACAGCAACCAGAAAGGCAAGTGACAAGAAGCAGAGCCTCTGTAGAAATGCAGCATTTTCTCCCGGAAATGAATTTGATTACAACAACTGTGATGCTGAGGACTTCTGAAGGAGATTAAAAATTCACCACCCCAATCAATTATTCAATTGATACAGAGCTCAGCTTAGCTTAGGTGCCCGAGAAGCTCTGTAAAAATAGATCCAAGGGGTTGCTTCCTGCACATCATGCACAAAGTGATTATACCAACACTCCCAAATACACTGGGAATATCCAGAATGCCGGAGCAAGCAGAAAAACTAAAATTAAGGCCAGGAGAAATATAGCGGTTCCTGATGATCTGATAAACTCTAAGTGAACTATGGTTTCCTGTGTTTCATAAAATCTGTCACACCTGACTGGCCTCCGCTGAACTGCATCGACTTGTATATCCTCATCAGTGGTGGGATTCAAATTTTTTTTACTACCATTCTGTGGGCGTGGCTTGGTGGGCGTGGCAGGGGAAGGAAATTGCAAAATCCCCATTCCCTCCCCACCCCACTAACCTGCTTTCCAGCTCCGTTCTCCTGTGCAGGGCAACCAAAGAAGACCCAGCCGATCAGCTGGGACTCAATGGGAGGCAAAGAATAGATGGGGGTGGGGGCAGTCAGAGGTGGTAATTGCCGGTTCTCCGAAATACTCAAAATATCTACTACCGGTTCTCCGGAACTGGTCAGAACCTGTTGAATACCACCTCTGACCCTCATCCGGAAGGACAGAAATAATAATTTGGGCCTCATCCAAGATTCCTGACCTGGTTTTGTTTTTTGTAAAAAAAAAGAAAACAAGATTATTTAGTTGGTTACTGAAAGGAATCCTATGCTGCTGTAGGTGCAGAGACAGCCAGTTTGGTGTAGTGGTTAATGAAACAGGTTAAAAAACCAGGAGACTGTGAGTTCTAGTCCTACCTGGACAGAGGTGGTATTCAGCAGGTTCTGACCAGTTCTAGCAGAAATTTTGAGTAGTCTGGAGAACCAGCAAATCAGACCTCTGACTGGCCCTGCCCCCATCTCTTCTCTGCCTCCCATTGAGTCCCAGCTGATCGGCTGGGTCTCCTTTTGTTGCCCCGCAAAGGAGAACGGAGCTGGAAAGCAGGTTAGTGGGTGGGGAGGGGATGGAGATTTTAGAGTATCCTTCCCCTGCCACGCCCACCAACCTACGCCTACCAAGCCACGCCATGCCCAACAAGCCACACCCACAGAACCCATAGTAAAAAAACATTGAATCCCACCACTGGTCCTACCTGAGACATGAAAGTCAACTGGGTGACTTTGGACTTTGGAGAAGATGGTGAGTTCTAGTCCTGGTTTAGACATGAATGCCTATTGGATGGTTTTGGGCCAATCACTAAGAGAGTTTGAATTCTAGACCTGCCTTAAGAATAAAAACCCAGTTGGGCGACTGTGGGCCAGTTACACTCTCTCTCTCTCTCTCCCTCTCTCTCTCTCTCTCTCTCACTGCCCAATCTTTTGCTACAAGAACCTCCATCCTAGCAAGGCATAGCAACACCGACTCCGTTTTGTGCACATATTCATAATGCAGTTAGTCCTCAACTTTCAGCGGTTCATTTAGTGACCGTCCAAAGTTACAACGGCACTGAAAAAGTGACTTATGACTGTTTTTACACTTACAACCATTGCAGCATCCTCCTGGTCACATGATCAAAATTCAGGTGTTTGACAACTGACTCATATTTATGACGGTTGCAGTATCCAGGGGTCACTTTTGCGACCGTCTGACAATCAAAGTCAGTGGGGAAGACGGATTCACTTAACAGCCATGTTACTAAATTAACAACTGCAGTGATTCACTTAACAACTGTAGCAAGAAAGGTCATAACAACTCATTTAACAACTGTCTCATTTTGCAACATAAATTCTGGGCTCAGTTGTGGCCGTAAGTCGAGGACTAGCTGCATTTTCCTGGAGTTTATTCTCACACTCTCTGAGCCAAACTTCTAAAGCAGGGGTCTTCAAACTTGATAGCTTTAAGATTTGTGGACTTCAACTCCCAGAATTCCTCCTCCAGTCATGTTAGCTCAGGAATTCTGGGAGTTAAAGTCCACAAGTCTTAAACTTGCCAAGTTTGAAGGCCCTTGCTCTAAAGCGTTTTTTTTTTTTAACGAGAACTGACAGAGAAAACCACAAGACATTATTATCTCTGCTCGGCCTTATAAAACCCCAACCAAGACCCTGTTTGTTTGTTTCTTTTAATTTTCTTAGAGGCACCTACTGCAATTTTCAAACTTCAACCTTAACAATACAAGAGCAAACAACAGATACAAACTCAAGGTAAACCGCACCAAACTTGATTGCAGGAAATACGACTTCAGCAACAGAGTGAGTGGTCAATGCATGGAATACCCTACCTGATTCTGTGGTTTCTTCCCCGGACCCCAAAAACTTTAAACTTAGACTGTCTACTATTGACCTCACCCCTTTCCTAAGAGGTCTGTAGGGGCCGTGCATAAGTCTAACCCTATTCTGGCTTGTACTTGATCTTCATTCTTCCAGGTAACCAGACGCTTCCCATAATACCCAGGTACCATCTATTCTGTACTCTTTCATCTGTTTTTTTTTCCAACCTAAGGATGAAATGGAGTCTTTACACTCTTAGTCCAACATAACCGCCATAAACCAATAAACCTCCCTCCTTCTATTTTCACAACAACAACCCTGTGAGGTGGATTGGTCTGAGAGAGTGTGACTGGCCTCAAATCACCAAACCAGCTTTCATGCCTACCTAAGGCAGGACTAGAAATCACAGTCTTCTGGTGATGGGCCCAACATCACCCAGCCAGCTTTCATGCCTAAGGTGGGACTAGAACTTACCGTCTCCCGGTGATTGGCTCAAACTCACCCAAGGCTTCTATGACTTAAGGCAGAACTAGAACTTACCGTCTCCTGGTGATTGGCCCAAGAATTACCGTCCCTTGATGATTGGTCCAAAGTTACCCAGTTGGCTTTCATGTCTAAGAGTGGATTAGAACTCACTCTCACCTAGTTTCTAAACCAGCACCTTAACCACTACATCAAACTTACTCTCGAATAAGTGTTGTGATGTTGTTCATTTTATTTCATTGTCACTTCTTGGAAGTTTTTCTATTTTGTTTCTAGTTTCTAATTTTTTTTAATTTTTTCTAACCTTCCTGATTTGGTCTCCTATCCAATACTAATCAGGCCTGAAATTTTCTCATTCCACAAAAGAAATAATTTGCAAATGTCCAATATCACCATCTCAATCAAGTACAACCATTTCTATAGTCAGCTAAGTTTTCTTAATGCAGTTGAGTCATTCAACCTAATTTATATCTATGGCTGCTTTCCCTAATCTTGTTTTCTTCACATGAGAAGGTGTGTCTTCCCAAAATTCCTTCTCAGCATAATCCAGGGAATTCTGGGGATTGTAGTTCCAATATATCTGGAAGACACATACTAGGGAAGGCTGCTTTATTTTGTGATCACCATTCTCTCTGGAGATTATTTTCACAAAGAATTAAAAACCATGTTCTCCATGTGTTCTGCTCCCCATTTAAATTTTGGTTAGAAACTGAAATTATTTAGTCACTCTGAACTTTAGCGACTTTAAGATGAGTGGACTTCAACTCCCAGAATTCCCAACACGGCTGACTGGGGAATTCTGGGAGTTGAAGTCCACTCATCTTAAAGTTGCCAAGGTTCAAAAACAACAAAAGGTTCAAAAACTCTACGATGTTCAAGAAAGGAATCTACATTTGCAGAAAGGATGTTCCACAATTCATTTTCCACATCATGGACAAAAAAAAAGAGCACAGGTCAAAATGCTAGACGATATAGGAAGAGAAAAGTCATGGGGGGAAAATGGAAAAAAGGGGTTGTTTATTATTATTATTATTTTACCTACTTTTCAAGGCCAGCCTTTCAGACCGTCTTCAGGTTCCTGACATGGCAATTGTCAGAAAACAATACCCACCGAGAACAGGTGCAGAAAAATAAAGACGATGGCCAACGGAGAAACATAAATGTGCAAGAAAAGAAAAAGAAATTAATATAAACCAATATAAGCAATGGAGAAATAAATCTAAATCTAGCATTTGAAAACAAAAAGTGACTTCTAGAAAGAGAGCTTCCCAGTTGAGTTTTAAAAACAAAAACACAATGAGAACAAAACATTTTGGCAAACGTAACGAAAAATAAGCAAGATGGATAGAAATGCAGGTAGTCCTTGGCTCACGACCACAATTGAGCCCAAATTTTCTGACCAAAGGAGTTGTTAAGTGAGCTTTGCCCCACTTTACAACCTGTCTTGCCGCAGTTGTTAAGTGAATCACTGTAGTTGTTCAGTGAGTAACACAATAGTTGAGTGAATCTGGCTTCCCTATGGACTTTGCTTGCCAGAAGATCGCAAAAGGAGATCACATGACCAAGAGACACTGCAGCCATCATAAATATCAGTTACAAACATCTGGATTTTGATCATGTGACTGTGGGGATGTTGCAAAAATCATAAGTGTGAAAAACACTCATCCGTCACTTTCTTTAGTGCTATTGTAATTTTGAACGAACTCTAAACAAATGGTTGTAAGCCAAGGACTACTTGTAGAGGAATCATGGACCTGGATGAAATGCTTACCTGTACATGGGAACGGTGACGGTCCGTTCGTAGTAATTCCAGGTAGAGTGCAAATCGGTTCGAGTGAGGTTAGTGGCGTAGAACCTCCAGGCAGCCTGAAAGAATATAAGGAAGGAGAGGCAGATGTGATTTCAAACAAATGAAACAAGCAAGTAATGAAGTTAAACTTGGTGGTGGCCCAGTGCTGAGAATGCAGTATTGCAGGCTAATTCTGCCCACTGCTGACTGCCAGTAGAAAGTTCGATCCTGACCAGCTCAAGTTTGACTCGGCCTTCCATCCTTCTGAGGTCAGTAAAATGAGGACCCTGATTGTTGAGGGCTATAGGCTGAGTCTGAAAATTGCTTTGAGAGAGCTGTAAAGCACTGTGAAGTGGTATATAAATCTAAATGCTAATTCTATTCTATTCTTATTTCTATTCTGTTTCTATTCCTATTCTTATTTTTATTCTATTCTATTTCTATTCTTATTTCTATTCCATTCCCATTCTGTTCCATGCCATATTGCAGGCTAACTCTGCCCACAATCTGTAGTTCAATTCTGACCGGTTCAAGGTTAACTAAGCCTTCCATTCTTCCCAGGTTGGTAAAATGAAGACCCAGATTGTTTGTTGAGGGCTGACTCTGTAAACCGCTTAGAGAGGGCTGTAAAGGCGCTGTGAAGTGGTATATAAGTAAGTACTATTGCTATTGCTAACTTAGATTTTGCAGGGGACAAACTACTTTGTCGTTATCTTTGATATATGGGTAGTCCTCAACTTACCACAACTGATGGCCAGAATTTATGTTGTTAAGCAATCTGGCTGTTAAGTGAGTTATAGGCTGGCTGGGGAATTCTGGAAGTCCGCAAGTCTTAAATTGCCAAGATCGGAGAGCCCTGCTCAAAGAAGGTTTTACAGCATGAATCGATTCTCTTCCAGCACCTTCTTGATCCATTTCTATCTCCTAGGAGATCCAGCCTTTCCTGAGCCCTCCCCACTTTCTCTCCACTCACCTGAATTAAACCAGCTGCAGGGTTTCTTCTTTTTTCAAAGTGCTTCTGACGATGCTGCTCTTGAACCTTCAAGGCAAAGCCGGAACCTAGAATTCCCTGAAAATTACATTAACAGAATTAACAGAATAATAGAGTTGGAAGAGACCTTAGAGGCCTTCTAGCCCAGCCTCCTACTCAAGCCCCTATACCATTTCAGACAAGTGGTTGTCCAATCTCTTTTTAAAAACCTCCAGTGAGGTTTTAAACCTACAAACCACAACTTCTAAAGGCAAGCCGTTCTACTGATGAATTGCTTTTACTGTCAGGAAATTCCTCCTGAATTCTGGGTGCTTCTCTCCTTGATTAGTTTCCATCCATTGTTTCTTGTTCTTCCTTCAGGTGGTTTGGACAATAGCTTGTCTCCCTCTTCTTTGGGACAGCCCCTCAAATATTGGAACACTGCTTTCAGGTCTCCCCTGGTCCTTCTATTTGGCTTGTTGGAAGGCTGTACATGGCTGTACATGTTGTGGTTCGCCGGCAGCCTGTGCAGACGGCAGCAGAATCGGGCAGTGGGGAAGAACAGGGACTAGTCCTGGAGTCTGGGGAGGACTCGGACGAGGGTCCTGCGTCTGATTCAGAGATAGGGCCAGGGACATCTGGGAGTTATGTACTGACTCCGGAGCCTCCAGAATCTGACAGCAGCGAGGCAGAGGAACAAGGGGAGCCTGTTCCCAGGGTACATATGCGCAGAGCTGCCAGAAGACAAGAACAGCTAAGACAAAAGGGGTGACTCAGGAGTAAGGCTTGGAGGTGATTGCCCCTCCCATAAGGTATAAAGGAAGTGCAAAGGTAGGAAAACCTCTGCAGGAAGCAATGTTGTTCGCTCTGATCAGTTTGGACTCTGAAAGCTCCATGTTGAATTTGTTCTCCATTTTGGAAAGATTAATAGGGACTTTAATCATTGGCAGCACTTCAAGTCAGATAAGGTGTGTTCTTATCAGATGTCTTACAAAGAACTTTGGCAGACGTCCCTGGGAATAATTATAACTGGTTAAGACTTATTCCGAGCTATGAATGACCATAATTCACAGCCATTGAACTAAAATAAAAGAGTTTTGGATTTTATATGTGTTTGTTGGGGTGTCTCAGGAAGCCTTAATCAGAACAATGCATGCCAGTTGCCAAGGGCCCACATTTTGACCAAGTGACCACAGGGGTGCTGCTATAACTGCCACTGGAACCTGGAACTGTCACAAAATGAGGGTCACAAATGACTGTGGGATACTGAAACCTTCATCAATGTGCGATGGTTGCCAGGTGCTTCAATTACATTCACATGTCCATGGGGACGAAACAAACAAAATGTTTAAAAGTTATGATGTTTAGGTAGCTATTTACCAAGCACATCTAAATTACACTGAAGTCACCAAAACATCTTTACAACCCTCAAAGCACATCGCAACTTTTGAGCAGCCCTCATTGTTTGGAAAGTGAAAGTTGACAAATTTGGCCTACCCTAATGGGGGACTCAGAGTTGCTCGTAATGTTGAGGACCAGTCGGGTCACTTTTTTTCAGCTGCGTTGTAACTTCGAACAGTCACTAAACAAATGTTGGTAAGTCAAGGACTATCTTTAGACACGTTCAGTTTCATCACCCAGCAAGGAAGTTGCTTCGCCCAATGAAAATGGGGTGTTTTAAGCTTGCAAACTATTCAGAGGCCAGAGGCAATGTGGATGCTTTCCATCCTAAGTAAGCCACAGCACTGGATATGGTTTGGCTTTCTTTCCAAGGAAAGGGGGCTGCAGAGGACTTTA
>NW_020769316.1:2993126-3014692 GCF_900518735.1 Pseudonaja textilis | reverse complement strand
GGAAGGAAGGAAGGAAGGAAGGAAGGAAGGAAGGAAGGAAGGAAGGAAGGAAGGGTGGGTCATGGTGGTGCAGTGGTTACAATGCAGCACTGCAGGTTAACTCTGCCGACTGCCAGAAGTTCAATCCTGACCTGCTCAAGATTGACTCAGCCTTCCATCCTTCCAAGATGGGTAAAATGAGGACCTAGATTGTTGGGGACAAGAGGTTGACTCTGTAAAACCACTTAGAGAGGGCTGGAAAGCACCGCGAAGCGGTATATAAGTCTAAGTGCTATTGCGATTGCTTTCTGTATTTTTTCAGTGACTCTTCCAAATTCTGAAGGTGCTGAATAAAGAAACTTATGACCTGCACCCTAAGAACTACACTACTATAACTCCCAGGGTCTCGTCTACCCATTGAGACACTGGGCTAAACAACTGGACTTCCAACGTAGAGGTTGAAAACATGCAGTAAGGCAGGATAAAGAAGCTGTTGCTCTTCATAATCTGTGATCCGACCGCTGCATCTCAAAAAAGATACCCTAGATCTTGATGAGATTTTTAAAAAGGCAAAACAAGCATTTAGGGGACTAAAAGTATTTTCTCTAGGTAGATATGAGGTGTTCTGCAGAGCTTCGAGCAAAGGCAGACGTGATAGAATGTTTTGAATTTCTCCTTCCCAGGCTATTTGCAGAACCAACGGAGACGACGTGATAAATTAGTAATGACCATCTGCTGACTGGTGGATGGAGAGACAATTCCTTTATGTCTCTCAGCCTCAGCGTGATTCCTCAAAATAAGAATGGTGCTTAGGGTGAATCGTTCTGGATTTCAGAAAGAAAGCCTAAGAGAGAGATTTGGAAATGCACTGGGGTGATCACCATTTGACCAAAATGATGGATTAGATCAGAGATGTCAAAACATGGCAACTTTGAGTTGTAGACTACAACTCCCACAATTCCCCATGCTTTAAGACTAGTGGACTTCAACTCCCATAATTCCCCAGCCAGCCGTGCTTTAAGAGTAATGAAGTTCAACTCCCACAATTCCTCAACCAACTGTGTTTTAAGAGTAGTGCACTTCAACTCCCACAATTCCCCAGCCAGCCGTGCTTTAAGAGTAATGGACTTTATCTCCCACAATTCCTCAGCCAGCTGTGTTTTAAGAGTAGTGCACTTCAACTCCCATAATTCCCCAGCTAGCCATGCTTTAAGACTACTGGACTTCAACTCCCACAAGTCCCCAGCCATCCATGCTTTAAAACTACTGGACTTCAACTCCCAGAATTCCCCAGCCAACTCCCCAAGCTGGCTGGGGAATTCTGGGAGATGAAGTCCACAGGTCTTAACATTGCTAAGGTTGAAGAACCCTGGACTGGATTGATCTCTGGCCTACCTCAAAGGGGTCCTTCTTCCATTGGAGGTAGGCCAGAGATCAATCTAGTCGATCATTCGGGGTCAAATTCTGGCCACCTCAATATATTTGCAAAACTTCCTCTCAGTTTGACTAATTCCGAAGTGTTTAAAGAGAGTTAATGCTATTATTTTACATACAAGTAGTCCTCAACTTATGACTGTAATGGAGCCTGCCCACTATGGTCATATGCCGTAACAGTTAAAAAACAGGTCAGACCTGATTCTACGACTTTTCTTGAAACAGTCATTAAGCGAACGCAGTTGTAAAGTGAGCCAATAGTTAGTTGTGGTTGTAGTTTTGCCAAACATTGGACGTGTCGATTTTCAGCAAAACCACTATATAATGGAGTCGCATGACCACAAAAAGCTGCAAAACTGTGTACATCTTCTGAACATCAGAACTTCAAATTCACGTCATAAGTCCCCCTTTTTCAGGTCAGTCATAGCTTCAAACTAAATCAAGGACTACCTTTATGGCTTTAATTACCATTAATCAGTTTGCTGTCCAAGATTCCCAAATTCCATTTCTTTTTTGGGGTGGGAAGTTTGCCCATGAGGTAAAAGCCACCATGTCCCTGTCTGAAGAACAGGACGCTCCTTGAAGGCGATCGGAAAGTCTGGAGATCGTATGAATCAGCATGAAAAATAAATATGCAGATTCCACGGGAGAAATATCAGAAAAGGGAGCAGGAAAGGTTCCAAAATTTAGTGCTTTTTCATCTAAAGCAACATCCACCATCAAATAAATGACAATTCTGGTCAGCATCAGCTGGAATGCTGACAGGAGTTCCCTTCTGCAGAAATATTTGGCTTCAGAAATGCAGTTCCAGGCAATAAAACAAGCAAAATTGTCATTTATGGCACACTTGGGGAAAAAAAATCTGCTTTCTTCTCCCTAGTGCTTCATTAATTGTATTCCAGACACAATAAAATATCAATAACTCATTAAACGTCCTTTACAACTAAGAGGATGCCTTTTATTTCGCCTTTTTTTCTTTCTTTGTGGAATACCCAGTCCCAATTTAGGAACTTCTGCCTTTTGCAAAGCCGTTATGGGTAGTCCTCGACTTACAAAGCGTAAATCATTTAGTGACCGTTTAAAGTTGCAACGGGGCTGAAAAAAAGTGACTTATGACCGCTTTTCCACACTTACGATCATTGCAGCATCCCCAGGGTCACGTGATTTATATTCAGACGCTTGGCAACTGACTCACATTTATGACGGTTGCAGTGTCCCGGGGTCATGCGATCCCTTTTGGCGACCTTCTGACAAGAAAAGTCAAGGAGGAAGCCAGATTCACTTCACAACCATGTTATTGTTCTGATTCAAACCTTGCTCCAAGGAAACAAGCACAAAACGGAGGTAACAGCCAAACCTTTTAATGATTCTTTACGAATTCCGTTCCTTCACAGTTAAAAGGCTGTTTTTCAAATTATCTCTGATAAGAATGGGCCTTGCCAAGGTGGTGCAAGGCTGCCAAGAACACTAGATAAAATTACTAAGAAATATTTCAAACACCAACCTGAGATATTCCAAACGTCCGCAAGGCTTGAGTGCAAAAACGTCTTTGCTTCCTGCAAAGAACTCCGGTTTCTCAGCTGCCTTTTATTTCTTAAAGGAGGGGCCATTACCTTGCGGCCTTACTCCCAAGTCGCCCGTGCTGCAGCAGCTGCTCTTTCCTTCGAGCAGCCCTACACGCAGGCGCACTGGGCACAGGCTCCTCGGGGACCTCTTCATCACTGCCACCAGCTTCCCCAAGCTCCAAAGACAGTACTCCACTCCCTGATGCATCACACGCAGGCCCCTCATCCGAGTCCTCGCTCTCCGAGGCCTCAGCCGTCTGCACTTGCTGTCAGTGAACCACAACAGTTATTCATTTAACAACTGCAGTGAGATTCATGTCACAAATGTGGCAAGAAATGTCGTAAAATGGGGCAAAACTCACTTAACAAGTATCTCACTTAGCAACATGAATTTTGGGCTCAGTTGTGGCCGTAAGTCGAGGACAACCTGTACAGCGATGGATTAATCAGGCTTGTAATTTCCGACAAAAACTTGGCGGTAAATTGGCTCCTCTTAAGTTTCTTCAGGAGTGTTACAAATGACCAACCAGAAAGGTACTTCAGTTCTTAGAGGCCACCACAGAAATTTATGGGGACTCCTGAAAACAGAATGCAGAATAACAAGAGCTGGAAGGGAGTTTAGAGGTTTTCTAATCCAGCGGTCACCAACTGTTAGTCCGCAAGAACATTTTGGTGGTCCGCAGAAAAATTATTTGTATTTTTTATATTGTACTAAATCAGAGGTCCTCAAACTACGGCCCCTGGGCTGGATGCATGCAAGAAACGTTTGTGTTGCTGCAAAGAGTCTCCCGCTTCGGGGTCTTTTTTTGCGGGGCAGAGGGGGGGCAGAAATTCTGACATGGGGTCTGCTTCAGCCCCCTGGTGTGGGTCTTTGGGCGAAGGCTGGAGGGAAGGGCCGCTAGTGGCGAAGAGCCAGAGGGCCTCGTTCTAGTGGGACTGCATCATGGCCTGGAACTGGCTGACCATCTCATCCCACTGAGCCTCCAGGTGCCGGGACCTGGCTCTGTGCACTCCCGCAGGTCTTCCCTCTGCTTGGAAAGCCTATGCTCCTAGTCCTCAGCGAGGTGCTTCTGTTGAGCCTCCTTCTCAGTCAGATCCAATTTGAAGTGAGCCAGCTGTTTGGGTAACTCTTTCTCCTGGGGGCTGCTTAGCTCCAACAACTGCTTCCTGTTGGGGCCCTAAGGAGCCCGGGTGGGCTGGTGAGGAGTGGCTGGGAGGGGCAAGGAGAGGCCAGTGAGGCGCCCCTCAACATGAGTGACATCAAGTTGGCCACGCCCACCCAGTCACATGACCACCTACCCACGCTCATTAAACACGATCATATTTCTGGTCTGCAGGATTTAAGATTATGAATTTAGTGGTCCCCGAGGTCCAAAAGGTTGGTGACCCCTGTTCTAATCCAAACTCCTACACAAGAAGAAGACCTTATACCATTCCAAACAAATGGTTGTCTAATCTCTTCTTAAAAACCTTCAGTGATGGAGCACCCTGTTGGGTATATGGATACACCAACTAGGTTTGGGTGAATAAATATATAAACCTAGGTTTAAGTGTTTGTAGCTTTAAGCACCAAACTGCAATGTAATTGGATAATTAAGGGTGCGGTTGCAAGCAGCAATAAAAGGCAGTGAGATAAACGTAACACTTCCTGGTCTTACTGGCTACTGACCTGGTTTCTGGTTCTCTGGTCACTGGTCACTGGTCGCTGGTCTCCTGGTCTCTCTGATCTCTGCCTGCCTGCTGTTTACTACTGTTTGAGACGTCTGCTTGTTATTGCTTGTTGGCTACTGTGCTGGATACCGTTTCTACTGAACAAAAGGATTGTTTACTTGGTGAGCTGATATCCTGTGCATACTCAGCGTTGTCTTCCAGAGAAAGGTATAGGAAGAAAATGATATTTCAACAAGCAGATAAAGACATTGTACTGACTAGTTAATGGACTAGGTTACTGGATGGATATATTGGATAATGACATATGGACTGATTGACAATGCTTAAACTCTGTATGAATTAAACAACTATTTAAAACTACAAACAGTGTTTTTGTCTCCAGTGTGTGTATACTCTTGGGCCCAGCCTCTCTCTCATTTGGCTGCCTGGCTTGACTGCTGCTGTACACTCTGCTTGGGGGTTTGTCCCCAAACACTAACACACCCACAACTTCTGGATGCAGGTTGTACCACTGATCAATTGTTCTATCAGGAAATTCCTCCTTAGTTCTAGGTTGCTTCTCTCCTTGATAAGTTTCCATCTGTTGCTTCTTGTCCTGCCTTCACGTGGTTTGGAGAAGAGGTTGATCCCTTTTGTGACAGACCCCTAAATATTGGAACATTGCTATCATGTCACCCCTAGTCTTTCTTTCCTTAAACTAGACAGACCCAATTCCTGCAACCATTCTTCCTATGTTTTAGCCTCCAGCTCCCTAATCATCTCTGTTGTTCTTCTCTGCACACTTTCTACAGTCTCAACATCTTTTTTGTATTGTGTTGACCAGAACAGGATGCAGTATTCCAAGACAGTAAACTCCATAAACCTGAGTAGTTTTCTGAAAGGTCTGTATTTATACTAAATCAAAAGACATGTTTGGTTCTGTTCCGGACATCATGGAATTTATGTTCTAAACATTTGCCAGATTTGAGTTTGGTTTTCTCCATTTCCTGCCCCAGGGTAGAACAGAATAGAACAGAATAGTGTCGGCGTTCCAGCAAACCTCCATTCCGGCCAATAAATCCAAGACAGACATCTCTCAAAAGTTCCTTTTATTTGGATAATAACTGACACAACTGTGGAATCCCGAATCTGAAAGTTCCAGGCTTCCTTACAATAAGTAAAAACTACAAAATCCATCCCTTGCACCCATCATCACATCACATGGCCCAATCACCATCCATCCCCAGTTAAGACTTCCTCTCAGTTATGCGCAAGACAACCTGACTTTGAATCAGAAAAAGAATGTTATTATGTCTAACTAGATATACTCCAATGTATTTCCCGCTCCCACTTTCCCAGCCTCAGATGTGGCAGCGTGGGAGCATCTGATGAGATGCTCAATATGGCTTCCAAAGCTGACAGACAGAACAGAACAGAACAGGACAAGACAGAATTAGAATTCTTTATTGGTCAAGTGTGATTGGACACACAAGCAATTTGTCTTTGGTGCATCAGCTCTCAGTGTACATAAAGAAAAAAATAAATGCTTTCATCAAGAATCATGAGATACAATACTTAGTGATAGTCATGGGTTACTAATAAGCAATCTAATAAATAACCCTACAATAATAATAAGAAGAAGAGACTTTTATGCCCTCCACAAATCCTATAGGCAGACAACTTATAAAATCTCTATGAGAACTTTATTTCTCATATATTCAGGGCTGGGATCCAAAAATCCCAGCAATCAGTTCGCTGCCCTGTTGCTGGGTGGGTGTGGCCATGGTGGGCGTGGCCTAGCGAAACTTCCCACGGCATTTTTCACCTTCCCAGGAGTCCAGAGGCTTCCTCGGGCCTCTGGGAAGGCAAAAAAGAGCCTCCCCTGCATTTTGGAAGCCTTCCGGAAGCTGGAGACAGCCCTGTTTCCGGACTTGCAGTACTTCCGGAAGGCCTGTTTTCCCCCCCCCTCCCAGAGCCTCCATGCAGACCCTGCCCTTACCTGCATCGAAAATGGGCCACTTGGAGACTCTGGGAGGAGAGGGGCAGAGTGGGCAGGGCCAGCCGGTCGGTTCAAATGCCAGTTTGGTGAAGGAGATGCAAATTTAACATCCAGTTTGCCTGAACCGGAAGAATTCCACTCCTGGATACATTGCAAATCTGTGTGTCACAATCAAGAAAAGTCATTATTCAAAATAACAGACTTGGAAGGGACCTTGGAGGCTTATAACTTATTGTAGCCTACTTTGTAAGTTAAGCTTATCAGAGCCTAGTGGTGAAGAAACCAAAAGTACACATATAGACAGGGTGAAACCAGGCTCAAGAGCAGTAACTGTGAGAGGAATCTTGGAGTCTTAGTGGACAACCAGCTAAATAGGAGCCAGCAGTGTGCAGCAGCAGCCAAAGAAGCCAATGCAATCCTAAATTGCATTAACAGAAGGGTACAATCAAGATCAAGTGAGGTATTAATATTAAGCCTTAGTAAGACCACACCTAGAGTACTGCATCCAGTTTTGGTCACCACATTATAAAACAAATGTTGAGACTCTAGAAAAAGTGCAGAGAAGAGCAACCAGGATGATTAGGAGACTGGAGACTAAAACATGTGAAGAACGGTTACAGGAACTGGGCATGGCTAGTCTAGTGAAGAGAAGGACCAGGGGAGACATGATAGCAGTCTTCCAATATATGAGGGGGGCTGCCACAGAGAGGAAGGGGTCAAGCTATTCTCCAAAGCACCCGAAGGCCAGACAAGGAACAATGTATGGAAACTGATTAAGGAGAGATTCAACCTGGAAATAAGGAGAAACTTTCTGACGGTGAGAACACTCTACCCATGGAACAGAAGTTGCCCTCGGAAGTTGTGGGAGCGCCATCATTTGAGACCTTCAAGAAGAGATTGGACTGCCATTTGTCAGAAATGGTGTAGGGTCTCCCGCTTGGGCGGGGGGTTGGACTAGATGACTTATAACGTCCCTTCCAACTCTGATTATCTGTTAAGGCACCAGGATAGAAAACCAGAGACCATGAGTTCAAGTCCAGCCTTGTCATGAAAGCCACTTGGGCAACTTTCAACCTGTTGCCAGGAGACTGGGAGTTCTGGTTCTGCTTTAAGCATGGAAGCCGGCTGGGTGACATTGGGCCAGTTCCTTTTCTGTCTCAGGCCAGCCCACCTCAGAGGGTTGTTGCTGTGGCGTAAATAGAAGGAGATGTGTTGGATATATGTATAAATCAGATTTAAGCAGTTAAAGAATGGCTATGTAAGCCTGCTGAGGATGTTAGAAAAAGCTGAGTTATAAAGTACTTTCCAGCAGGTATTTTATTTTTGCACAGAACAACGACACCAAAAACATGCACTAATTTCAGATATTAAAAATCTAAGAATTATTAATCAATTCACAGCTCTTTTTAATTTTTTGCAGCAGTAGCTATTTTGTGAATATCACACTCCGGTCTGGTAAACCGGGACAGCCATCTACCCTTAAGCCATCGCAAGATTCTCTATAGCTTTTTGATACCCCAGAAGTTGGCACACGGATATTAATGAAGTTATGATGCCACTTCAAAACATCACGGAAAAGGTGTTAAGAATTAGATCATCTTCAGAAGTGAGAAACAGAAGCTGGCAAGAAGTGACAGCATCTGGGTTCATTTCACAAAAGCATTTGATATTTTGTGGGTTGGCCAAAGGTAAGTGCAGATCTACACAGCATTTTAGCTCAAACTCAAGTTGCCAGGCTGAAGGACAGAAAGAGAAATAAAAAAATAAAATAGTTGAACAAGATTCACGCGTTATGTTCAGTCCAGGGAAAGACGTTTCCATTTAATACAACAATGCAAAGATATTGTCAACTCATAAAACATTTCTCTGGTCTTTTTACAGTTGCCAACAGAAAGGGAGGGGGAAGCAGTTTTCATAGATAGTTTCTAGGCGACCGAACTAACAGGAGAGCATGCTTGATGACTCTTGGCTATGGATGTGTCCCATTGGAGAATATGAATTAGGATACACCCAGGGGGTGGGGGAAAACCAGGGTCAAGGGTGACAATGAATGGTGTGTCTCAGAGTCGGCTACACCCAGGTAGTACCAGCATATCTACTCCTAATAAATCTTATTTAAGCTTTGAAAATCCAGCTAGAGACTCAGGATTTAAATGGGGGTAACTACCGGAGCCCTGACAGATATTGCATTTGTACAACATGCAAAGTCTGTTTACTGTTTACTATTTACTGTTAAACTTGGTGTGTTTTTTTATAGTTTACTTAGTGTTTGGCACAAACTCAGCCAGTTTGGTTCATTTATACAGGTAGTCCTCAACCTACAGTCACCACTGAGCCAAAATTTCTATTGCTAAGTGAGATGTTCGTTAAGTGAGTTTTTAACTTAACACATGGTGTTAAGCAAGACAGTTGCAATGGTCGTAAGTGTGAAAAATGGACCTAAGTCACTTTTTTCAGGGCCGTTATAACTTCAAAAGGTCACTAAACGAATGGTTGTAAGTCAAGGACAATCTGTACATGGAAAAGTGAATTGATGGCACATATTCACTCAGTGGCTAAGACCCTGAGCTAGGGATTCAGATCGACAATTCGGCGGTTAGAATCCCTAGCACCACGTACGGAGTGAGCTCCCGTTACTTGTCCCAGCTTTTGCCAACCTAGCAGTTCGAAAGCATGTAAAAAAAAATGCAAGTAGAAAAATAGGGACCCCTTTGGTGGGAAGGGAAGCGTTCTGTGCGCCCTCGGCGTTTAGTCCTTCCAGCCACATGACCACAGAGACGTCTTCGGACAGTGCTGGCTCTTTGGATTTGTAATAGAGATGAGTACCGCCCCCTAGTGTCGGGAACAATTAGCACATATGTGCAAGGGGAACCTTTACCTTTACCTTAATCAGTGCTTTTAAATTTTTTTAAATTTTTTGCATACAGAGGCCCAGCCCTTTTTACATCCATTCCCACAGTTTAAAAAAAAAAAGGAATGTTGTTTCAATTACAAAGCCACAGAATTCCATCCTGATTTTTTTGATCCTTGTGGATGCCTCTAACTGCACAACTTATCCATAAATCATTTTAAAACATGCTGCTATAGTTAGATAGTCTTTGTGATGACCCAGGGCGTGGCACAAAAGCAAGTCACAAAAATAGGTAAAGTCCCTTTAACTCCTCCAACTTGGCCTCCAATGTCCAATTATCATTGGCTGGAAAAAAAAAACTCTCCCCAAAAACAGTTTACAAAGGAAAGAAATGCAGTCCGAACCCAAAGTAAAGATAAATTAGAAATAACAAAACCAACATCAACCACACTGAAGTAATTAACATGGCAGGCTAGGGTGATAAATTGCAGACTTCCAAAAGATAACAAAGCACACACAGTTGGGAGGACGCCAAAACCCAGATAAACCTCGACAAAGATAATGCACACTTTGCTTCCAGCAAGGTGCTGTGTGCAAACGCCCTTCTTAGATCCTGTTCCCCTCAGCTGCAACTAATGAAAGGGATCAGGGCCCTTTCCTCTCCCATTAGCCACGTTGCTCCCATCTCCTTTCCTCCCTGCGCGCCCTAGGATGAAGAGGGGGTGGCCCTGGGTCTTCCTCTGAAGCCCAGCCGGACTGTGCCCTTCCCCCGTTTCTTCCACAGATACCAGAGCCACACTCCCGCTCCCTCCTGTCAGCTGCTCAATCTCCCCCTCAGAATCAGATTCCAACAAGGGCATGACAGTCTTCCACTTATGACCAGTCACTTAGCAACCGTACTAAGCTATGGCAGAACTTCCCAGGATGATTTATAACACATATTCGAGGTGCAATGACTCGGTTCCTCCTCATGTCATGTGACTGTGGCTTATGATTTTTTGGGGTGGGGCTGGTTTGCTAGAAACCAGTATTTGCTTCCAGGTTTTGGCAAAAAATAAACCATTGGATTCAGTTAACAACTGTTGCAAAAAAGGTAATAAAATAAGGCAGGAGTACAGCATGATCCATTTAACAACTGGCCTGACTCATGATGGTAATTTCAGATTCCATTAGAGTCATAAGTCAAGGATACTCACAAACACAGACACACACACACACAGAAGCACACAAGCACACATGTGAATATTGCATTCTAATCACTGCGCCACCACAGCTAAATGTACACATGTATATTCGGCTGTAATGGAGCAGTGGTTAGAATACAGTATTGCAGACTAACTACCCACTGCCAGAAGTTCAATCCTGATCAACTCATGGTTGACTCAGCCTTCCATCCTTCTGAGGTCAGTAAAATGAGGATCCAGATTGTTTGGGGACAAGTTGCTGACTCTGTAAATCACTTAGAGAGGGCCCTAAAGGACTGTGAAGTGGTATATGAGTCTAACTGCTATTGCTACTGCTATATGTAGTGTATGTACAAATATATATATTGACAGATTATTTATTTTATTTATTTATTTTGATTTGTCAATCACTTACAAGATAATAGGTACAAGTATATACATAGTTATGAATACATGAAATGGGTACATATAAGAAAAATAAAACAATAGGACAGGGACGGTAGGCACGTTGGTGCACTTATGCACGCCCCCTACAGACCTCTTAGGAAAGGGGTGAAGTCAATAGTAGACAGTCTAAGGTTAAAGTTTTTGGGGTTCAGGGAAGAAACCACAGAGTCAGGTAGAGTATTCCAGACATTGACTACTCTGTTGCTGAAGTCATATTTCCTGCAATCAAGTTTGGTACGGTTAACTTTGAGTTTGTATCTATTGTGTGCTCTTGTGTTGTTATGGTTGAAGCTGAAGTATTCATTGGCAGGTAAGTCATTGCAATGTATGATTTTATATACCATATATATGTGTGTATTCACTGTACTTATTTATTATGTATATGACAAATCTTACCCCAAGATTAGTGGTGGGATTCAAATAATTGAACGATCGGTTCTCTGTCCTAATGATTTCTTCCAACAACCAGTTTACAAAACTGATCAGAAACTTAACAACCGGTTCTCCCGAAGTGGTGCGAACTGGCTGAATCTCACCACTGGCCAAGATATATAATTTGTAATATATTGTACCTGAGACACTAGTAGAGTTGAATTCGTTTCTTATTCTGAGAGGAAACAATGAATATATAAATAAATAGTTTAATATTTCCTTCCCACACTCCAAAGGATTATTCATCCCTCTTGGGAGACTACTGCGGCAGATAAACAAGTTGCTTAAGGAGAGGAATAAATTGATATTTCGTTTTAGGCTCTGGATCAGCGAAGCAGGAATATATATATCAAGTGCAGATGTGCTTCTGGTTACATCTGGCTCAGGGACCTTGAAGATAAGCAATTCTAAAATCTGCCAGTCAGCATCTGGAAAGCCCCAGACATCCACAGAGGGACAACTGATAAAAATGCATGCCAACATCCTATACAAACTCTGTTCCTTATATTCTTGAATGCAACTCACAATAGTTACCCTCCACGGAAGACCAAACTAGGAAACCAAACTCTAATGCTAATACTCATTTACATTCATTCATTTATTCATTTGTTCATTCATTCATTCATTCATTCATTCAATTATTCCTTCAATTTTTATCCCTCCTTTATTTTTTATTTTTATAAATAGCTCAAGGCCGAGAGCAAAATATTCCTTCCCCCTCCTATTTTCCCCACAACATCCCTATGGGGTAGGGTGGACTGAATGAGACGGATTGGCCCAAAGCCATCCAGATGATTATTTTAAGCCTAAAGCGGACTAGAACTCATCGCCACCTGGTGATTGGCCCAAAGTCACCCAGCCAGGTTTCATGCCTCAGGCAGGAACTAGAGCTCACAGTTTCATGTTGATTAGTGTCTAAGGCGGGACTAGAACTCATAACTAGCTGGTGATTGGCCCAAAGTCAGTTGCAGCATCCCCATGGTGATTGGCCCAGTGATTGGTAACTAAGGTGAGACTAAAATTTAGAGTGTCCTGGTGATTGGCCCAAAGTTACCCAGCCAGCTTTCATGCCTAAAGCGAGACTAGAACTCACAGTCTCCTGGTGATTGGCTCTAAATCATCCAGCCAGTTTTCATGCCTAAAGCAAGACCAGAACTCACCGTCTCCTGGTGACTGGCCCAAAGTCACCCAGCCAAGTTTCAGGTCTAAGGTGGAACTAGAACTCACAGTCTCCTGGTCATTGGCCCAAAGTCACCCAGCCAGCTTTCACACCTAAGTTGGGACTAGAATTCACCATCTCCTGGTGATTGGCCCAAAGTTACCCAGCCAGCTTTCATGCCTAGGGCAGGACTAGAACTCACAGTCTCCTGGTGATTTATCCAAATCTTGGGGCAAATACAAGAAGAGGAGAAAGCAACTGTGTGTCTCCTCTCTCCAAGGAAGCATTGCAATGGAAAATGAAAACCTCACCAGATGGTGATGAAAGATTTTGACTATAGGGATTATTCATGCTAGAGATTCTCACTTGGGAAATTTCAAATCTGTTTACCCAGAGGAGAGAAGGGAAACCAAGCCAAATGGCGAGCTCCAAAAAGCACCTTTCACCTCCACATTTGATACTCATCCCTTTCCCAAGTGAATTAGCACCAGCAGCTGATTAAGCAGGGCTTCCAAATGGACGGAGATACAGCTAATGGCTCCCTCCGTGAACTACAACTGAAAACAACAGGCCTTCCCCAACCAGAAATTGTTGGAATTGCAGCCAGCTGATGCCCTGAAGCCAGTTGCTTGTAATTATTATTATTTATATCCTGTGTTTATTGCTTTTATAAAAACAAAAGATTAAGGCAGCAACATATCTAATGCAGTATTCCTTCCTCCTCCTATTTTCAGCATAACTACTCTATTAGGTGGGTTGGGCTGAGAGAGAGTGACTGGCCCAAAGTCACCCAGCAGGATTTCATGCCTAAGGTGGAACTAGAACTCCCCTTCTCCTGGTGACTGGCCTGAGGTCACCTAGCCAGCTTTCACGCCTAATGCAGGTCTAGAACTCACAGTCTCCTGGTGATTGGCCCAGTCACCCAGCTGGATTTCATCCCTAAGGTGGAACTAGAACTCACGGTCTCCTGATGACTGGCCTAAAGTCACCCAGCCAGCTTTCAGGCCTAAGGCATGTGAATTTTGATCACATTACCCCGCGGACACCGTGACAGACTAGCAAGGGCTAGTCATGTCATTATTTTCAACAAGCTTGTAACTTGTAACTTTAACTTGTAACTTTAAATGGTCATTTAATGAATGGACATAATTCAAGGAATATACTGACTTTTTGAACTTGGGTGCTGCAGAAGATTCCTAAGAATACCATAGGTAGTCAGGAAAACAATTGATCAAACAAAACAACTCAAGAGTTCTCACTCAAGATGCAAATGATCAGGCTCAGATTATCCTACCATGGATATTCAGTATAGATAGTCCTCAACTTACAACCATGATTGAGCCTAAAATTTGTGTTGCTAAATGAGACAGTTAAGTCAGTTTTGACCTATTTGACCACTTTTGACAATTTTCCTTGCCAGTTGCTAAGTGAATTCCCATCATTGTTAAGTTACTAAAACGGCTGTTAAATTAATCTGGCTTCCCCACTGACTTAGCTTGTAAGAAGATAATCACATGACCCCGGGTATAGTGCAACCGTCATAAATACAAGTCAGCTGCCAAGCTTCCAAATTTTGATCACATGACTGTGGGGATGCTGCAACAGTTGTTAAGTGTGAAAATCTGAAAAGAAGAGAGAGTCAAGCTATTCTCCAAAGCCCCTGAGGGCAGGACAAGAAGCAATGGGTAGAAACTCATCAAGGAGAGAAACAACCTAGAACTAAGGAGAAATTTCCCGATAGAACAATTAATCAGTGGAACAACCTGCATCCAGAAGTTGTACATGCTCCAACACTGGAAGTTTTTAAGAACCAGACAGCCATTTGTCTGAAATGGTATAGGATTTCCTGCCTGAGTAGGGGGTTGGACTAGAAGGCCTCCAAAGTCCCTTCCAACTCTGCTATCCTATCCTATCCTATCCTATCCTATCCTATCCTATCCTATCCTATTCTATTCTATTCTATTCTATTCTATTCTATTCCTTCTCTCTATTCTATTCTGTTCTATCCACCAGGAGACCTGGGAACAATGCTGATCCAGTCCTACAGAGGAATTACTGAGTCTGTCATCTGCACCTCTATAACTGCCTAGTTTGGTTCTGCAACCCAACAGGACAGACACTGACTTCGAAGAGCGATTAGGACTGCAGAAAAAACAATTACTAACAACCTGCCTTCCATGGAGGACTTGTATACTGCACGAGTCAAAAAGAGGGCTGTGAAAATATTTACAGACCCCTCACATCCCGGACATAAACTGTTTCAACTCCTTCCCTCAAAATGATGCTATAGAGCACTGCACATCAGAACAACAAGACACAAGAGCAGTTTTTTCCCGAATGCCATCACTCTGCTAAACAAATAATTCCCTCAACACTGTCCAACTATTTACAAAGTCTGCACTACTATTACTATTAATCTTCTCATCACTCCTTATCACCCATCTCCTCCCACTTGTGACTGTATGACTGTAACTTTGTCGCTTGTATCCTTACAATTTATATTGACTGTTTCCTAGTATGATTTGATTGCTTATTGTACCCTATGACTATCATTAAGTGTTGTACCAGATGATTCTTGACAAATGTCTCTTTTCTCTTATATATACTGAGAACATTTGCACCAAGACAAATTCCTTGTGTGTCCAATCACACTTGGCCAATAAAAAATTCTATTCTATTCTATTCTATTCTATTCTATTCTATTCTTTTGTCACTTTTTTCAGTGCCGTTGCAACTTAGAACAGTCACTAAATGAATGGCTTTAAGTGGAGGACTATCTGGATAGGCATACAGTACAAACTTGAAGGATGTCGTTTGGACTGAGACATCTGCATAAAAGTAATGAGAACGATGCATCATTCACATCATCATTTGCAAGAGGACACATCAGGTGTGTGATGTTACCTTCCCTCCCTGGGCAAGACTCTCAGTGGTCTCTCTTTATTGGATGACTCCAGACAGCCACCTGCCAGGAATGTGCTAATTTCTCCTGTTAGCATCTTGAAATTTAATGTGTTTTGCATTAGAGGTGGGAGAAGCGATGTTTTCCTTTTACGCAAAGGGCAACATAATATAACAGAATGGGTGTTTGATTAGTCAATCCACCACAAAACTGCACTTCAGCGTCAGGAACAAAGGAGCAATTCAGAACTGTTGAAAGCCACAATTAATCATTCCGGCTCATCAGCCAATTTATTAAATTCAAGCAAAAATAAGATGTCTTTTCCAATCTCTAAGGTATTGCAGATTCAGTAGCGCCTGCTTCTGTTTAATAATATTGGCTCCCCTTTCATTTTTGTCTCTCTCAGCAATTTATTTCTGCAATATTCCCAATTGCTACAGGTAGTCCTCGACTTATGAGGACTGAACCCCAAATTTCCGTTGCCAAGCAAGTTAGTAACACATATTAAGTAACTCTGGCTTCCCGATTGACTTCGCTCATCAGAAGGACGCCAAAGGGGATCATATGACCCTGGGACACTCCAACTGTCATAAATACAAGCCAGTTTCTGATCACGTGATCACAAGGATGTTGCAATGGTTGTGAGAAAAACAATCATAAATCGTTTTTGTCAGTGTTCCAAAGATGCTTTTTCAAGAGGCTATATCTATATCTATCTATATCTATCTATCATCTACCTACTGTAGGTATGTATGTATGTACCGTGTTTCTCCAACAATACGGCCTCCACCAGTAGGAAGGCCCAGCATGATTTCTAGGCATGAGGTGAAATTAAGCCCCGCCCCAAAAATTTAGGCCTATTTAATCCATGCGTTTTCCCGCCATTTCTCACATCATTTGTTGGAACTACAGGAGGTGAAGAAAAATTGGGGGGGGAAGAGCGGGGGGGGAGAAAACTTGCCTTTAGGGGTGCCCTGCAGGTAGCCTAGGCAAGAATACCCCGATACCCAATAGAAGCTCCCCGAAGGCAGAGTCCCCAGCTGCTTCGGGGCGAGGCGTGGCTGCCCGTGTCCCCTCGTTTTTACGCAGTCTCTTTTAGGCGATGGAAGCTCCCCAAGTGCAGTCATCAGCCACTTCGATCGGCCGGTAGAAGCGGCCTCACAGCGAGGGGAGTGTGTGTGTGCGCTCACCCCAAGGCCGCTTCTACTGGCCGATCGAAGTGGCTGGTGACTGCACTTGGGGAGCTTCCATCGCCCGAAAGAGACTGCCTAAAGGCAAGGGGACACGGGCAGCCACGCCACGCCCCGAAGCGGCTGCGGACTCTGCCTTCGGGGAGCTTTCATTAGCCGATAGAAGCGGCCTCGGGGCGAGGTACATGCGTATCGGCCACTCTTGCTGGGGGAGGAAATTAAGTCACCCCTGAAAAGACGGCCTAGCCATTTTTTCGGGGATCAAAAAAAAATAAGGCCCGGCCTTATTTTGTGAGAAACACAGTATGTATCTATCTATTTTTGTTTTCTTAAGTTTTCGTGGGTACTTACATGTGTGGTATTCAGCTTTGTTCGGGTATTTTCCCACATCATTATAGTTGTGCTTTTAAAGTTGCAGCAACGTTTCGGCAGAATCTCATCTGCCATCATCGGGCTTCTGTATTGTGTCTATCTTTCTATCTATATTTAGAATAGAATAGAATTCTTTATTCTTTATTGGCCAAGTGTGATTGGACACACAAGGAATTTGTCTTGGTGCAAATGCTCTCAGTGTACATTAAAAAAAGATACATTTGAATCAAGAATCAAGAATCATAGGGTACAATAAGCAATCAAATCATACTAGGAAACAGTCAATATAAATGGTAAGGATACAAGCGACAAAGTTACAGTCACACAGTTACAAGTGGGAGGGGATGGGTGATAAGGAGTGATGAAAAAAGTAAAAGTAAAAGTAGTGCAGACTTTGTAAATAGTTGGACAGTGTTGAGGGAATTATTTGTTTAGCAGAGTGATGGCATTTGGGGAAAAAACTGTCCTTGTGTCTAGTTGTGTTCAGGTGTGGAGTATAGCGCTGTTTTGAGGTAAGGAGTTGAAACAGTTTATGTCCAGGATGTGAAGGGTCTGTAAATATTTTCACAGCCCTCTTTTTGACCCGTGTAGTATGCAGGTCCTCAATGGAAGGCAGGTTGGTAGCAACTGTTTTTTCTGCAGTCCTAATTATCAACTGAAGTCAGTGTCTGTCCTGTTGGGTTGCAGAACCACACCAGACAGTGATAGAGGTGCAGATAACTGACTCAATAATTCCTCTGTAGAACAGGATCAGCAGCTCCTTGGGCAGTTTGAGCTTTCTGAGTCGGTGCAGAAAGAACATTCGTTGTGCTTTTTTGATGACTTTTTTGATATTAAGTGTCCATTTTAGGTCTTGTGACATGATAGAACCTAGAAATTTGAGGGTCTCTACTGTTGATACTGTGCTGTCTAGTATTGTAATTTCTATCTCTCACCTACCTATAATCTATCTATCATGTATCTATCATCTACCTACTCTATCTACCTATCATTATCTATCTATCCATCTATTTGTTTATTTACTGCCTTTATTATTTTTACAAATAACTCAAGGCACAACTTATTCAATACACCTTTTTTTCTCTTCTTTTCCCCATAACAACAACCCTGTGAGGTGGGTTGGGCTAAGAGAGAAGGGTCAACCCAAAGTCACCTGATTGACTTTCATGACTAAGGTGGGACTACAATTCACAGTTTCCTGGTAATTGGTCAAATTGGCTGGCTTCCTTCCTAAGACAGCACTAGAACTCCCAGTGTCCTACTTCCGAGTCTGGTGCCTTATCCATTGGTCCAAATTGGCTTCCAACTTTTTGTTAAATTAACAACCCAGGAATGCAGCTTCCAGCTTCAAGAAATATGCAGCATTATGCTTTTTTCTTTTAATTAGCACCCTGGCGACCAAGGTGAAGGCAATGCCAGTTAGCCCAGGCAAACAACCTGTCAACTCATAAAATATTTCTCTGGTCTTTTAGAATTGCCGCCTCGCAAAATTCTAACTGGAGAGTACGATTGATGACTCTTGGCTATGGATGTGTCCCATTGGAGAATATGAATTAGGATACACCCAGGGGGTGGGGGAAAACCAGGGTCAAGGGTGACAATGAATGATGTGTCTCAGAGTTGGCTACACCCAGGCAGTACCGGCATGTCTTCTCCTAATAAATCTTCTTTGAGCTTTGAAAATCTGGCTAGAGACCCATGATTTAACTGGGGGTAGGGGGGTAACTACCAGAGCCTTGACACAACCAACCTCCACTTTGAATCCCAGGTTCTAATTTAGACCCGAAAACAGGTATTGCAAAACAAAGTCCCAATCTATTTTTTGGAATGTATTCCTGCAATCCACCTTATATCATATTTTTCCAGGTAGCCAAGTGGTTTGGTCAGAGCTGCACAGACAATGTAACCTCGGAGCTTTTAAAATCCTGCTTCTAAGCATTCACAGACTCAAACTACGCTCCATCTAATTGTGATAATTTGACCACGGCAATCTTCCGTGTGCATCCTGGTTGCCATAGTAACCTTCCACTCCAATCCACAGGTTGGCTGCTCTCCCAAGCGACTGGAGATAAGATGAGAATACATTCATGTGACTCTTTGATCTTGGGGTAAGTGACTCTTTCATCTTGAGGTAGTAAATCTAAGATATTTATGAACCGTGGAGGTCATAAATGAATTTTAAAATGCCACTAATGTTTCCTGGAGGCCAAATATATATTTTTTTTTCTTCAAATGGCTGTAAATATTTTAACTGGGCAGACAGTGATAAAATATGATTTACTCTCCTGTTTATTTGGGCATGGTTATACTTCTGCCTTAATTTCACATTTAAAGCAAATCTTTTTCTTCCCATGTTCCCACTCACTCTCCCAAGCCGGCAGATCTTCAAGGAGGAAAACAATCCCACTCATGAAAAGATTTGTGTAGAAAGACCGGTTGTTTTTGCACAATACACATTTCAGCAGATTGGCTACCGGCTCAGAAGATCTGCTTAGCATGAATCTACCTGCTCGGGTCATCCTTGACTTACAATCATTTATTTAATGACTCTTCAGTGTTGCAGTGCCGCTGAAAAATTTGTCTTCTGGATGTTTTTCACACTTATGACCATTACAACAGAGGTGGGATTCAAAAAATTTTTTACTACTGGTTCTGTGAGCATGGCTTGGTGAGCGTGGCTTGGTGGGTATGGCTTGATGGGCATGGCAGGGGAAGGATACTGTAAAATCCCCATTTCTTCTCCACTTCTCGGGGAAGAATACTGCAAAATCTCAATTTCCACCCCACCCCACTAACCTGCTTTCCAGCTCTGTTCTCCTGTGCAGAGCAACAAAAGAAGACCCAGCCAATCAGCTGGGATTCAATGGGAGGCAGAGAATAGATGGGGGTGGGGCCAGTCAGAGGTGGCATTTGCCGGTTCTCCGAACTACTCAAAATTTCCGCTTCCGGTTCTACAGAACTGGTCAGAATCTGCTGAATTCACCACCTCTGCGTTACAGCATCCCCATGATCATGTGATCAAAATTCAGACGCTTGACAACGGACTCTTATTTATGACGGTTGCAGTGTCCCAAAATCACGTGGTCCCATTCTGTGATCTTCTGACAAGCAAAGTCACTGAAGAACCCAGATTCACTTAACAACCGTGTTACTAAGGTAACGACTGTGGTGATTCGCTTGTGATCATGTGATCTTCATTTTGAGTGTTCTGTGACTGTTTCCCAGCCACTCTTGCAATTCCTTTGTCAACGAAGGAAGGAAGGAAGGAAAAAAGGGTTTCAGATTTAAACAATAATCTCACAAAAAGAAGAATGTTATTACTTAAGGTAGGGTGGACAACCTGTATCCCAATCTACCTCAAGAGTTGTATATATAAGATATACAACACAATGTTACCTTGGCACATGAGCCTGTGATCTCAGGGTTTAAGGCAGTGTTTCCCAACCTTAGCCATTTTAAGATGTGGGGACTTCAACTCCCAGAATAACCCAGCCAGCGTTATATGCTGGGAGTTGAAGTCCAAACATCTCTAAATAGGTACGTTGGGAAATACTGATTTACGGCCATCCTGACATAAAGAGGGAAAGATGCCAACTGATACATTTCATTCATTTCCCAAATTTTGATCCCAGCAGTTATATTAGCATTTTGCTTCACCATTCATTCAGCTTCACATTGAGTAATGCAGTTTCCAAAAGAGTTTTATAAACTCTCCCTTGAGTCACAAATTCGAGTTTCAAGCATTAATCAGATGGTTTGTTTCCAGAATTAATTTAATCCTTCTCCCTACAGGAAAAGCAAAAAGCAGAGAAATGCTGCTTCAATTATACTCTTAATTTGTTGTGAGAGTGTCGGAGATCTATATGGATCTATATGGATTCTACTGATTCACAAGTGCTGGGGAAACAGGTCACAAAAGGATGGGGGGGATTGAAAGAAGTTGAATCCATTTGGAAAAAAATTGATAAATATTTTTATTTTGCAAAATTTAGAAATGCAAAGTTATTATATAGGAAATGTGCTCCATGATGCCAAGTTTGTTAGAGTTTTAGTTTTCACAAGAAACTTTAATTGGTCTAAGGCACCAAAGCTAGACACCAGAAGGCAGCGAGTTCTAGTCCTGCCTTAGGTATGAAAGCCAGCTGGCATGGCATGACAGTTGGCTGAATGACTCTGGGCCAGTCACAAGGAGACTATGAGTTTTAGTCCCATCTTAGACATGACAGTTGGCTGAGTGACTCTGGACCAATCACAAGGAGACTCCTAGTCCCGCCTTAGGCATAAAAGCCAGCTGGGTGACAATGGGCCAATCACTAGGAGACTGTGAGTTCTAGTCCCGCCTAAGGTAGGAAAACTGGCTGGGTGGCTTTGAGCCAATCACCAGGAGACTGTGAGTTCTAGT
>NW_020769316.1:2969140-2979155 GCF_900518735.1 Pseudonaja textilis | reverse complement strand
GAAGGAAGGAAGGAAGGAAGGAAGGAAGGAAGGAAGGAAGGAAGGAAAAGAGAAAAATAGGGTGGAGGGAGGAGAGGGAGAGAGGATAGGAAGGAACGAAGGATGGAAGGAAGGAAAGAAGGAAAAGAGAAAAATGGGATGGAGGGAGGAGAGGGAGGATGGGAAGGAAGGGAGGAAGGAAGGAGGGAAGGAAGGAAGGAAGGAAGGAAGGAAAATGAAATGTATAGGTTCTCCTGCTTGAGTAAGAGAGCTCATTCATTCTATTCTAAAAGAGAAAGATGGGGTGCAGGGAGGAGGGGAGACAGAGATGGGAAGAAGGAGAGGGAGGGAGGATGGGAGGGTAAAAGTGGGGAAGGAAGGAAGGAGGGAGGGAGGGAGCGAGGGAGGGAGGAGAGAAAGGAGGGAGGATGCAAAGAAAGATGACAGGGAGGAAAGAAGGATGGAAAAGAGGATGGAAGTGGGGAAGGAAGGAGGGAGGATGTGGGGAAGGAAAGGGGGAGGAGGGGGAGGGAGGGAGGAGAGAAAGGAAGGAGGATGCAAAGGAAGATGAAAGGGAGGAAAGAAGGAGGGAAGTGGGGAAGGAAGGAAGGGATTTCCTGGAAAAGAAACAGAAATCCCCCCCCAAAGGAAGCGGCCGCAGCGGCGAAAGCGGCGCGGACGGAGAGCGACCCCCGCGCGGGGAGGCTGCGGGTGGGCCGGCCAGGGCTGGGCCGGGGCCGGTGCGACGGGCCCGGGCGCGCCGCAGTCCCCCCCCCCCCCCGCTGCCTTTACTCACACGTAAGCGTGGTAGATGAACGCCCAGCCGCGGGGCCTTTCCAGGACGTTGTAGAGGAAATTCTGGAGCTTGCGGTAGAAAGCGTTCCTCTTGGGCGGCTTCCCGCTGACGGCCGAGCGGGGCTTGCTGAGGATGGAGCCGCGTTTGCCGCCGCCGCCGTCCCCGCCGCCGCCGCCGCCGCCCTCGGAGCCGGCGATCAGCAGGGCCCCGTCGCGGGAGGACTCGGGGGCGCCGGGGTCCAGCCCCACGAAGCCCACCTTCTTCTCGCCCGAGGTGCCCGGATACACGCCCCCGTTGCGCGACTTCTGCACCATCCTGCGGCGGCGGCGGCGGCAGCGCGCGGGCCGGTGCCGGGCTCAGAGCGGCCGCGAGCCGGGCAACCGCGCCGGGCAGAGAGCGAGCTGCCCGGGACCCGAGCGGAGAGGCAGCAGCGGCATGACAGCAGCACAGCCCCGGCCGGGCACTGCGGCGACCGCTGGGTGGCTTTGGCCAAAAGCAGCAGCAGCACCAGCAGCAGCACCAGCAGCGCGGAGGAGGGAAATCTGTCCGGCCTCCTCGCCGCTTGCTTTGCGCAGCTCCTCCCGGGAGCCCCCCCGCCGCCGCCGCCGCCGCCGCCACCCGCGCCCGCCGTTTAACCCTTCCCGCGCCGCTCGCTGAAGGTGTGGCGGAGGGGGGGGGCGGGAGAGGGAAACGACGCCTGATCGGAGGTGGGGCTAAGAGATCATCAGAGTTGAAAGGGGCCTTATAGGTCATCTAGTCCAACCCCCCGCGCCCTCCCAAAACGGGAGACCCTACACCATTTCTGACAAATGCCAATCCAATCTCTTCCCACCCACACCCACCCCACCCCCCACTCCCGGGCACACGCTACTAATTGGCAAAGATTTGGAGTGTGTGATGGGGGGATTGTTGGGGTTTTTTTGTGGCGCTTTTTTTTGGTGGGGGGTGCTTGATTCGGCATCTCTGGGCGTGTGCAGAGCGCCCGACTTTGGCACGAGAAGAAAAGAAGCACCTCCTCCTCCTCCTCCTCCTCCGCGGAGGCCGAGATCTAGTCTTCTGCATCTTTGGGGCGGCAGTTGGGTTCCGGTATCATGGCAAAACCGATTTGCGCAGGATTGCAGAATTGCGATTAAAATCGTGGGAGGGGGAGAGAGAGAGAGAGAGAAAGAAAGAGAGATGGATTGGATGGATAGGTGGAGGTATAATGGAGAGAAAGGAGGGAGGGAGAGAGGAAGAAAAGAAGAAGAATGGAGGAGGAGGAGGAGGAGGAGGAGGAGGAGGAGGAGATGAAGAAGAAGAAGAAGAAGAAGAAGAAGAAGAAGAAGAAGAAGAAGAAGAAGAAGAAGAAGAAGAAGAAGAAGAAGAAGAAGAAGAAGAAGAAAGGAGGAGGGGGAGGAGGAAGAGGAAGAGGAAGGAGGGGGAGGGGACGAGAAGGAAGGGGGAGGAGGAGAGAGAGAGATAGAAGAATGCATAGATGAATGGATTGGTAAATGGATGGACTGAACGATAGATAGATGATAGATAGATAGATAGATAGATAGATAGATAGATAGATAGATAGATAGATAGATAGATAGATAGATAGATATGGAAGGATGCCTAGATGGGTGAATTGGTAAACGGATGGATCGATGGGTGGATGGATGATATAGACACACTGACAGCCAGATACAGGGCAATTATTGATCTTGGACCTTGTTTTGTTTTGTTTTGTTTTACGAAAAAGCCTAAACCTGGTTCGTGTAAATCCCACTTTGGATTTGGCGTGTGTTGCGAGCGAGCCCCACTTTTGTAGTTAAGGGGAGGGGGCCGGGAAGGGCGTCTCATGCGACACGTGAATCCCAACCGAGGGTTAATCCGGTAACTAGGTGACGCGCGATTCTCCCCAAAGCGAAGGTGCGGTTGGGTTGCAGATGGTCCGCCAATGGGAAGCTCTCAATGGAATGAAAGGGGGGGGGTGAGGGGGGGTGGCAGAATCAGGATCCCCATGAATCAGGCGGAGGAGGAGGAGGAGGAGGGCTAACGAGAGACGCTCACAACCACACGTGCGTCGCGGAAGCAGGAAGGTGGTGGCTGGTTGGCTCCGGGGAGAATTTGCCCACTGGCAGAAATTTGGGCGGGTGGGGGGGGGGGCGGAGCGGAGCGGGTGTCTGACTTGATTGAGGGTTTCCCAAACCTGGTTTCCAGGTGGGCGGACTTCAACTCCCAGAAATCCAACAGCCGGCAGGGCCTCTGCTGAGAATTCTGGGAGTGGAAGTCCACCTACCTGGAAATGCCCGAAGCTGGGGAAACGCTGGCCAATGGAAACCCAGCCAAGCGATTACGCTTAAAACATTTCCTGCCTCGGATGGGGAAAAGCGAGATGAAGGAGAGGTTTCAAGAGGAAGGCTTGGGGAAGTCGTCGTCCTCCTCGTGGTTCCTACATTAGAAGAATTTCAGGGCAAGACTTGGGTTGGTTTTGTAGGACTGGCAAATTCATGCACCCCGGGGCCTAAATGGGTCGGCGTATCTATCGTGTTTTTGTCTATCCAGAGACAGGTAGGTAGACAACGGTAGGTAGAGAGAGATAGAGACAGGGATGGATGGACAGATAGAACAGACACAGTAGGATAGATGACGTAGAATAGAATAGAATTCTTTATTGGCCAAGTGTGATTGGACACACAAGGGAATTTGTCTTGGTGCAAATGCTCTCAGTGTACATAAAAGAAAAGAGACATTCATCAACAATCATAAGGTACAACACTTAATGATAGTCATAGGGTACAATAAGCAATCAAATCATACTAGGAAACAGTCAATATAAATCGTAAGAATACAAGCGACAAAGTAACAGTTATACAGTCACAAGTGGGAGGGGATGGGTGATAAGCAGTGATGAGAAGATTAATAGTAATAGTAGTGCAGACTTTGTAAATAGTTGGACAGTGTTGAGGGAATTATTTGTTTAGCAGAGTGATGGCATTCGGGGAAAAACTGTCCTTGTGTCTAGTTGTTCTGTTGTGCAGTGTTCTATAGCGTCGTTTTGAGGGAAGGAGTTGAGACAGTTTATGTCCAGGATGTGAGGGGTCTGTAGATATTTTCACAGCCCCCTTTTTGACTCATGCAGTATACAGGTCCTCAATGGAAGGCAGGTTGGTAGTAATTGTTTTTTTCTGAAGTCCGAATTACTCTCTAAAGTCTGTGTCTGTCCTGTTGGGTTGCAGAACCAAACCTGGCAGTTATAGAGGTGCAGATGACAGACTCAATAATTCCTCTGTGGAACTGTATCAGCAGCTCCTTGGGCATTTTGAGCTTTTCGCAGAAACACCATTCTTTGTTGTGCTTTTTTATGACATTTTTGATGTTAGGTGTCCATTTTAGGGCTTGTTGATACAATAGAACCTAGAAATTTGAAGGTCTCTACTGTTGATACTGTGTTGATATAGATAGATGGACAAGCAGAAAAGGAAAATGGAAAAGAAAGAATAAAGAAAGAAGTAGCTTTCAATCTTCTGTACCATAGTTATATACATACAATTATAATAAACATCTCTTTCTCTATGGCAAGGGCCTTCAAACTTGGCAAGTTTATGACTTGTGGAGAGGAATTCTGGGAGTTGAAGTCCACAAGTCTTAAAGCTGACAAGTTTGAAGACCCCTGCTCTATGGTTACAACATAAATCTTTTCTTTCTACAATTTAGTCAGATTATCAAAAATATAAATCGTAAGTTCATTTTTGGTGGGGTGGTTCATGCAAAATGTCTACAAAGTTTTGCCAATCAGCAATAAATGGAGATATTGTTGGCACCTGAAGACTCTGAAAGAGCAAGAAATCATTTTTTATGTTTTCATCCTTATCTTGAGATTTTTCCCTCATTGCATATGTTGATTCTCTTCATTGTCTTGATTTAAACCCAAGCCAGTGGGTTTAAATCTATTATTATCCATTCAGGAAAAATTGCTTCCTCTGTAGCTTTGAGAAATATTTGATTTCATATATGACTTTATTATTCATATATAAATAACATTTTTTAAAAGAGATCATTTTTAGTTTTTATGTATCACATCCCAGGAGCATCAAATGGTATTCTAAAAGCTCAGTTATCAATTTTAGTTCCAAAACTATCAGTGTTTGAATTTAGATTTGAAACTTCCACATAAACGCTGATATGCAAGCTGCAAGTTCTTCCTAACATTTAATTTAACTGCTACTGATTTTTTTTATTTTATTTCGGATTTGTTTATCTTGCCTTTATCATTTTCATGAGTAACTCAAGCAATAACTGAAGCAATGACCCTACCTAATGCTCCTTCCTCCTCCTCTATTCCCCAAAACACTAATCTTGGTGAGATGGGTTGGCCTGAGAGTGAGTGACTGGCCCAAAGTCCCCTAGTCAGCTTTCACGGACCTAAGGATCAATAGTCATAGATTCAATCCCAAAACACTTGGAGCACCCCTGGAACACTGTCAGCATTGACGAAATCCCCATCTGTCAATTGCAAAAGGCAGCATGACTCGGAACAGCTGACATCCTGCAACTATATCTTTTAACCTCCCCCCAAGCAACATCTGAATAAAAATGCCAAGTCCAGTTTAAACATCTGGCTGGTTGTGGCACCAACCACAATAATGATGTTACCTAGTTGGGTCTTGAAACATCCACAAACGAACCACCCAGCTCAGAAAGAATCAGAATTAGAATAGAGCTGGAAGGGGCCTTGGAGGTCTTCTAGTCCAACCCCACCCTCCACCCACACCTCCCGCTCAAGTAGGAGACCCCATACCATTTCAGACAAGTGGCTGTCCAGTCTCTTCTTAAAAGCTTCCAGTGATGGTGAACCCACAACTTCTGAAGGCAACTTCTGTTCCATGGTTGGATTGTTCTCACTGTCAGAAAAGTTCTTTTCAATTCCATGTTGCTTCTCTCGTTGATTAATTTCCATCCATTGTTTCTTGTTCTGCCCTTCCGATGCTTTGGAAAATAAACTGACCCAAAGACCTCACAGTTCATCCCTCAACTGTAGATATTCTCTTCTCTTGAAGCCCAGAGGTTGTTCTCTGTGATTGTCTGGCGTGGGAGAGGGTTAGGAAAAAAAAAAACCCACTTTGAACACAGCAGAAGAGAAAGGCAGATAGAAGCAACGCTTAGCAATGCCCCAGACAGAGCGCTGGGAATTGATAGGAAGTACAAGGCGCCATGAAACCTTCTCGGTTGCCAAATGGGCAAGTGAAAACACCTCTCTCTTCCCACTTGGAGTGCTTTGGCCAGCTAGGAAGGTGCAGAGTGAAACAGCAATTTATGCCTTTAGAACTGGAATTCATTGCCACGTGTTCTCTTCCTCAGTCAGAGCTGTAGGAACAAGATTAAAAGGAAGAAACGCTTTTAACTTTTTTCCTAATTAAAACACACACAACAGAGGGAGACTTGGGTGGTTTCAGCAGATGTGGCACCCAGATTTTCTGTTTTAACTAGTTTTAAAGCCAGAAGGAATATAGGCAGGTTGTCCTCAGCTTAGGACCGCAATTGGAACCAGAATTTTCTTTGCTATAATCAAGGCAGTTGCTTTGAGTCACACCCAATGTTATGACCTTTTTTTTTTTTTTTTTGCTAATTTTTAAGCAAATTGCTGCAGTCTTTAAGTGAATCACATGATTATTAAGTGAATCCGGCTTCCCACATTGAGTTTGCTTGTTGGAAGCCAGCTGGGATGGTCACAAAATGACAATCACGTGATCCCAGGTTCCCGGCAATCGTCATAAATGCCAAGCAACCAAATTTGAATCCTCTGATTGTGGGGATGCTGCATTGGCCATAAGTGTGAGGATCGATCATAAGTCACTTTGTTCACGCTATTATTGAACGTTGAAGGGTCAATAAATGGGTGTTGTAAATTGAGGACCGCCTATGTATGGATGCTTGAGTTTAGGTGCACTAGAGGACGGAGTTTAAGCAGGAAGTACGAGTGGATAAGTTGATTTGAAATAGAAATGAAATCTCAGAGAAAAATTTGCATTGTATTATTTATTTAGCATAAGGCATTTCATACATGGATTCAGAGGTGGTGTTCAGCAGGTTCTGACCAGTTCTGGAGAACCGGTAGCGGAAAGTTTGAGTAGTTTGAAATCCCACCTCTGATTGGCCCCACCCCCATCTATTCTCTGCCTCCCATTGAGTCCCAGCTGATCAGTTGAGTCTTCTTTGGTTGCCCTGCACAGGAGAACGGAGCTGGAAAGCAGGTTAGTGGGGTGGGGTATGGAGATTTTGCAGTATCCTTCCCTTTTTATGTCGGGATGGCCGTATATCAGTATTTCCCAACTGTAGCTATTTAGAGATGTGTGGACTTCAACTCCCAGCATACAATGATGGGTGGGGTATTCTGGGAGTTGAAGTCCACACATCTTAAAATGGCTAAGGTTGGGAAACACTGCCTTAAACCCTGAGATCACAGGCTCATGTGCCAAGGTAAACATTGTGTTGTATATCTTATATATACAACTCTTGAGGTAGATTGGGATACAGGTTGTCCACCATACCTTAAGTAATAACATTCTTCTTTTTGTGAGATTATTGTTTAAATCTGAAACCCTTTTTTCCTTCCTTCTTTCTTTCCTTCCTTCCTTCCTTCCTTTGTTGACCAAAGGAATTGCAAGAGTGGCTGGGAAACTGTCACAGAACACTCAAAATGAAGATCACATGATCACAAGCGAATCACCACAATCGTTACCTTAGTAACATGGTTGTTAAGTGAATCTGGGTTCTTCAGTGACTTTGCTTGTCAGAAGATCACAGAATGGGACCACGTGATTTTGGGACACTGCAACTGTCATAAATAAGAGTCTGTTGTCAAGCGTCTGAATTTTTATCACACGATCATGGGGATGCTGTAACGCAGAGGTGGTGAATTCAGCAGGTTCTGACCAGTTCTGGAGAACCGGAAGCGGAAATTTTGAGTAGTTCAGAGAACTGGCAACTGCCACCTCTGACTGGCCCCGCCCCCATCTCTTCTCTGCCTCCCATTGAGTCCCAGCTGATTGGCTGGGTCTTCTTTTGTTGCTCTGCACAAGAGAACAGAGCTGGAAAGCAGGTTAGCGGGGTGGGGTGGGGTATGGAGATTTTGCAGTATCCTTCCTCTGCCACGTCCACCAAGCCACACCCACCAAGCCAAGCCACACCCACCAAGCCACACCCACAGAACAGGTAGTAAAAAAAATTGAATCCCACCACTGCATGGATTATTAGAAATATAAATCACATTGTAAGGAAATAGACTATGTTTTGAGCACAACCAAAATAAAAGCAAAACTCTATGGTACTTTCTGATTATTGCTTTGGTACTCTGGGTTTTGCTTCCTCCTTAAATCCTGGTAAACTTTATTCACCTGGAGTGCTCCTAGAACCCCCCCCCCCTTTTTTTTTCCTTCCCCAGAGTTATGCTACTGATTTTCCAGAAATATTCAAAGAATAAAGCGCTTAAGTGCTTAAACTTAAGGAAAGAGGCTGAGACCTTGGAAAGGGTGCAGCGAAGAGCATAAAAGATGATCAGGGCTGGAGGCTAAATTGTATGATGAACAGCTAAAGCAGAGGTCTCCAAACTTGGCAACTTTAAGACTTGTGGACTTCAACTCCCAGAATCCCTCAGCCAGCTGGTTGAGGAATTCTGGGAGTTGAAGTCCAAAAGTCTTAAAAATTGCCACATTTGGAGACCCCTGAGCTAAAGGAACTAGTTATCAACAAAAGATAATATTTGTAGCTCAGGGTTGAAACGAGGGGTCCATGGTGCTCTCTGAGCTTGGTTGTTTTCTTGCAAACATTTCATTACCAAACTAGGTAACGTCATCAGTGCTAGGAAGGAGTGGGATTTACTCTTGATTTATATTCCAGTGGCTTGTCTTGTCAGCGTTAGTGGGAATAGTCTTACGAGGTTCATTGGTTGGACTATTTATTGTTAGAAGTTTGGCAGGTCCTTGATTGGAGTATTGTTTACTTCTTGGTTGTTGCTCTGTTATTAATCTTGGAGTTATTCTGTGCTAATCGATCAAAAAGTAAACAAAACCCCAGTCAAGGAACTGCCAAACATGCTAACAGTAAACAGCCCAACCAAAGAACCTTTGAGACCACACCCGCCAACACTGAGAGGGCAAGCCTCTAGAATGTCAATTGAGAGCAAATCACGCTTCCTACTAGCCCTGATGATGTTACCTAGTTTGGTAATGAAACGCCTTCAAGAAAACAACCTTTTTATGCAGTTGGACTAGACGAAAATTCCTCCCTGGCTACTTAGACTCAAAATTTGTAGAGTTGTAATTGCAGGAATGTTCCAATCTCAGATGGCAAACCTCAGATAAAGAATGTTTCCAAGCAAATACAACTCAGGTAAACAAAGTCACTAATCTATGGATAAAGGAGGATTAGAGAGGGGAAGTAAACATATGTTGGACTTTAACTAGAGATAATTAATTATGTTAATTACTATGCTAAACAATAACGAAAGTTAAGCAGTAACCAAAGTTAACCAGTGATGGAGGATAACTAAAAATGTATATAAATACAAGACTATACTCCAATAAAGATCATCATGATTCAGTTGTTCATGATCAAACAACTCGACTGCCTCATCATTACAACAAAAATTAAGACTGAGACCGAGTTTGGCCTCTGGCCCTCTCACCCACCTTGGCAAGGAGGATTAAACCCGTCGGTTTTTAATTCCTCCATAGACCTCTACACTACAGAACCCTCTCACGTGGTGACAACACTAGGATAAGAAAATCTAAGGTTATCTAAAATAATCTTATGGAGGCAGGGAATATAACAGGTACTGTTTATAGCAGGAATCTCTCTGTCCAGGGCCCATTAATCATAGGGGTTTTCCACCTGGCTCCAGAATTATAAACATTATGGCTATCCAATCTCAGGGGAATATTCTTTTGCATTCCTTTGCAGATAGTAGCTATTAAATGTTCTGTCTTTTTTTTTTTTTTAGCCCTTCAGCTCAGAGGTGGGTATTCAGCAGGTTCTGATCATTTCTGGAGAACCAGTAGCAGAAATTTTGAGTAGTTCGGAGAACCGGCCAATGCCATCTCTGACTGGCCCAGCCCCCATCTATTCTATTTATTTATTTATTTTATTTGGTTTGTCAATAAGACGAAGAAGAGGAAGAGGAGGAGGAGGAGGAGGAGGAGGAGGAGGAGGAAGAAGAAGAAGAAGGAGAAGAAGAAGAAGAAGAAGAAGAAGAAGAAGAAGAAGAAGAAGAAG
>NW_020769316.1:2935682-2947358 GCF_900518735.1 Pseudonaja textilis | reverse complement strand
AAAAAAACACAACCGCACAGAGCACGGCCATTTTGTGAGCTTTCTCTCAATGATTCATCCCAGGTGCTTCTCAACCAATCCCTGCCTTTCTCTTGTAACTCAATGAATTCTAAAAATAATGGGATTGATACCTAAAACCCCACTTTGTCCCCTGGAGTCTATGAATAGGAGATGAGCTATCGGGAGTAATCAGCCTTTGAATTCCTAGGGGAGGGAAGAAATTAGACATGCCTGAAACGTAGTCGTAAGGGTTTCACCGTCTACAAAGGGCTCCACGGTTTGCCGAAATACAGGCTTACATCAAGTTTGTAAGCTGTCATACACCCAATACAGGTAGTCCTTGACTTACAACAGTTCATTTAGTGGCCATTCAAAGTTACAACAGCACTGGAAAAAAAAAGTGACTCATGCCCTTTTTCAAAACTTATGACTGGCTAAGTGATCACCGTTCAGATGCTTGGCAATGGGATCATATTTGTGACACTTGTAGTGACAAGCAAGGTCTGTGGGGAAACAAGATTCACTTAACAACCGAGTTGCTGCTTTAAACAACCGCAGGGATTCACCGAAGAACAGCAGCGAGAAAGGTTGTTAAAATTAGGCAGAGCTCACTTAACAACTGTCTCGCTTACCAATATAAATTTTGGGCTTCATTGTGGTTGTTAAGTCGAGGACTACCAGTACAAAAAAACAAGTGTGCATGTTGTCGTACACCTAATACAACCCAGCACAACGGGGCCTTATGTACCAGCAGTGTAGAGCACTCTCAACAACTTGCTTTCAGAGGTTGTGACTGCTCCATCGCTGGAGGCTTTTAAAAAGAGACTGGACAGCCATTTGTCTGAAATGCTATAGGATATCCTGCTTCAGCAAAGGGTCAGACTAATAGGTCTCCGAGGTCCCCTCCGGCTCGCTATTATGTTAAGGACACAAGGATTCTTGTTAAGACATAAGACATAAGACAAAAGAATTTATTTGTCATTACACTCGCAAGCGGGTGCAACGAAATGAGGTGCTCTTCCACAAGTAAAACTGGACAACACCATTGAAAGAAAAATAAAATTAAACACAACAGACCATACAATAATCTCTATACAATTTAAAAATGTAAATACCCCATTACTCTCAGCCATTAAATTCCACAAAAATCTTATAACCCCAGGACAACCAGCAGCTTCTAGAAGGATTCCTTCCATGCTATTGTGAAACACAGAAATCTTGAAATCTGACCCCTGCAAGTGAGAAGGAACTGAAGCAAATATAGATCGGAAGAAAACCTTGCCAGAGATCCTGGCTTTGACTATGTCCCCAGGATAAGATCAAAGCTAAAAGATGGATGTCCCTGGCCCTTAACCCAGCTCAAAAATCCGTGGCTCTGGGTAGCTGCCAATCAAGATGATAAGGTAGCATTATCAATGCTAGCAAACTAGCACTGATGACGTTGCCAAGTTTGGGTAATGAAACATCTGCAAGGAAAACAAGCAAACCCAGAGAGCACCAAGGACCACACTGTCATCTTCTTCCTCTTCCTTTCCACAAACCCCACTCCCTTCTAGCACTGATGACGTTACCTAGTTGGGTAATGAAACGCCTGCAAGAAAACAACCCAGTTCAGAGACAGCCAAGGACCCCATAGTCATCTTCCTCCTTCTCTTCTCCTCTTCTTCCTCCAACCCCACGCCCTTCTAGCACTGATGATGTTACTTAGTTGGGTAATGAAACGTCTAAAAGAAAATAAGCCAGCTCAGAGAGGACCAAGGACCTCCACAGCCATCTTCCTCTTCCTTGCTGTAAACTCCACTCCCTTCTAGCACTGATGATGTTACCTAGCTGGGTAATGAAAGGTCTGGAAGGAAACAACCCACCTCAGAGAGCACCAAAGACCCCTCATTATCAGTGGAGGCAGAAGAAAGGTGTGCTTCCTAAATTGGTAGTCCAGCATTGGTGTACTCCAATGCAGAATGCTGTGTGGCCCCCTTTCCCAATCCACCGCCCTCCAACTTCCAAGATTCCTCAGAGGCTGTTGTGGTTAGCCGGCAGCAGTTGTAGATGGCTGAGGAGAACGAGAACTCAGATGAGGGGCCAGGACCATTAGGGAGTGGACTGCTGCCTTCAGAGATTGTGGGGGCTGCTGGCAGCAGCAATGAGGAGGTTCCCGAGGAGCCTGTGCCAAGTGCGCGTGCACACAGGGCTGCTCGCAGGAAAGAGCAGCTGCAGCACCAGCGACTTGGGAGTAAGGCTGAAAGGTAATGGCCCCTCCCTCAAGAAGATAAAAGCCAGCTGTGAAACTAACCTTCTTTGCAGAAGGCAAAGATGTTTTGAAACTCCAGCCTCGTGGACATTCCAGTATCCTGAGTTTATATTGCAAACTATTTCTGGTCTATTAACTTTTGGCAAGCCTGGCACTGTTTGGCAAGGCTTGTGCTTATCACAGCTAATTATTTGGTAAAAGTATTACGAGGTTTTTGTTCCTTTTGAATTTGTGTTTGATTTGTCGGGAAAGGGCATGGGTCAGAACAGTGGCTCAGCCAACTGGGGAACGCCAGACTGGGAAAAGCGGAGTTCAGGAGCAGCTGATCCCACCCCCACCCCCACCTAGAGAACCCCCCCCCTTTCTCACCTGTGAAGTCCCTGTAATCATGTTCTTGATGAAATCTCTATGGCCTGGAGCATCAATGATGGTGATGTAATACTTGGTGGTCTCAAACTTCCACAGGGAAATGTCAATGGTGATGCCTCGCTCGCGCTCAGCTTTCAGTTTGTCCAGCACCCAGGCGTACTTGAAGGAACCCTTTCCCATCTGCCAGGGAGAAAAAAAGAAAGAAAAAGAGACCACCAGGTTGGATACAGGCAAGAGATGAAGGCAACATTCTGAGACGCATCAGACAAGAAAGGCGCCTCTGTTTCTGAACCATGAATTCTGCTGCTGGGTCTCAAAAGACTTTCCCATAAAATGAAAAATCTTGACTATAAAGATAGTCCTCGATTTACAACAGTTTGTTTGGTGACTACTCCAAGTTACAACGGCGCTGGAATAAAAGTGACTTAGGATCGTTTTTCAGACTTACAACCGTTGCAGCATCCCCCGGGGTCACGTGATGCTTGACAACGGATTCACATTTACGACGGTTGCAGTGTCCCGGAGTCATGGGATCCCCCTTTCGTGACCTTCTGACCAGCCAAGTCCACGGGGGGGGTGCGGGGGGCAAAGTCTGTGGAACTAATTTAAGAACGGCAGGGATTCACTTCACAAATGGGGTGAGAAGTCGTAAAATGGAGCAAACTCACTTGACAAATTTCTCACATCGACGTTGGGCTCAACTGTGGTCGTAAGTTGAAGACTACCTGCTTATTCATTTAGTAACAGTGGCACTGAAAGGGGCAGGACAAGAAGCCACGGATGGAAACTCATCAAGGAGAGAAGCAACCTAGAACTAAGGAGGAATTTCCTGACGGTGAGAACAATTAATCAGTGGAATAACTTTCCTGCCTCCAGAAGTTGTGAATGCTCCAACACTGGAAGTTTTTAAGAAGAGATTGGACCACGGTTTATCTATAAGGGTCTTCTGCAAGAGCAGGGGGTTGGACTAGATGACCTCCAAGATCCCTTCCAATTCTGTTGTTCTATTCTTTTTTTTAAAAAAAGAGACTTACGGCCACTTTTTACCCTTGCAACCATTGTAGCCTTGACTTATGACCACAATTGAGCTCAAAATTCCTTGTGGCTAAGTGAAACATTTGTTAAGTGAACGTTGCCCCATTTTACGTCCTTTCTTGCCAGTGTTGTTAAGTGAATCGGTGCAGTTATTAAATTAGCAACCCAGTTGTTAATTGAATCTGGCTTTCCCATTGACTTTGCTTGTTGGAAGACCGCTGGGAAAGGTTTAGCGTTAGGATGCAAAAGGTGATTTGCATGACCCCGGGACACTGCAACCATCATAAATATGAGTCAGCTGCCAATTTTGATGAGGTGACGATGCAGCAATGGTGTGATGCAGCAATGGTGTGAAAAATGGTCTTAAGTCACGTTTTTCAGGGACACTGCAACTTTGAATGCTCGCTAAAAGAACTGTTGTAAGTCAAGGACTTCCTGTATTAAAGTCAATCTCAATGAAAATACATTTGGCCTTCCTGTGCAGTTGATTTCCTGGTCTGGCCTCCCTCCAGTAACTAGAGTTCACACAACATGCTTCATCATCTGACTAGGTGCAATCCTGGCCAATGCATTCACATGATATGGTATGTCAATTGGGTTTTTATGCCATTTAATTTGTACCCGGCTTTGCTGGCTTTCTCTGTGAAGTTCTTTGCTTCATATAGTTAATCCTTGACTTATGAGCCACAACCGAGCCCAAAATTTCTGTGGCTCAGTGAGGCAGCGATAACCCAAGGTCGTAAAATGGAGCAAATCTCACTTAGCAACTGTCTTGCTTAGCAACGGAAATGTTGGACTCAACTGCGGTCGTATGTCAAGGACCATCTGTACTATAGAAGCTTGTTGGGAGAGAATATTGACTTTCGTGGTCAAGAAAGGAGAGAAATGGCAAAGACTGGCTCAAAGGAAAGTATGCGCCAGCTGCAGGATCATTGGGAAGACGTCGGTGTTACGACGCCAAATCGTTCATGCCGTGAACCAATAATTTTATTATTAAGGGGAAACGCCCAATTTTGTCCCTTTTCCATCATCACGCCGCATTTTTCTACCCAGTTTATTCTGCTTTTTCTAGGTGTGGTGAGAGAAAATTATGTAGTACGCTGTGCTACGGCCAGCTTTCTGGCTTTACTGACATAGTAGCAATAGCACTTAAGACTTATATACCGCTTCACAGTGCTTTACAGCCCTCTCAAAGTGGTTTTACAGAGTCAGCCTATTGCCCCCACCAAAACAATCTGGGTCCTCATAATCTGCATCCATATGGACTAGAAACTTGTCGATGTTTAAAAACAGAGTCCAGGGCTCACGGAGGCACATGCTGATGGCAGTATTTGGAGGACAAAGTAATTTCAGAAATCACTAACAAGCTGATCCCCCTGTGTAAAAAAATCAACCCTGGGGGAAAAAAATAAATAAAAGGTCAGTGACTTAGAACAGTTTGCTCCAAATGTCTCAAAGATAAACGGGATATAAAGATTTATTGGTAGTCCTCAATTTACAACCACAACGGAGCCCAAAATGTCCAGTGCTGAGCAAAAACCGTTGTTTCAAGTGAGCTGTGTCTCATTTTATGAACTTTTTCTCCCCCCGCAAGCAGTTGTGAAGGGAAATCTTGCGGTCATTAAGCGAATTGGGCTTCCCCCATAGAGACTGCTTGCCTGGAAGCCGGTTGTGGGAAAGGTACAAAATGTGATCCCAGGACAATGCAACTGTCATAAATATGAGTCAGTTGCCAAAGCGCCTGAATTTTCATCACATGACCATGGGGATGCTGCAAAGGTCGTAAGTGTGAAAAGAAGGTCATAAGTCACTTTTTTTTCAATGCTGTTGTAACTTCAAATAGCCACTACATGAATGGTTGTAAATTGAAGCCTACCTGTATATCAGTCACTGAACAAAGCCAGAGTAACAGATAGATGGCAGATAATCAGAGTTGGAAGGGACCTTGTAGGTCATCTAGTCCAACCCCCCGCCCAAGCAGGAGACCCTACACTATTTCTGACAGATGGGAGTCCAATCTCTTTTTTAAAGTCTCAAGTGATGAAGCTCCCACAACTTCTGAAGGCAACTTCTGTTACATGGGTTGATTGTTCTGTCAGAAAGTTTCTCCTTATTTCCAGGTTAAATCTCTCCTTGTTCAGTTTCCATCCATTATTCCTTGTTTGGCCTTCAGATGCTTTAGAAAATACCTTGACCCCTTCCTCTCTGTATCTTAACATCAACTTTCCTTTTGAACATGCCTACATAATCAAGAACACTATTCACATGTAACACTGATAAAAATAATTCTCTCTTTAATTCCAGCAGACCGATTTGTATACAGCAGGGGTCTTCAAATTTGACAGCTTTAAGATTTGTGGACTTCAACTCCCAGAATTCCTCCTCCAGTCATGTTAGCTCAGGAATTCTGGGAGTTGAAGTCCACAAGTCTTAAACTTGCCAAGTTTGAAGGCCCTTGGTATATACAGCATGCATATAAGGGCGGGGGGGTGAGGAGAGAGAAGAGATATATTATTAATTTTCATCTGAGGAAGCCCATCCAGATAAAAACACCCGAAGATAAATTTCCTCTTCACGGACAATCAGATTATTTCAGAGGCCTTGCCCAAACTTGGCTAAATTGCACGAATTTTTTTTTTTAAAAATCACAAACAATAAACTGGTTTTGTTCTTGCTGAAAATAGAGCCTGCTAGATTTTGCTGTATCATGACAAGCCTCTTTGATAGAAGACAAGCCGCTTTTCAATTGGCTACACCCAGGGATGGGGGAAGATGGGAGGCTGTATTTCCTAGCTTTGTACAGTGCCGGCTCTGTTCGACAAACTGGGTGGGGAGGGGAAAATCTTTATTTTGCTGCACAAGACCAGCAGCACATGATTAAGCCTTTTCAAAGCCAGAGAGAGAGAGAGAGAGCTCATTTAAACTATCACTCCATCTGTTCTTTAAAATCAAGCATCGTATTTCATTGCACCTTATTCATTCTTTCTTTCTTTCTTTCTTTCTTTTTCTTTCTTTCTTTCTTTCTTTCTTTCTTTCTTTCTTTCTTTCTTTCTTTCTTTCTTTCTTTCTTATCTTTCTTATCTTTCTTTTTCTTCTTCCTTTTCTGTTTCCCCTCTTTTTTTCCAGCTCTTCCTTTGATAAGTCTTATTATTAAAGCCAGCCTCCATTTCCTATACATGCAATCAAGTGGAAAAGAATCCACAGCCTTGCATCAGAAAATGGAGGCGCAAAAGCAAAGTCACTTGGCTATTAATAGCCGGCTCGCAGCTCCCATTGGCGATGCCAGGGAAGGTGGCAAACCGAGGCCCTGCTTGGCTTAAAGGCACAGATCACGAGAGAAGAACGCAGATGGCAAGGCAGGGGTAGATTATTGGGCTAAGCAAAATAGAATCAAAAATAAGGTCTAACACCTCTTCAAAAGGACAGATTTCAAAATAAGATCTAACCTCTTTACGTTGTGAATGCTCCAACACTGGAAGTTTTTAAAAAGATGCTGGATAACCATTGGTCTGAAGTGGCGTAGGGTTTCCTGCCTGGGCAGGGGGTTGGACTAGAAGACCTCCAAGGTCCCTTCCAACTCTGTTATTCTATTCTAGTCAATCCGATTATGCTTTAATAACTATCCCAGTTAAAAAAAAGAACGGAGCAACTTTACGATATGTGGATTTCAACTCCCAGAATTCCTCAGCCAGCCATGTTAACTGAACAAGGCCAGATAATCTTAACATCAATTTTCCTTCTAAATTTTCCTTCCTGCCTATATAATCAAGAACATTATTAACATACCACAGTCCTGGAAATAATTTTTAATTCCAGCGGATCTATTGTATACAGAATGCATTTGGGGGGTGGGTGGGGGATATATAATTTACAAGCAGTTTCATCTGAGGAAGCCCATCAAAGAAATGGAAATAACCAGGGGTGGGATTCTACCAGTTCGCCCTATTCACTAGAACCGGTTGTTAACATTCTAAGCAGTTCGGAAAACTGATTGTTAGAAGAAATTACTGGCCTAGTCCTGTAAGGAAGGCAGGAAGGAAACATTCTGGTGTTGCTTACAGAAACTGCCTCTCCGTTAACCCTTATTACATGCTTGGCAGGACTAGACTTCCTGTCTCAGGAACTTCTCTGGAGTTTTTTCCCCTCCTTTGCTGGTACTTTGCTTGTGTGGAGTGACCACTCAAAGTCACAATGGCACTGAAAAAAGTGACTTATGACCATTTTTCACACTTAGGACTGTTGCAGCATCCCCACAGTCATGAGAGGCCAGGCGAGGAGATGCATGCCTCGATGTGAGTGAGGTTGAGTTGGCCACGCCCAGCCAGTCACATGACCACCAAGCCACACCCACCAACTAAGCCATGCCCACAGAACCGGTTGTTAAAAAATTTGAATTCCCCCCCTGGAAATAATTGAAGATAAATTTCAGTTGTTCAGTTCCCCATGCTCACTGGGGAATTCTGGGAGTTGAAGTCCACACTGGTTAGGGAATTCTGGGGGTTGATGTCCATATATTTTAAAGTTGGCAAGGTTGAAAAACATTGGAGTAGTTTCCTGATATCAATCAATCAATAAATAAAATGCAGAACAGTTGTCAATGAATGATTTTCTATGTTCTTAAGAAGTAAATGAAATATCCTGAAACAGGATAAGAGTCATTCTCTTATGGGTATAACATTACAGCCCTATCTTGGCTTGTCCTTGCCTTAATAAGCCAACATTGTGAGCCATTCAGGTATAATACTAGTGAATACTAGTCTTCCTGGTGTCTATGCATGTATTCATCTTGGCACTGTAGGATATATGGACTTCAACTCCCAGAATTCATTTCCCACACTGACTGAGGAATCCTGGGAGTTGAAATCCATACATCTTAAAAGTGCCAAGGTTAGGAAACATTGCACTAGCAGTATATTAAACAAATATAATCTAGTTTACTGGTTCTAATTAGGGCCGAATTATGGTAATTTAGCTTATTTTTGTGACTGAATTATGCCTAGAGAATACAGAATATCCACAAATTGGCACCACTTCTATAAATTTCTAATTTATAGCTGAATAATTTAGCACATAATATAAATTGACTTTGCAAAGTAGGAAAAAATCCCACAGTTCTACCAGGATATGGTTTAATTGTAAGCAGACATACAGTATCTAAAGTAAAAAAATCAGTGTTAAAAAACCCAATTTGCAAGAAAACAAGTCAAACAATCAAACTGGAGAAACCTATTTCTTTTCCTGGCATTTGGTATGTTTCCATTTAAACCAAAGGTGCAGATCTAGCCATTCAGAGCACGAAAACCTACTTGCAATTGAGAAGCGGCCCAAATATTAACAACTGATCCTCAGAAATTATCAGTCGCCCTTGGCAAATGACAGAGAAGTTAGGATACAGAAGAGTTTATCAGGATTGCCTTCCACTAGTTCTTCTCTAAAAAGCCAAATTGTGCAGCTGCGTTTTAATAAACGTTATGAAATGGCGTCTTATTTTGCCAAAACGGCTCTTCCCCAGTGTCTTGCTAGCAATTATACAAAAGCAAGACAAAGAAATAAAAGGTTTGTCACACACCTTTCGGTATTATGCGCCATCTTTTGGCGGCTCTACGCCAAAAATTAACGATGGACCCCAATAAAGGATGAATTTAGGTTCTTTTTTTTAAAAAAAAAGTGAATAGCGGCCGGATTATTTTGCATAATTTATTCAGCTTCTTTAGAAAAAGAACAAGTTCTTCTGCAGTGGCGCTGAGAACTTGCTTCCTGGGCACTAAAATTATCTTAATCTGCTATTCTAGTCTCTTACGATGTCATAGCATATGGCTGCCACCCACGGGTTGTTTTCCCCAGGCGCTCTGTAAACCTTATGGACTAGAAGCTTGCAAAGTGCTGAGAGGAGAAAGCCCACCCTGCAGAATTTCAGATTTGTGAAACACAATCACAACACTGCAAAATTTAGACTGTCTACCAGGGAACTCAAAATATTGGCATAGGGAATTATTTATTGTCATTTTGTTAAAAGCTTTACAAAAGCAGGATACGCATTTATTTCAGGGAACTGCAGTGGGTGAAAGTGATCAGGGAGAAATGAAGGAATCGAGCTTAGATAGGTGCCTGTTCTAAAACTAAAAATAAACTCTACTCTCTTCCGGCTAAGATGGTACAGGACTTTTCTCACTATCCTGAATTTAAGCTTCATAAAAAGCAGAGACCAGGAAGTCTAATACTAAAGTTGCAAATACTGCCTTAAACCTTTAGAAGAGAATATCTGTAGCTTGTAATTATCTGTGGGGTCCTTGGTGCTCTCTGAGCGTGGTTGTTTTCTTGGAGACGTTTCATTACCCAACTAAGTTACATCATCAGGTATGTTGGATAACTGATGATGTAACCTAGATGAAACATTTGCAAGCAAACAACCGAGCATCAAGAACTTTACATTTAAGCTTTTGCTTTGGTTTTAGCCTAGCGCATTACTTTCTCAAACCAACCCTCCGTACAGGGTTGTTGTTTGTGGGGAAAAGGAGGAGGAGGAGGAAGGTGTGTTGGATATGTTCACCTCTTTTGAGTTATTTGTAAAAATAATAAAGGTGGGATACAAATACATAAATAAAATCAATGCAATTATCTTGTGGATTCCTTGGTGCTCTCTGAGCTTGGTTGTTTTCTTACAGACATTTCATTACCAAACTAGGTAACATCATCAGTGCCAGCAGCATTTACCATGACTTTGGCAGTGAAATATCTGCAAGAAAACAATCCAGCTTAGAGAGCGTCAAGAAACCCACAATTTAAAACTGAGATACAAATATTCCCTTCTATGTAGATGTGATGGCTTATAAACCACGATTTGTGGCTAAGTGTGGCTCAGAGGAAGACATGGATGACTAGACAATGGATCATCTACAGTTGCAAGTGCAAGGGGGTTTAGGGTGTTGTGTGAACTCAGATGATGATATGGAAGATGGAATCCGGATCAACTACAGTATAATGAAACCCATTTCTGAGGGACCATGTTTACAAGTATGTGCATAATTTATATATATTTCTAAGGATAACAAAAATAAGTATCTAGAGATTGAGGTTTTTTTTAAAAATAAAGGAATGTCTGTCGTCTTTTGCAGGTCCATGTTGTTTTACTACCTGTAGTAGTTTTCCTGAACAACTACATAGAGAAATTAGCTAGATGTAGTAGCATCAACAGCACCTTTAACAGAAGAAACTGTTCTGACCCCCGCCTTCCATGAATGAGCTGGTTTAATTTAAATTTTAAAAAACAGATATGGCCCAATTCAAATGAAGCCACAACCCTTAATTGTCCTTGGCTGATCTTGGGAGCTAAACAAGAGCCGACCAAGGTTAGTCTTTGGAAAAGAGGCTCCAGGAATCCCAGAGCTGAAAAATAAAAAAGACGAGAAAAAATTGGCCAACTCCTTCAACATCCAGGAAACTGTGTTAGGAGTTGAGTTTCTCTAGAGGATGGCTTAGCTTTCCTTTATTTATAGTATCTGATGTGGCTACTACACATTGCAGTGGGCAGCTGTGAAGCCACCTGCTGTGAAAAAAAAAACACCACCTCCTCTCATTTTTTTGCACAGATCCTGAGAGGTTTTCTGCACCCAAAATGAATTACTGTTTTCAATCTGGAGAGTCAGTAGGAAAAAATGTACCCTTTGTAGTTACTGTCTTAACAGGAGGAGCTGGTTGGTTTAATCCTATCCAATACGGAGGATATTTGTACACAAGCAGACGACTTAGAACCAGCAATGCAAATATTATCAGGATAAAGAGAGGAGTTGCCACAACGGGCTAACAAAGAAAATTGCTCTGCTAGGAAGTACAGTGGAAATTTTCTTCCAAGTCTTTTTTTCTATGGTAGTTGGCTTCTCTCAACTATGAAGGCGAAGGGAGGGAGGGAGGAATTTGGGAACAAAGGAGATGGGAAGAAGGAAGAGAGGAAAGGGAAAGAAGGAAGGAAGGAGAAGGGAGGGAGGGAGGAAATGGGAAGAATAAAGGAGAGGGAAAGAGGG
>NW_020769316.1:2913138-2931959 GCF_900518735.1 Pseudonaja textilis | reverse complement strand
TCTCTTTCTTTGGCTCGTGGCTGCCTGGGTTTGCAAACCCCTTCCCCGCCGCCCCCCCCGCGCCCCCTCCCGCCAAGGAACCGGGGTCAACGCGTCTAGACGGCTTTTTTTTTTCTTTTTGCAAATCGCGTGCGCGGGGGGGGGGCGGAGGGGGGGGTGACCGAGGCAGACGGCCCTTTGCAAGGTCAACTGCAAAGCCCGGGGGAGGACGGGGGGGCGCAAGGAACGGTTTTGCGCGGCTCCCACCCTCGCTGGGAAAGAAATAAGGAATAACGGTAGAATAATGGAAAGGGGAGGGGGGGGAAGGGAATTAAGAGATAAGGTGCCCTCGCTCTCTCTTGTGTGGTGTGTGCGTGTGTGCGTGTGTGTGTGTGAGTGAGAGAGAGAGAGAAAGGACTGGGGAAATCAAAAGAAGAGATGCGCCAAAAAGTCACCCCCAAAAGCGGTGGGATCGCTTTTCCTCTCCACCATGACCCCCTTTTTTCCAGCACCCTCCTGCGCAGCTCTGTGTGTGTATGTGTGTGATGGAGTGTGTGTGTGTGTGTGTGTGTAGGGGGGGTGAGGGCCCCGATCTACAACCTACAGCTGGGGAAAGCCGCTTGCAGCCCCCACCACACACACACCCCCGCCGCCCTCCTCCGCCTTCAAAAGCCTCTTGCAACGACCTCGCCTCGCTCGCCCCCACCCAACCCCTGGAAAAAGGCAGCGCGAGGACCCCCCCCCAACTCCACCCCCGCCCCAACGGCGTCCCCCCCCCACTCCTCCTGCCAGGCATGCCTTCCCACCCCCCCACCCCGCAAGCCAGAAGAGGTCCCCCACCCCCCGCCCCGATTCCTCGGAGGCGCTGCGAGCGAAGCGGACCGCTGCGCCCCGCCGGAGCTCTTACCGGCAGCGGCGGTTGGAGACGAGAGGCTGGCGAGCTCGGCTCGGAGCGCTTTATTGCGCGGAGCGAGTCCACCTATTGACGGCGGCGGCGCAATGCAGTCGCCCCGCTCTCTCTCCTCCCTCCCCTCCTCCTCGCACTACGGCATTGCGGTAGAGAGCGGAGGCGGGGAAGGAGAAGGAGAGGGGAGGGAGGGGGCGGTCGGAATACGAATGCCTGGCTAATTGTGGGGGCACGTCGGGCCACCCCCCCGGCCCGGCAGCAGGTGGGACAGCACGCCGAGATGCGCCAGCGAAGCGCGCAGCTTCCTCCTTGGGCTGCCCGATTCAGGACGTTTGGAAAAGGGGGCGGGGGGGGCGGGGGCGGAGGAAGGATGCCTTCCCACGACCTGCTAGACCCAGGTCAGGGGAAGAGAGCGAGGGAGAACAGAGGGGCGCCCGCCCAGATGCCCCAACTCGGTTCTTTTTAGGGAATCGTCGTTGGATGGTTGAGAAGAGTGTGTTGGGGGATGGGAAGGAGGGACAACCTCCGCCCGTTGGGTACCGGGAAGGTTTGACTCGGAAAGCTTTTCCTTTCTGGGTAACACGTTCTGGATAACATGGAGAAATCAAGTTTCCCCGGGTTGGAGGGAGCGGGGGGGTCGTGCGGATGCTTTAGGATGCGTTCGGGGGAGGCATGTTTCAAACGCGATGGATTTGGATCAGGGTTTGCGGGAAGCTTTCAAGCGCATCGGACAAACTCGGAAAGCCCGGGTGACGTTTCAGCTTCCAGGGGTGTTGGAGGTGTCGTGGGAATGCTGTGATGGTGTCCCTTGTAGGGATTGCGAACGCGATGGATCTGGGTTGCGGGAGGTTTTCAGCGCACGTGGTCAAATTCAGGGGGTGGGGTGGGGTGCGGGGGAGAGGGGCAATTCAGAGACCTGGGATTCAAGGCGTCGTGTGAACGCGGCGCAGCCAGCTTTGTTAATGTGGGGATACAACGGATTTCCTTCCCTGAAGGCTGTTGGGGAGGGGGGGGGTGCTTCACAAGATGACTGTATTTAAAAGATCCATAAAGGCATGGTGAGAAGCAAGGCGTGGAAACGCCAAGAAGACTACAGCAGAAAAAGAAGAAAAGGAGAGTGAATAAATACTACATAATCCTTTTAGCCCCGCTCCTAAACTCAATTAAAAGGAGGGGATTGCCTATCAAAGTTTATCGACTGAAGGGGGAGAGGGTCCTATCTCTTGTAGCTGGCTTTGTGGGAGCCCCAAAACGTCACCCATTGATAATTTTAGGAATATCCATGAAAGAGGAAATACGTTTTGTTCCAAGCTCATGGAGTTTCCCTGTTCAACATGCAGGCAGGTTTTGTTCCGTGCACAATCCAACCGTGGGTATTTCAATCTTGCAGGATCCAATCTGGCTTGGTCCCCGGATCCCTCTTTTCAGTCTTGACATGGAGTAGCTAAGCCAGCAATTCTATGCACCAAAGCATTCGTGCGTATGACTTTTTAAACTAAGCATCCTTTCCAGAGGTATTCAGCAGGTTCTGACCAGTGGAAATTTTGAGTAGTTCAGAGAACCGGCAAATGCCACCTCTGACTGGAGATTTTACAGTCTCCTTCCCCTGCCACGCCCACCAAGCCACGCCAACAGAACCGGTAGTAAAACAATTTGAATCCCACCACTGATCCTTACCTAGCCGACACTCCTTCCCTCAAAATGACGCTATAGAGCACTGCACACCAGAACAACTAGACACAAGTTTTTTCCCCCGAACGCCATCACTCTACTAAACAAATAATTCCCTCAACACTGTCCAACTATTTACAAAGCCTGCACTACTATTACTGTTAATCTTCTCATCACTCCTTATCACCCTTCCCCTCCCACTTGTGACTATATGACTGGAACTTTGTCGCTTGTATCCTCACGATTTATATTGACTGTTTCCTAATATGATTTGATCGCTTATCGTACCCTATGACTATTATTAAGTGTTGTACCTGATGATTTTTGACAAATGTATCTTTTTTTTTATGTACACAGAGAGCATTTGCATCAAGACAAATTCCTTGTCTGTCCAATCACACTTGGCCAATAAAAAATTCTAATTCTAAAAGGAGGAATGTACCAGGTGGTAATTGAACTCTGCAATTTTAAGATGTGTGGACTTCAACTCCCAGAATTCTCCAGCCAGCATGGCTGACTGGGGAATTCTGGGTGTTGAAGTCCACAAAGTCTTCAAAGGGCTGTCCAAGGTAAAGCACAATGTAGCAGTCTTGGAAGTCACTAAAGCCTAAATTACAAAACAAAAACAAAAATAGGCCTCTCCTCCAGGTAAGGACACACCTGGTTCATCAACTGCTGCTGCTAAAAGGTCCCAGGTACAGGTAGTCCTCAACTTATGACCGTAATTGAGCCCAACATTTCTGTTACTGAGACAGTTGTTAAGAACAGGGGCCCCTTTTTCTTGCCAGAGTTGTTAAGTGAATCACTGCAGTGGTTTAAGTTAGTAACACGGTCACTAAGTAAATCTGGTTTCCCCCATTGACTTTGCTCGTCAGAAGGTTGCAAAGATGATCGCGTAACCACAGCATCCTGCAGCCATCATAAATATGAACCACCTGCCAAGCATCTGAATTTTGATCACGTGACCCTGGGGATGGCTGCAATGGCCGTAAGTGTGAAAAACGGTCATAAGTCATTTTCAGTGCCATTGTGACGTCAAACGGTCACTAAATGAATGGCTGTAAATCAGGGGTCCCCAAACTTGGCAACTTTAAGACTTGTGGACTTCAACTCCCAGAATTCTCCAGCCAGCATATGCCAAATTTGGAGACCTCTGGATGAAAGAATTGTAGTTTAAACTGCAAAGTATTTTCCACTGAGCTACAAATATTATCTTTTATTGATACCTAGTTCCTTTAGCTCAAGGGTCCCCAAACTCAGCAACTTTAAGATTTGTGGACTTCAACTCCCAAAGTTCTGGGAGTTGAAGTCCAGAAGTCTTAAAGTTGCTAAATTTGGAGACCTCTGCTGTAAATCAACGACTACCTGCAGTGTGTTCCTGCTCACCATCAATTCTGGATCGAACCTCCATTCTGAGCAGGCATCCAGCCATACCCCAAAATGGGTAACAATTCTCCCCTATCCATACCTATTTACTTTCTGCTATAGATTTATTATTTAACCAATTTCTATGGCTAATAAGCTTGATACCATAATGCCGTATTTCTGCTTGTACATCTGGTGGTTTTATCACCTGAAGGTGTTCAGGAATCCCAGAGACATCACTCCAGAGTCCACAAGAAAGAAGAAATATGTGTATATTGGAGCACCATCCTGGGATTAAGGAAATCTAGCATTTTAGTAGCACCAGATAAATAAGTTGAAAGAAAACGTGATTCCCACTACAATTTTCTGATAGCCCTAAAGGAGAAAGGAATAAAATAGAGAGCTTTTATGTTCTCTGAGCTTGGTTGTACATTGATGTTATCTAGTTGGGTCACGAAATGCCAAGTTTGGAGAGGATTGCACAGTCCTCCTCCTCCTCATCTCCACAAGCACCCCTTTCCCTTCTGACACTGATGATGTTACCTAGATAGGTAATGAAACATCTGCAGGCAAACAACCAAGCTGAGAAAGAGCGCCAAGCCTGAGGAAGAGATACTATAGTCTCTTTTGTAGGCCTTAGGCATGAAAGCTGTCTGGGGGACTTGGGCCAATCAGAATCAGTCTAGAGCTGGAAGGGACCTTGGAGGTCTTCTAGTCCAGCCCCCTGCTGAACAGGAGACCCCATATCATTTCAGTCAAGTGACAGTCCAGTCTCTTCTTAAAAACCTCCAGGGTTAGAGCACCTACAACTTCTGGAGGCAGTCTGTTCCACTGGTTAATTGTCCTCACTGTTTGCAAGTTTCTCCTTAATTCCAGGTTGCTTCTCTCCTTGATTAGTTTCCATCCGTTGTTTCCCTTGTTCTGTTGTCTGGTGTTTTGGAAAATAAGTTGAACCCCCTCCTCTTTGTGACAGCCCCTCAAATACTAGAACATTGCTCTCATGTCTCCCCTTATTCCTTCTTTTCTCTAGACTGGCCAAATCCAAATCCCGCAACCGTTCTTCACATGTTTTAGTCTCCAGGCCTTTAATCATCTTAATACCAGGAGACGGTGAGTTCTAGTCCTGCCTTAAGCATGAAGTCCAGCTGCGGGATTTGGGGCTAGTCACTCTGAGCCCAACCCATCTCACAGGGTTGCTGTGGGGAAAATAAGGAGGAGGAATATTGGATATCATCCGCTGCCCTGAGTTATTTGTAAAAAATAATGAAGGCGTGATACAAATACATCAGTCCAGAGCTCTCACTCAATGCATTAATGACCAGACTGAAATGACCACAGTTTGGTCACAATGCAAAGTGTGTCCAAACATTCTTTGAAAAGACTATTATTTTGGAAAGAGTAGAAGTAAAGAAAATAGCATGACCAACATCCTGATGTGTGTGTGTGTGTATTGTTGTTAGTTGCAAAGTCATATCCAACCCATTTTGACCCCATGGACAACGTTCCTCCAGGCCTTCCTGTCCTCTATCATCGCCCGGAGTCCATTTAAGCTCACGCCGACTGCTTCAGTGACCCCATCCGCCCATCTCATTCTCTGTCGTCCCCTTCTTCTTCTATCGCCTTCAATCTTTCCCAGCATTAGGCTCTTCTCCAGCGAATCCTTCCTTCTCATGAGGTGGCCAAAGTCTTTTGAGTTTCATCTTCAGGATCTGGCCTTCTAAAGAGCAGTAGGGGTTGATCTCCTCTAGGACTGACCGGTTGAATTGCCTTGCAGTCCAATGGACTCGCGGGAGTCTTCTCCAGCACCGCAATTTGGCGCTTAGCCTTTCTTATGGTCCAACTTTCATGCATATACATGTGTATATGAATGTATGAAATATATTAAAACCTGGAAACAACAAGGCAAATAAAGCAACTCTCAATTACTGGATTTCATGGCACTCTGATCTTTGTCACATTTCAAGCAATTGCACCATTTTCTACACTTTAAAATACCACTGACCTAACTAAGTATACATATTTTATATGCAGCATTACCCATTATTTCTACGCAGCATTATTTTGATGTAGAATCTCTGGCAGCCAAGGGGTAGTGGGGAGAAAAGCATCATAGCTTCCTTGTTGCTCGTTTTATACATCTTACAAAGCTACACCGGGATGAATTATTAAAGATTCTTCTTCTTTCTTTCCCATTTCTTCAAAACCGTTCAAGCAAAATGCTTGCTAATGGACACCGGGCAACCTCGAAACACTTTGATTAATGCCATTTTAATCCCAAGGGATATCATATCATCCATAAAGTATTCTTAGCTCATCCCTATGATAATAGTGACCTTTTGCAATGATTAACAAAATCTGCTTTTCATCATCTGCCTTTGAAAACAGTAGCATCGGAACTGTGTGTACGGTGGTACTCTGTTTATCCTGGGACTCTAGAATTCAGACAGACAAGCTGTCATGCCCCAGCATATAAATTTTTATATACTGTTGTTGCTCTCTAGCCCCATCTAGTTACCAGAGACACAAATGCCAAGTATATTGTTTGAAGCTGACTCCATCCCTTTACCCAATAGCCTGCACTCTCAAAACAAATGCACACTGGAAAGCCAGACTCCATTTCCTTTAGTATTTTGGAGAAGGCAGGAGCCATCTTAAGAATGCATCTTAATCTGTGGCACATGGACAAACCCACATCCAACACACAGAGCATCACTGGTGAGATTTAAATGGCTTGTATTTATTAATTGTTATGTTCAGCAGGAACTCAATACTGTCTATCTTGCATTTGGTTCTGATTGTATGTATCCCTATTTCCCCAAGTTTCACCATATCATGTTCTTTCAATAAAGCATTCAGACCTGTGCACATGGTCTGTTTTATTGGAGGGTAGGTGGGTTTAGCTACATATCGAGCTGCACACAGACTTATGTGTAGTGAGGACAGAACACAAGCACCTGCCACCAGATTTCATTATCAACAAAAAAGTCAAAAATGACTAGAAGGGGGCATTGCCATACCTGGAGACCTCAGAATAGAAGTGAAGTGGAGGAAAATCACAAAATATAAACAATTGCAAAAAGAAGTAGAATGACTTTGGCAAAAGAAAGCAAAGGTTCTACCAACAGTAATAAGAGTTTTGAGTGCAATCCCAAAACACCCTGGAGAATCGCAGAAATAACTACAGGAAGTCCTTGACTGGCAAGAGTTCATTTTAGTGGCCGTTCAGAGTTACAATGGCACTGAAAAAAGTGACTTGTTCTGGCCTTTACAACCGGTAGCTGATTATAAGGCAGACAGATTAAACTCCACAAAGGCATCCATACAAAGTCTCTTTATTGGTCCATCAAGCATCCTCAAATATAACTCACGGTTACGTCAAGATTCATCTCAATGTCCAGTTTGCTGCATAGCTGACTTTATGGTGTAAAAGGATAGTGCTCTTTCATCCCATAGTATGGAGCAAAGGTGAGAAACGCCAGCACGATGCTGGGGTCCGAGCAGGAGTAAGGGAACCTCCCCCAACCCACCAAGGGTCAATTCAGTGACCGATCAGGATTGCAGATGTGACCACATGACATGGACTACATTTCCCAGGATACCTTAACTATATTTACCATGATGCATTCCCTTAAAGGGATAGCTCCCTATTCCTAACTAACTATCCCAGTTCCCTATTAACTATATACTGGCTGGACAGCACATGACTGCTTTTCACACTTACAACCCTTGCAGCATCTCTATGGCCACGTGATCAAAATTCAGACACTTGGCAACTGACTCGTATTTATGACGGTTGCAGTGTCCCAGGGTCACATGATCCCCTTTTGTGACCTTCTCACTAGCAAAGTTGGTGGGGAAGCCAGATTCACTTAACCCTGTAACTCACTTAACAACTGCAGCAATCCACTTAACAACCATGGCACGAAATGTCGTAAAATGGGGCACAAGTCACTTAACAAATGTTTCCCACAGCAACGGAAATCTCAGGTTCAATTGTGGCCATAAGTCAAGGACTACCTGCACTACATTTAATTAGTGCTAGACCTACAAGTTAGTTAAATTTATCTATCTGTCTGTTTGTCTGTCCGTCCATCTGTTTGCTCCACCCACCCATCCATCCATCCATCCATCCATCCATCCATCTGCCTGGAAACATTAATTCCACATTGTTAGATTGTTGAATTTCTGAGCTGGATTTGAATCAGAGCCATTTTGGTTAAAGACATATCACAATGAGGAATTATTGCTGCACCAGCATATGGCTGCATAGAGTTCAATTTTCCGATCATCTATAGTAGAAAATTAATCTATAAAATTAATCTATTCATCTTGCACTGATGATGTTACCTAGTTTGGGTAATGAAGAGTCTGCAAGAAAGCAAGCAAGCTCAGAGACCGCTCATGTCAACCTTGAGTGACAAATATTCCTCTTTATTAGAAAATCAATCGGTTTAATGCATGCAAAATAACAGATAGAAACCGGATAAGAGTTTCTGCTCTTCAGAACTGCCGAAGTATTCCAGGGAATCTTTCAAACAATTTTGTACCCACCTTATAAAGTATATTTTGTACTTGGCCTTATAAAGTATTATTGTTATATATATAAAACATATGTGTGCGTGTGTGTGTTCCTTTGAATATATATATTCATCAGAATTTCATTTTTAATGTGTGCCAGTGTGTTCACAGAAAAAAGTGACAATAAAAGTTATCTTAACATTACTAGTATATATTACTAAAATGTACTAATATATATATATGTGTGTGCATGTATGCATGTATATACAGTACTTATAGATATTATTATATTATTACTAATATATATACTGTATTTACATGACATATTGTATTTTCTTTGTTTCCTTTTTCCTTGTTGGTTTTACTGTACTTTTGTATAAACTTCCGTTTTAATTCTTCATCTTTTTATGGTTGTGAGCTACCTATAGTAGTCCCATTGTGAGATAAGCAAAAAATGTAATAATAATAATAATAGCAAAGAACTGCAGCAAAGAACTGGAGCAAAGAACTGGTGGGATCATAAGCCTGAGAAAGTAGTCAAAAATGAGCATACAAAACTACTGTGGGACTTACTTACTTACTTACTTACTTACTTACTTACTTATTTTGTCAAGCGATTATAAGATAACAGGTATATGTATAAACATAGTTATGAATACATGAAATGGATAGATATAAGAAAAATAAAAAGAAACAATAGGACAGGGACAGTAGGCACGTTGGTGCGCTTATGCACACCCCCTACAGACCTCTTAGGAAAGGGATGAGGTCAATAGTAGACAGTCTAAGATTAAAGTTTTGGGGATTTGGGGAAAAAACTACAGAGTCAGGTAGAGCATTCCAGACACTGACCACTCTGTTGCTGAAGTTGTATTTCCTGCAGTCAAGTTTGGTGCAGTTTACTTTGAGTTTGTATCTATTGTGTGCTCTTGTATTGTTATGGTTGAAGCTGAAGTATTCATTGACAGGTAGGACATTGCAAAAGTATAATTTTATGTACTATACTTAGATCGGACGGAAGGTGGAGTAGTTCTAGATTTTCTGGGTCTAGAATTTCAAGTCTGGTGGTGGTGGTGCATGATGGAACCCAGAAGAACAACAGGCAATGACTGGTGTGCCCGGAGACATAGCTCTACGTGCCACTTCCAGCAAGCGTGCCATAGGTTCGCCATCATGGTCTTATACCATTTCAGACAAGTGGCTGTCCTGTTTTTTCTTTAAAACTTCCAGTGATGGAGCACCCACAACTTCTGGAGACCAGTCATTCCACCGGTTAATTGTCCTCATTGTCAGGAAATTCCTCCTTAGTTCTAAATTGCTTCTCTCCTTTATTAGTTTCCATCTGTTGCTTCTTGTCCTGCAGGTAGGACATTGCAGTGTATAATTTTATATACTATACTTAGATCGGACTTTCAAATAAAGACTGACAAAGTTTTGGAACACGATACCTCGGATATCACGATTGTGGAGGAGAAAAAAGTGTGGATCATCGACATTGCCATAGCTGGTGACAGCAGAATCGACGAGAAACAACTTGGAAAACATCACCAGATATCAGGAGTTGAGAATCGAACTGCAGAGACTGGCATAAACCAGTGCAGGTGGTTCCAGTGGTAATCGGCACACTGGGTGCTGTGCCTAAAGATCTAGGCAAGCACTTGAAAACAATTGGTGCTGACAAAATCACCATTGGTCAGCTGCAGAAGGACACCTTACTGGGATCTGCTGGCATAATGCGCCAATACATCACGCAGTCCTAAACGCTTGGGAAGTGTTCAACTAGTGATTTGTGATATGAAACCCAGCATAGTTATCTCGTTTGCTGTGTATACTGTAGTTTTTTGTGTAGTATAACAACAACAACAACAACAATAATAATAATAAATGGATCTACTCAGGGATGGGATTCAAAAATCCCAACAACCAGTTCTCTGCCCGGTTGCTGGGTGGGTGTGGCCATGGTAGGTGTGGCCTACTAGAACTTCCCAGGAGGGCCATTTTTCTCCTTCCCCAGAGTTCGGAGGCTTCCCTCACGGTCCAGAGGCCCTCCGGAAGCCAGAAACAGGCCCGTTTCCAGACTTCCGGAACTTCCGGGAGTCCTGTTTTTCCCCCTCCCAGAGCCTCCGTGGGGACCCTGCCCTTACCTGCATCAAAAATGGGCTGCGTGGAGACTCCGGGGAGGGGAAGGGAGAGGTGGGACAGGCCAGCCAATCGGTTCAACTACCAGTTTGGTGAATCAAAAGTAAATTTAACAACCAGTTCGCTCAAACCAGCCCAAACCGACTGAATACCACCCCTAGATCTTATGTAATAAAATAAATAAGGAAGAAAGGATGGCTTGGATTCTTTTTTAGTTTAGTTATTTTTTGGACCTAACTAACCATCTTTGTGACTGATGTTATTTTACACACGCACATTCTTAAAATTGAATATACACCCGTCCTAGGGTAACTGGTTATAATTTATGGTCTTCGTGTTAATGCACAGATGAAGAAGGAACCGTCTCGGTCTGTCATGCTTCTTATTTCAACAATGAAACACAGCCCAGCAGCCAAGTTGCTGTTATAAATAGCAGAGCACATGATTAAGACTCAGCCTTCTCTAAGCAGTTTGGCCAACATTAATATGCCTTTCTCCAATATGCCTGGATCGAAAAATATTTCAAGTCAAGTATTTCAGAATCCTTCCTACATATCAAGGCACCTGTTTTGCTTTACCCATTCATCTCTGAATAAATGTCACTGGATGATTTGCAGCCTCCATTTCTTCAGGTGCACGCAAAACCTCCCTATGCAAGGGTCCCCTTTGGAGACTTCAGTTCAGCATTCAATACCATCATGCCAGACATTCTTCTAATTAAACTAAGACAGCTAGTGGTACCTGAACACACTTGTAAGTGGATCATATGCTTTCTAACAGACAGGAAGCAGCAGGTGAAGCTAGGCAGAATAACACCTGATACCTATACAATTAGCACACACACCCACACAAGGCTGTGTGCTTTCTCCACTTCTCCCTATATACCAATGACTGCATCTCAAACGATCCATCTGTTAAAATACTGAAGTTTGCAGATGACACAGCAGTGATTGGTCTCATTCAAGACAACGACGAATCCGCATACAGACAGCAGCTTATACAACTTGCCTCGTGGTATAACCGGAACAATCTGGAACTGAACACACTCAACACCGTAGAAATGGTGGTAGACTTTAGAAGAAACCTTCCCACACTTTTATCAGTGCAGTTGTCACTTCCAATGGTCACTAAACGAACGGTCCTAAGGCAAGGACCGGGGAGAAGAAACTGAAAAAATAAAAATAGTAGAAGAAACAATGGATAGAAACTCATCAAAGAGAGAAGCAACCTGGAATTAAGGAGAAACTTCCTGACAGTGGAGACAATTAACCAGTGGAACGGCTTGCCACTGGACGTTGTGGGTGATCCATCACTGGAGGATTTTAAGAAGAGGTTAGACAGCCATTTGTCTGGAATGGTATCTAGGATCTCCTGCTTGGGCAGGAGGCTGGACGAGAAGACCTCCAAGGTCTCTTCCAGCTCTATTCTGATTCCAGTTCAGTTGCCAAGCGTCCCCATTTTTGATGACGTGACTACGCGACTCCTGCAACGGTCCTAAGCATGAAAAACATTCTTCTTATTTTTTTCCCAGTGCTGTTGCAACTTGGAATGGCCACTAAACAAACGGTTGTAAGCCGAGGACTGCCTGTAGCTGAAAAGGACCGAGTTGTGCTAATGTGGCAACACATAGCAACAATATCGAGTGGAAAAAGCATTCGTACAAACTACCCGTGTTGGCGAACCTATGCCATGTGTGCTGGAAATGGCACACATCGCCATTTCCCCCAGCATGCAAGAGGTCTCCCGGAAGAGCCCCACTGCGCATCTGCCCGACAGCTGATTGTCAGCTATCTGGCGCACATGCACAGGGGTTGGAGAGGTGTGTGCGCGGGAGATGCACGCACATGCACAGGGATGCACTGCACACAAGGGGATTGTGTGTGCATGTGCAGACATGCAAGGGGGAATCACGCGTGCATGTGGAAAGATGTGCAGCATGTGAGGGGGGAATTGTGTGCACACGCGCAGATGCACGGCATGTGAGGGGGAATCATGCCCACATGCACAAAGACGCGTCGCGCGTGAGGAGAGAGCTGCACACGCATGCACAGATGCATGGCACACAAGGGGGGTCACTTGCGCATGCCCAGGGAGCATGGGGGACGGGGCAGCACGCATTGCCTTCTGGGTGCTGGCATGTGAGCTCACAATTATCGGCACGGGAGCCGAAAAAGGTTAGCCACCACTGCCCCAGAGGGATTTTTCGGAGGCCTGTAAAGGGGACAATGAAAGAGTCCAAATTTTGGCTGCTGCCCAACCGAAGTCAGGAACTTAAAAATAGCCTCCGAGGTGATGGCTCAGGTCAGCTGGGGGCTAAATTTAACCCTGGACGCCTCTCGGTGGGCAAGCCGCTTTTCACCTCGCTTTAAGCTTGTTTTAAATGGTAGCCCATGCTTCGCGCATCCAGTTCAGACAGGCTGGTGTCACTCATGAGCTTTCGAAGGCACAGTTTGGAAGTTCCATATACAGTTAGTCCTCGACTTAAACAACAGTTTGTTTAATGACTGTTCCAATATTTCAGAAGCACTGAAAAAGGTGGCTTATAACCAGTTTTCACACTTAATGACCATTGCACCATCCCCACGGTCACGTGATTCAAAATTGAGACGCTTGGCAACTGGCTCATATTTATGATGTCCCCGGGGTCACGTGACTCCCCTTTTGCGACCTTCTGACAAGCCGAATAAATGGGGAAGCCAGGTTCAATGAACAACTGTGTTGCTGACTTAACAACAGCGGCAAGAAAGATCATAAAACGGGGCACCATTCACTTCACCGATGTCTCACTTAATGTTGTGGTCTGCTGGCAGCCTGCGGAGACGGCAGCAGAGTTGAACAGTGGGAAGGAACATGGGCCAGTCCGGGAGTCTGGGGAGGACTCAGACCAGGGTCCTGCGTCCGATACAGAGATGGAGCCAGGACCATCTGGGAGTGTGGTGCTAACTCCGGAGCCTCCAGAGTCTGGCAGCAGCGAGGCAGAGGAGCAAGGAAGCCTGTTCCCAGTGCACGTGTGCGCAGAGCTGCCAGAAGGCAAGAGCAGTTAAGACAAAAGAGATGACTCGGGAGTAAGGCTGGGAGGTGATTGTCCCCTCCCATAAGACATAAAGGAGGAACAAAGGAACAGGAACCTTTGCAGGAAGCAACTTTGCTCGCTCTTTTCAGATTAAACCTTAAAGCTCTGTTTGGACTTTGTACTCCAACTTTTTAAAGTTAATTTGGCACTTTAGTTGTTGGCAGCAATTCAAAGGAGATAAAGGTGGCTGCTTATCTCGAGGGACTGTTTGGGACACATTACAGGTCGGGAATGCACATAATTCCCAGCCGTTGGAATAAAAAGAATGTTCTTTGGACTAAGCGTGTGATTAATTATGGTCTTGGGAATCTTTAGTCAGAACACTATGAGGGGTGTCAAACTCAATTTCATTCAGGGGGTCCTGGGGGGGGATGGCTGACTGGGTGGGTGTGGCCAATTGGGTGGGTGTGGCCAGCTTGACACCACTCCCCAAACTGCTGGCATGTTTCCTCTTCGCATTGGCTAGACCAGGCCGAAGATACGCTGGCCCGATCTTTCCTCCTCGCATTGGGTAGACCAGGACAGCCCTATGGGCCACATCCGGCCCACGGGTATACCTCTCGTGTATGGAGTCAGTTACGAGGAAAAGCTGGAATGGGGTCATTTTCCTCATGGCATCATGCCCAGAGAGATCATGTGCCCCTTTCCCACAGATGCCCATGGTCATAAACTTTTCTCACCCCCTCCATTGTGACTGTGCAATTCTGCCTCCACCATGTTCGCACTGGCCCTCATAACACACACCCCATACCGATGTAGCCTTGAAAGGTGAACCTTAAGCCAAAGGAGGTTAATTTTGAACAGTATTTTTCCTCAGACTTGGCAACTTTAAATTTTTTGGACTTCAATACCCAGAATTCCCTAGCAATCAAAGTTTGAGAAACACCTACCATCAGTGGTGGGATTCAAAAAAAAATTATTACCGGTTCTGTGGCCGTGGCTTGGTAGGCGTGGTAGGGGAAGGATACTGCAAAATCCCCATTCCCTCCCCACCCCATTAACCTGCTTTCCAGCTCCGTTCTCCGTGCAGGGCAACCAAGAAAGATCCAGCCAATCAGCTGGGACTCGGGAGGCAGAGAATAGATGGGCCAGTCAGAGGTGGGATTTGCCGATTCTCCAAACTACTCAAAATTTCCACTACCGGTTCTCCAGAACTGGTCAGAACCTGCTGAATATCACCTCTGCTGTCGAGCCTGTCTTTCTTTGAGCAACACAATCTTTTGCTGTTGAATTTTTTTTTCCTTCAGCACTAAAAAAAAGTGGCTTGATATGACAATTTTTCATACTTTTACAACCGTTGCAGCATCCCCAATGGTCACGTGATCAAAATTCAGAGGTTTGATTTTGATTATCAATGTATTAACAGCAGCTAGGATTGTATTTGCACACAATTGGAAAAATGGGAAAATTCCGAGGGAAGAGGAAATAATGGAATGTGCAGAAATGAGTAGACTGACAACGGCAATTAGAGAACAAGAAGAAAAAGATTATTATAAAATTTGGAATTTATTTTATGAACGGTTGGATAGAAGAGTAAAGAATTGAAACATTTAAGTACAGTATAATACAGTATATTGTTATTGATAAATGGACGAGTTAGATAAAGTAAGAAAACAAATTTGAAATATATTATTGAAAGTCAATAGCTATAAAGCTAAGGATAATATAACAAGTCATACATGTTATATAAAACACTGATTTGAATGATTATAAACAATTACAAGTAAAATATGTATGATAATATTATTTTATGCACAAAGAAATATGTACCCAACTGACACACTGTGGACCAGAAAGAAGGTTTTATATGTTTGTTTTTGTTGTGGTTATAAAAATAAAAAACTTTTTATAAAAAAAAAATTCAGAGGCTTGGCAAATGACTCACATTTATGACGCTTGCAGTGTCACGGCGTCACATTTCCCTTTTGTGACCTTCTGACAAGCAAAGTCAATGGGGAAGCCATATTCGCTTAGCAACCATGTTATTAACTTAGCAACCATAATGGTTCTCTTAACAACTGTAGCCAGAAAGGTCACAAAATGGGGCAAAACTCACCTAACAACTGCCTCGCTTAGCAACAGAAATTTTGGGCTCAATTGTGGCTGTTAAGTGTAGAACTATTGGTAGTCCAAACACAGATTTAGTGGGTTTTTTTCTTTCTCTTGATCAGAGGCACTTTTGCTTTCCAGGTGCTCAAGGAGGTGAAAGAGATCACTTGGACAGATCCCTTTCCCCCTTCCCTGTCCTGAGAGCAGGGGTGGGATTCTACCGGTTCGCACCTATTCGCTAAAACTGGTTGTTAACATTCTAAGCAGTTCAGAGAACCGGTTGTTAGAAGAAATTACTGGCCTAATCCTGTAAGAAAGGCAGGAAGGAAACATTCTGGTGTTGCTTACAGAAACTGCCTCTCCATTAACTCTTATTCCATTCTTGGCAGGACTAGAATTCCTGTCTCAAGAACTTCTTTGGAGTTTTATTTCCCTCTTTTGCTGGTACTTTGCTTGCGTGGAGTGACCATTCAAAGTTACAATGGCACTGAAAAAAGTGATTTATGACCATTTTTCACACTTACGACTGTTGCAGCATCCCCATAGTCATGAGAGGCCAGGCGAGGAGATGCGTGCCTCCGATGTGAGTGATGTTGAGTTGGCCACGCCCAGCCAGTAACAAGGCACGCCCACAGAACCGGTTGTTAAAAACTTTGAATTCCACCCCTGCCTGAGAGCCCTGATTACTATCAGACTAAATTTAATTTGAAGGCTCCTTGATGGTCTCTGAGCTTCCTTGTTTCCTTGCCAACTCAGAGAGCATCAAGGACCCCTCGTTTCAACCCTGAGCTACCAATATTCACCCTAGTTGGTAAATTTAATTTTTTCGAGTCCTAAAGTCACCTTTCCACCGCATTTAAAAGCACCTCTTCCATTATTCTCGAACAGCCAAGGAAAACAGGGAAGGACCAATTTCTTGCCTTGGCTGCTTCTTTATCTAACTGCAAAGAGCTGCATCCTGTCGCTATGGAAACCGATGCATTCCAGCCTCCCCTCTCACCCTCTGGGTGTTTGCTAAAATACTCTAATGCCCAATCAGTTCAATCGTCGAGAAGGAATTGCTGGAGCAATAAAGCAAACTCCTGCCATCCTGCGCTGGAGGCGGTCTTCGTTTGGCTGATCATTTCCCTGTTGGAAAACCGTCAAAGGATGGTGGAGCCATCATCATTCTTTCTCCGAGAACAAAGACAACCGGAACTGGCCCTACCGTTGGATAGAGAAAGTCGCTGTTTATTTCAGGCAGGAGATACAGATAGCTCTCAACTTACAATCAAAAATTGGGACCGTTGTTTGCTCGTTAGGGCGTTTGTGCCCTAACCAGTGGTGGGATTCAGCCCATTCATACCGGTTCAAGAGAACCGGTTGTGAATTTTCTGAGCAGCTTGGTGAATCGGTTGTGGGAAGAAATCATTAGGGCAGAGAAGAGAACCGGGTGTTAAATTATTTGAATCCCACCACTGGCCTAACCCCAAAGTTCAGCAAAAATGCCACAAACTGTGGTCACGGGGAGGCTGCAAACAGCCGTGAAGGCAAACCACTTGCCGAACACCTGAAATGCGGTTGTCAACCCTGAAGTGAATCTGGCTGAGGCCATCTTGGAAGTGTCAGGGTTGCCATGCAACAGAGGGAGGGGGGAGAAGAGCTAGATGGGGTTTTGTACCAAAAAATAATAATAAACCATTTCCTGTGGGAACCAAGGACCTTCTCACAGGTGGCTGGCCAGAGGAGGAGTGAAGTAACCAAGCAACCAGCTAGCACCTGGACTGGTCTACATGACCAGTGACTTGGGCGAAAAGAGGAGGAAACGTTTACTTTTGAATTAGGTGAAAGCTATGGGAACTTCAGCATCGGCTTTCACCAGTTGTGCCAATATGATGGATCCAATAAATTGTTCTTTGAGGAATTTGCCTGCCTCGGAGTTCTGCTTTCTGTGGCTGCATTCAGGGGTGGGCTTCAAAAAATTTAGCAGGGGGCTCTCTGCCCAGTTGCTGGTGGGCGTGGCCATGGTAGGCGTGGCCTAGTTCGCCTCCTGCGCCATGGCCGGGAGGGGCTTTTTGCCCTCCCGGGCTCCGGAGGCTCTCTGGAAGCCGGAAACGGGCCCATTTCTGGCCTTCCTGAACTTCCGGAAGGCCCATTTTTTGCCCTCCGAGCCTCCACATGCACCCTGCACTTCCCTGAAGCCAAAATGGGCCATGTGGGGACTCCTGGGAGGGGAGGGGCAGGGTGGGTGGGGTCAGCCAGGAGTGGGATTTGGGGGTTGTCCAAACTGCCCAGAATCTTAGCTAGGGGCTCTGCCGGACCCCTGCGAACCCCCAGCAGCCCAGCCCTGGGCATTACAGCGGTCACGTGACTCCAGAACCTCAGAACCGGATCAGAAATACAAGCAGTCCTTGACTTATGACCACCACTGAGCCCCTAGTAGTCTGTTGCTAAGTGAAACATTTGTGAAGTGAATTTTGTCCCGTCTTACGACTTTTACTGCAGTTGTTAAGCTAGTAACACAGTTGTTAAATGAATCTGTCTTCCCCATTGACTTTGCTTGTCAGAGGGACACAAAAGGGGATCACATGACTCTGGGAACTGTCATATGACTGCAACCGTCATAAATAGGAGTCAGTTGCCCAGCGTCCGAATTTTGATCACATGACCACGGTGTGTGTATGCCGTAACAGTTCTAAGTGTGTAAAACGGTCATAAGTCACATTTTTCAGGGCTGTTGTAACTTTGAATGGTCACTAAGTGAGCTGTTGTAAATTGAGGGCTACCTGTAGGTTTTGGAGGGATCCATCGTAACTTTGAATTGTGGCTAATGACTGGTCGTAAGTCGCGGACAGCCTGTACTGAAAACATTTCCCTGTAATTCAGTCTCTAATGAGATAAATAGCTTAGCTTATTAATCCACGGATTAATTAAGCTGCCCAGAGTTACTGCGTGGCAAGAGGGACGGCTAATACATTTTACAAATAAATAAATTGCCTTTCTCCCTTGTGCACTTGTGTTTGAAATGATTCCTTATTCTCACGTCAAATGCTTTAAATGTCGGTGACTTTACAGCAGGGGTGTCCAACCTTGGCAACTTTAAGACTTGTGGACTTCAACTCCCAGAATTCCTCAGCCAGC
>NW_020769316.1:2890191-2908138 GCF_900518735.1 Pseudonaja textilis | reverse complement strand
TTTTCTTTGATCAAAATGGTTAATTCGGCCATCTCTGCCAGTTCCATCAGCTTCTGCAGCCATTCGTCCATGGTTGGAATCAAAATGTCCTTCTATTCTTGTGCATACGGCAGTCTTGCTCCTGTCAACGTATATAAAAAGTTCAAAATTCCACATTTTTCCGCCCAAGTCTTTTTCTATTAAACCCAGAAGAAAAATTTTTCACCTTTATCTTCCTCTTAAGAATTTTCTGCATTGAAATATGAATCTTGCTCCAAAATTTCTTTGCTTTAGTTTAGCACATCTCCACCATAAAGGACAAAAGTTCCCTTCTTTATTTTTACTATTTCCAACAGTCATTTGAAATATCTTGATACATTCCCTGCAACCTTGCAAGATCAATGGGGGAAGCCAGATTCACTTAACAACCGGGTTACTAACTTGACTGCCAGTGGTTCACTTAAAAACCGTGGCAAGAATGTTCGTGAAATGGGGCGAATCTCACTTCACAACTGTCTAGACTTAAGCAGCGGAAAGTTTGGGCTCAATTGTGGTCGTAAGTCAAGGATTTGTTTGAAAGTCAAAAGCAGAAGAAAGCAACCCGTGTTCTGTTCCATATACATATTCTGAGGTAGCAGGATAGCAATAGCAGGGTCTGGCATTTAACCTCTAGGGCTATTTTTTTTTTTTTTTTTTTGGTGCTATTTCACATAAATCAGCCAAAGGACCATTTGTTTGTGGGAACAATCTCTCTTTCAGGCGGAAAACATGCACCTCTGGTTTGGAAACAGAGACGCCATTCTTGCAGGACAATCACCCCTCCCTGGTCTTAAACACTGCATTACTGTTTAGTAAGTATTCCTCAAGATCTTTTCTTTGCAAATGTAATAGAATTGGTGTGGTAGTGTGGAAGTTAGCTGCTTTTCTATGCGTACTTTACCCAGGAATCAGAATCAGAAGAGCCGAAGGGCACCTCGGAGGTCTTCTAGTCCAGCCACCTGCTCAAGCAGGAAATCCTATACTAAGGTTGTGGCCTGCTAGCAGAGCTGGAGGCTGATTTGGACAGCGAGGAGGTTGGGGAGGAACATGGGCCGTTCCTGGAGTCTGGGGAAGGCTCTGACGATGGCTCTGCGTTGGAGGCAGAGATGGGGCCAGGGCCGTCTGGCAGTTATCAGCCGCCTTGGGAGTCGGACATCAGTGGGGCAGAAGAACAGCGGGAGCCTGTTCCCAGTGTGCACATGCACAGAGCTGCCAGAAGAAGGGAACAGCTAAGGAACAAGGGTCGACTCGGGAGTAAAGCCACAGGTGAATGGCCCCTCCCATAGGGAATAAAGAGGAGCAAAAGGGGAGTGGGGTTTGCAGGAGACAATTAGCTCAATTCATGAGGGTGAAGTTCTGTTCCTGACTCCTTGCCACGTATTGTCTGCTACAGCATGGCGTTTGGAAGATAACGGCCTGGCAACTCTCCAAGCCTAATAAAAGTCTGTAGTTGGGAAATCTCTTGAAAGACTGTTTGCCGGGACTTTGCCGGAGAGGAATGCCCTTTAAACTAAATAAAAGGGGTTTTATTGGGACGAGGAGTCGGCTTCGTGCTTTTGGGAAGCCTAGAACAGAACAAGAGTACAAGTAGTCAACTAACGACCACAATTGAGCCCAAAATTTCTGTTAAGTGAGACATTTGCTAAATGGGTTTTGCCCCGTTTCATGACCTTTCTTGCCACGGTTGTTAAGTGAATCACCGCAGTTGTTAAGTTAGTAAAACCCGGTTGTGAAGTGAATCTGGCTTCCCCATTGACTTTGCTTGTCCGAAGGTCCCAAAAGGGGATTGCAAAGTGATTGGCCCAAAATCACCCATCCTGCTTTCTTGCCAAAGGGAGAACTAGAACTCCCCTTCTCCTGGTGATCCGGCCCAAAGTCACCCAGCTGGCTTTCATGCCTAAGGCGGGACTCAAGTCCCCCTCTTTCTGGCTGATCCACCTCACAAGGTTGTTGTTGTTGGGAAAGAGGAGGAGGAGGAGGAAGGAGCATTGGTATATTCTCTGCCTTGAGCACAGCAAGTAATTATAAAAGCAGGATCAAAATCTAATACCTAAATAAATAAAAAATAGAAAGAGCGCCTGTCAACATAGGGACCTCCAGGAGGGGGGAAGGAGGGGGCTCCGGTAGCTTCCCCGTTTCTTACAGGTCCTCCCTCGCCCCCAACTCGCCCCCGAAGGCGGCTTCTTACCTCCTCCAAGCCAAGACCGGGCTCCGTGGCTCACCGAGCGGCCGCAAGAGGGCGAGATCGGCCCGCGAAGCCGAGAAGCGCCGGTGGGGAGGCTCCCTCGCCGCCTCGTCGGAGAAGGGAGCGTGGCCTGAGCTGACGCAGGCACCCAGCCCGGGCTTTGCCTATATAAAGGCGACCGCGCCGCCCTCCGCCTTTAAACCATCATCGCCTGGGTGTTTTTCGTGGACGTGGAGACTCGCAGCAGCTCCTTCGCAAATGGGCTCGCCCGCCTAGCGGTTGCCTTCCTGAGCCAGGTCACCTGTGGTCTCAAGCCGTCGGGATTCTGCTGGGCGCAGCACTAAGACTTCAAGGTAAGGCGGGGGGGGGGCTTCTTTGCAAACTCTTGCCCCCGGTTTTGTGTCTTCGGTCCCTTCCTTCCACGTAAGGATTCCCACGTTGGGGTATATGTGACAGAGAAAGAGAGAGAGAGAGAACGCCTCTGTTTCTCGCGCGTGGAAGCCCCTAGCGCCTAAACGGCTTAACTTGCCCGGGAAAGCGCGAGGGGCTGCGTTCACACAACGTCCTAAACTCGACACGTGTCAAGCACGGGGATGTGTTGGAGAGGTGGGGTGAGGGATCGGACCCCACCCCCTAGATTGAAGGGCGGCTCGGAACCAGGGTTGGACTCGAAAAGGAGAGCGAAGGAAACGTGCCAGGCGAATCCTGGCACGCTTTGTGACACACACGCACACACAAGACACAAACCGGGAATCGTCAAGGCGCGGCCATGTTTTCGGACCTCTTCCGGTTGGGGTCCGTAGCTTTATAGTCCTATAAATGTTCCGGTTTGTAATGCGACTTCTGGGGAGTAGGATCCGTGAATGGGGGGGGGGGGGGGGGGAGGGTGCTTACTGGTGAGGAACGAGCATTACTCACGCCTAACTACTCCGGAGTCAATCTTAGCTCAGTTCGGTCTCTCCCGTTGCAAGCGCGTCTTTTGACAGTCCCAGCCGAAGTCCCGAGAACTTAAGCTTTGGAATTGGGCTCAAGACCCAGCTTTTACACCTTTAGGATCGGGACGCTACTACGGCTGGGGAGGGTGGTGGCGATAAGTAGCGGAAAGCGAAAATGATCGCGGGGGGGGGGTCCTACGTTTGAGCCTGCAAGGGGAGGCTAAGGGGGGCGCCCGTTGGGTCGGTATGTTCTGTTTTGTTAGAAACTAAAATAAAAGAAACGTGTCGGTTTCGCTTAGCGGTGGTCGTTCCCAAGCCTGACCGGCGACACGTGTCCTGGTTTTTTTTTTGTTTTCCTCACCGCTTTCGCGACCGTCCCTCCGGATCGGAAAAGAGGACGTGCGGCTTGAACGTTCTGAGCTTTCATCAAACGTTCCATTCCGGCCCTCCGCGTTCCATGCGGTGTCTCAACGTTCCATTCTGTGTCTCAACGTTCCATTCGGGTTTCCGCTTTTCTCGGTAGCCGTCAAAAATCACTGAAACGGGGGGAGGGGGGTCTTTTGGGGGGGGCGGGGGGGGCCCGGGGGGAAATTTTTCCCCGGTTTTTTTCCCCCCCCAAAACCCCGTTCCCCTTGACGCGCCTGCCCGCCCCGGGGCCGCCTCCTTTCTTCCCCCCCCCCCCCCCCCCCCCCCCCCCATCATAATGTTAATAGTTAATCTGCGTTATATCGGAAAGAAGTATTTTTAGTTATTCTGACCAGCCGCCGGGTTTATTTGGCTGACGGCTGTCTGGTGGCCATATTGGCCCCAAATAGTGAAAAACCCGAGCAGTATAAAAGGACAAAAACAAGAACAAAAATGCTAACTCGCTTTTTTGAGTCTTACAGCTAATTCGGTTTTTTTTTTAAAAAAAACACCCACCATGCGCGATTTCTTCTCCCAGTGCTTCCTGCGGCGCGCACGAAAAAACCACACATTTTGCTAAATGCAAAGGCTGTGTGCTTAAAAAAACAAAAACAAAAAAAACCGAGCGGAGGCAGTTTCTTTAAAGTAAGCAGGCGCTAAGCCAGTTTATTCCGGTTTTTCAGATCGGAGGTTTCTCTTCCTTCAGTCAAACAAAAGGCACACACAAGAGAAGTGAAGCAAGAATCAGTTCAGCCTTCCCCTTCGAACTGGGCTGCATTTTAAATGACTCAAATTGGAAGGTTTATTATTCTTAAGACCCAAGTTCTCCTTTTCTGGTGGTAAATTGAGAGGGTGCTTCAATCCTCTGGGGATGTTTAGAGAGAAGGAGGACTAAGGGGGGAACATGACAGCAGTCTTCCAGGATTTGAGGGTCCGTCACAAAGAGGAAAGGGTCGACTTATTTTCCAAAGCAAAAGGCGGCAGGACAAGAAACAATGGATGGAAACTAATTAAGGAGAGAAGCAACTTAGAACTATGGAGAAATTTCCTGACAGTGAGAATAATGAACCAGTGGAAAAACTTGCTTCCAAAAACTGTGAATGCTCCAACACTGGAGGTTTCTAACAAGAGACTGGACAGTCACTTGTCTGAAATGGTATAAGGCTGTGTTGGCAAAACCTATGCCACGCGTGCCAGAAGTGGCACGCAGAGCCATTTCCCCCAGCACGCAAGAGGTCGCCTGGAAGAGCCCCACTGCACATGCATGCACCACCGCCCGACAGCTGGTTGTTGGGCATCTGGTACGCATGCACAGGGGGCGGAGGGGTGTGCAGGGATGCGCTGCGCGTGAGGGGAATCTCATGTGCATGCGCAGACGTGCGCCGTGCAAGAGAATCGCATGGGCAAAGACATGGTGCGTGAGGGAATTGCACGCATGCACAGACACATGGCACGTGAGGAAATCACACGCGCAAAGGTGCGTGCGCAAAGAGGGAATTGCATGGGCAGATGCACGGGAGCCGAAAAAGGTTAGCCGCCACTGGTATAAGGTCCCCTGCTTGAGCAGGGTGGTTGGGCTAGAAGAGCAATTCTTTAAGGTAGCTTTGTCTTTGCAGGCGTACTGCAGTTGTAAAGTGAGTCATGGTCGTTAAATGAATCAGACGTCCCCCATTTACTTGTGAGAAACCAGCTGAGAAGGTCCCAAGTGGTGATCACAGAACCCCAGGATGCTGCAACTGTCATAGAACCATGCCGGTTGCCAAGTGCCTGAATTTTGAGACCATGGGAATGCTACGATGGTCATAAGTGCAAGGACAAGTCATAAATCGCTTTTTTCAGTGCTGTTGTAACTTTAAACAATCGCTAAACAAATGTTTGTAAGTCAAGGACTGCTTGTGTAGCTGCTGAGGTGACCAAAGGTGACCCATGGAATTCCTTCTTCCTTCTATCCAGTTGACCTGTTTTCCTCCTGCATTTCACCCTGTAATTGTACTTTACTCATACATAACCTATTGAGTAATTAGAGATTATTTTCCACTTTGCTGTTGTGGTTTACCAGCAGCCGGTGCAGATGGTAGTGGAGTCGGACAGAGGGAAAGAACGGGGACCAGTCCGGGAGTCTGGAGAGGACTCGGACGAGGGTCCTGCATCCGATGAAGACATGGGGCCAGGACCATCTGGGAGTGGGGTGCTGCTTTCAGAGTCTGGCAGCAGCGAGGCAGAGGAGCAAGGGGAGCCTGTTCCCAGTGCACGTGTGCACAGAGCTGCTAGAAGGCGAGAGCAGCTGAAGCAGAAGGGGCGACTTGGGAGTAAGGCTTGGAGGTGATTGCCCCTCCCATAAGGGATAAAAGTCAGACCTCAATGACGGAAAGCTTTGCAGGAAGCAAAGTAGTTCGATAGATTCCAAGTCCTCTTTGAAACTCTGGTTGGGTTGGTTTCTGTATAATTGGAGATTTCTGTTTTGGGCAGCATTCCACAGCACTGAAAGGCGTGTGCTTATCTTGGGGAACTGTTTAGTCCTGGCTGGGAATTAAAGCATTTCCCAGCGTTGCAATAAAATACGTTTTGTTTTGAAAACGAGTTTGTGTTTAAGTTCGTTTGACAAATCTGGGTCAGAACACAAATGTTTGTAAGTCAAGGACTGCCTATATAGCTGCCGAGGCTTCCAAAGGTGACCCACGGAATTCCTCCTTCCTAATATCCACTTGACCTGTTTTCTTCCTCCTCTCACCCTGTAATTGTACTTTACTCATACCTAACCTATTGAGTAACTAAAGATTATTTTCCATCTTGCAAACCAAGCGGCGTTCCCTTGTTTTTCAGGCCTAGTCAGCAGAGGTCAAGTAACCCTTGACTTACGACCGCAATAGAGCCCAACATTTTTGTTGCTAAGTGAGACAGTTATTAAGTGAATTTTGGCCACATGTTACAGCCTTTGTTGCCACAGTTGTTAAGTGGATCACTGCGTTTGTGGAGATAGTAGCACTATTGTTAAGGGAATCTGGTTTTTCTGTTGACTTTTTCCCAACCGTCGCAATATTCCCCCTGGTCACGTGATCAAAATTCGGCTGTTTGGCATCTGACTCATATGACGGTTACAGAGTTCTGTCGTCATCTTCTGAGACCCTCAGACAAGCAGAGTCGATGGGGAGGGGCAGATTCACTTAACCATGTCACTAAAAACTGCAGTGATTCACTTAACAATTGTGGAAAGGAAGGTCGTAAATCAGGGCAAAGCTCACTTAACAAATGTCTCACTTAGTGTCAGAAACCAATTGTGGTCATAAGTTGAGGACTACCTGTAGAAGAAAAAAAAATTAACGGAATACAAAAGAATGTTTAACCCAAATTAATTTAAACCTGATTTTTATTTTTTTAATATTTATTTGCCCTCACCTTTTCCTTTAGAGTGGACTTCCTAAACGGCACTAAAATGCCAAATATATCCTGAAAAGTGTGTGCTCCTCGATTAGAATTGGAGAACCAATTAAGTTGAACTGGTAGTGGTTAGTTTAGTGTACTTTGTGGTTTGATTTAATGTAGATAATTAAGATATTGACACTTTGGGAAAAGTGCAGAGAAGAGCAACCGCGAAGATGATTAAGGTCCTGAAGACTAAAACATAGAAAGAACGGTTGTAGGGTTTGGGTTTGGCTAGTCTAGAGAGAAGGACTGGGGTGACATGATAGTATTCCAGTATTTGAGGGGCTGCTACAAAGAAAGGAGGAGGGGATCAATTTATTCTCCAAAGCTCCAGAGGGCAGAACAAGAAACAACAGATGGAAACTAATCAAGGAGAGAAGCGACCTGAAACTAAGAAGAAACTTCCCAACAGTAGAGGTTTTAAAGAAGAGCCTAGACAACCACTAGTCTGAAATGGTATAGTATCTCCTTGCTTGAGCAGGGGGCTGGACTAGAAGACCTCCAAGATCCCTTCCAGCGTCTATTCTGATGGATTGTGATTTGCTAATCCAAGTTACAGAGAAGCACCCATCTTTAAGAGTGTGCGAAGGTCCCCTTGAAATCTGCCAGTGCAAACAAGAAAATGTGTCGACGCTTCCATCTTCAAAGAGGTGCTTGGGATTTACTCCCTCGTTTTAAGTGGAGTTAGTCAGAATTTTAGGCTGAGGTGGCATTGAATCCTAGCAACTCAGCAACAACTGAGTAGGCGTAGCATGGGGTTGCCAGCTACTGTGGGAATGATTCAGATCGCAGGATGACTCACAGCCTTTTATGTCTTAAGCCCTACTAAGTCACTCTGTCTAGAAAGGGGGAACCCCACCTAAATAATTAGAAGCCTGGCTTTTCCAAAATGTACATGTGTGTCTTGTCTGTGAGTGCGTGTTTACAGACTGAGTTGTTGTCTTTGTCAGTCACAGCAACTTTTAATGAGGGAAAAAAATGGCAAGATGGCTGACAATTTAACCGATATATATATAGATAGTCCTTGCTTAGTGGCCTCAAAGGGGTACTAAGACAACTGGGTTGTTAAGCAGAGCAGTCGCTAAGCACCACTGGGAGTGTGCTTTTGTTGTGGTTTGCCGGCAGCAGGTGTGGATGGCTGAGGTCTCGGAGAGCGAGGACTCAGATGAGGGGCCTGCGTGTGATGCAGGGATGAGGGCCAGGACCATCAGGGAATCGAGTGCTGCCTTTGGAGATTGTGGAGGCTGGCAGCAGCTGTGAGGAAGAGGCCCCGAGGAGCCTGGGCCAAAAGTTCGCGTGCGCACAGGGCTGCTCGAAGGAAAGAGCAGCTGCAGCAGCACAGGCGACTCGGGAGTAAGGCTGCAAGGTAACGGCCCCATCCTGAGAAGATAAAAGCCAGCTGAGAAACTGCAGTTCTTTGCAGGAGGCAAATAAGTTTGATACTGGAGCCTGGTGGACATTAGGAATATCTGAGTTTTAGAGTCTCTTTGATTTATTGTTTAGGAACTTTATCTGTTGTTCTTGGCAGCCTTGCAAAAAACTTGGCAAGGTCTCTTCCTTCTCAGAGCTAATTAGTGGGAGGCAGCCTTTTATCTGTGAAGAAACAGGATTCGTAAATGAAACCTTAAAAGATTGTGCTGCTATTTGGGTCTTGTGTTTGCTCTCCTGGAACCAGGTTTGGGTCAAAACAGCTTAGGTTTCGTTCGCTTTAAAGCAGGAATGTCCAACCTTGGCAACTTTAAGACTTGTGGACTTCATCTCCCAGAATTCCTCAGCCAGCTTTGCTGGCTGAGGAATTCTGGGAGTTGAAGTCCACAAGTCTTTAAGTTGCCAAGGTTGGACACCCCTGCTTTAAAGAGCTGAAAAGCAGTGGTAGATACAAGGGTTGGTTTTCAAGTTGCTTTTTCCTCACTGTTGTGACTGAGAACAGTCGCTAAATGAGGATTGCCCGTAGCTGTAAAAACTAACTGAGCCTGATGCAGTGTTTGTCATTGAAGGAAGCGGCCTTTCCCTGAGCTCAACCACCCCAATAAATCCCAGTCTCCCCCCAATATATCCCAATATTTAAAAGTGTGCAAACAAAAAAAGAGAAGCAGTTGTATTAAAATTGGTGCTTGGGGTGTTTTGTAGTAGATAAAAAAAACCATTGTAGCCTTTCTACAAGCTAATTACAATCACAAATTGTTAACAGAGGGCTTTGAAGTTTATTGTTGATTAAACTGTTAACGATTATAGTAGCTGGATGTTATAACAGGTCAAATTGGGTTGCAAATAGATGTAGAAGTTTATAAACCTTAGACCTGTGAGAAAAGTATTATTCTTGCAATATATTTGTCAGTGCTCATCTAGGTGGGAGTAAGGCTGCTGTTTTTGTCTTTAGTCTTTTTAATCCACATTATTAAATGTCTACTTAGTTTTGCTTTGTCCTTGTAAAAATCTCCATTTCTCCTCCCTTTTGGAGTTTGCATTTTAATTTTCTGTATTAAAAAAACAAAAATTTGAACCGTGGAAGTAATTGTAGGATCAGAGACTTAAATATTGTAGTCCTCGACTTACAACTGATCGCTTAGGTACTGTTGAAGTTAGGACAGACCCCATTTTACAACCATGACACGGAAACAATGCAGTCATCGTAAATATGAATCCATCTGAATTTTGATCACAAGTGCGAAGGTCGTAAGTCTGAAAAACTCATAAGTCACTTTTTTAGTGCCTTTGTAACTACAAACAATCACTAAACAAACTGTTGTAAGTCAAGGATTAGCTGTAAATCTTGTGGTCTACCAATAGAAACTTTTTCGTATCTGTCTCAAAGATAGAATAAGAGTTGGAAGGGATCTTGTAGGTCATCTAGTTCAACCCCCTGCCCAAGCAGGAGACCCTACCCCATTTCTGACCGATAGCAGTCCAGTCTCTTCTTAAAAGCTTCCAGTGATGAAGCTCCTACAACTTCTGAAGGCAACTTCTATTCCATGGGTGGATTGTTCTCACTGTCAGCAAATTTCTCCTTATTTCCAGGTTGAATCTCTCTCTGTTCAGTTTCCATCCATTATTCCTTGTCTGGCCTTCGAGTTTTTTAGAAAATAATTTGACCCCTTCCTCCTCTCTGGGGCAGACCCTCAAATATTGGAACTGTCATGCCCGTGGTGCAGACTGACTCTGAGGGAGAGGAGGAACAGCTGACAGGGAGTGGAGGTGTGGCTCCGGAGGTTGTGAAGGAGGCTGGGGAAGGGCAGAGGCCGACTGGGCAGTCAGAAGAAGAACCGGGCCCATCCCCTCTTCATCCTAGGATATGCAGAGAGGAATGGAGAAGGAAACAAATTGGCTTACGAGAGAGGAAGTGGCCATGATCCCCCTCATTGGTTGCAGCTGGGGAGAAAAGTATATAAGAGAGACGGTTGAAACACAGCGTTGCCAGAAGCAAAGCGTGTTTTATTTTGGGCTGAAATTATCTTGGTTGGAGACCTTCCAACAGACCGTGCCTTGTTATCTCCTTGAAGTTGGTAATTACTTATTCTGGTCCGTTGTGGAAATTCCTTCATTGTAGTTTGTTTTGTTTTTTTATTTCACCTCTATCTGTTCATTAAGTTCGGATTGTATTGCTTTCTTTTGAAGACTATTTTTGAATAAGTTTAATCTCCAACTGAGAATTATTGAACAGTGGGGCCAAGTTGGAGGCATTAAAGAACATTTATTTACGTTTTGGATTTTATTACGTTTGTGTTACACTCCGGGTCATCACAGGACCACTGCTATCACAGTTCCCCTGGTCCTTCTTTTCATCAAACTAGACATTACCCAATTCCAGCAACCGTTCTTCGTATGTTTTAGTCTCCAGTCCCGTAATCATCCTGGTTGCTCTTCTCTGCACTTTTTCTAGAGTCTCAACATCTTTTTTTATAGGGTGGTGACCAAAAGTGGATGCAGTAGTCTAGGTGTGTGGTCTTACTAAGCCTTACTAAGTAGGTACTAGACATATCTCTGCCTTGGGAGAGAAGTGGAGGGAGTCCTAATTTGTTTTATGACTGTTTTTTCTACCTTCTGATAAGAGGCTTAATGTTTTGTTTTTTTCTTATGTGTCCCAGGATTTACAACTTGCGCAAGAAAGAAGACCAAGAAACATGGCAGCAATCCCGTCCAGTGGCTCCCTTGTGGCAACCCACGACTACTATCGAAGTAAGAGAAGAGAAAAAAAACCCATTGTTAGCCCTTGCCGATGGCAGGTCAAAGAAACTCAACAGGATTGGGACATGCTGGGCTTTTTCTACCTTGTTGACCTCAGAAGGGTGTACGGTACAGATCTGCACACCATGTCACATCAACATTGCTTGGACTAGATACCTCTGAAGTGGGGTGGGAAGAAGGGGGATTGTCCTACTATACCCACTCCCCACTTTGTAGGGAGTTCTAGACTCACCTAAGCATCCAGCTGGGTGACTTTGGGCCAATCACAAGGAGACTGGGGTGGGAGTTCTAGACTCACCTAAGCATCCAGCTGGGTGACTTTGGGCCAATCACAAGGAGACTGGGGTGGGAGTTCTAGACTCACCTAAGCATCCGGCTGGGTGACTTTGGGCCAATCGCTAGGAGACTGGGAGTTCTAGTCCTGCCCTATGCTTGAAAGCCAGCCGGGTGACTTTGAGCCAGTCTTCCTCTCTGCCTTAGGAAGGAAGCAATGGCAAACCACTTCTGAAATCTTGCCAAGAAAATTGCAGAACTTTGGTCAAATAGTTGTCACAACTCAGTGAAGGCACTAAAAACAACATCTCCAAAACAAGCTTCTTTCCTTACTTTGTTTACAAAGAAAGAAGTCATTCGTTTCCTAGTAATAAGTAATCCAACAAGTTTTGAAGCTGATCTCCATTTCGGCTGTTGAATCAGATTAATTTAAGACTCCGCTGGTCACATGAAAATCCTTCACCTCCTGTTCCCTGACCTGAAGGCTTATCGGAATGGGGGTTGCCTGAAACTCTGTCCAAGTTCTTGCAATCAATCCTTCACTGTTTATTTTTCTACCCTGGGTGGAGTTTTGGGACACAAAGGCACTAAGGTAAAGTTCATTGGTCTAGTGCGAAACTTGGCAGCGTGGGAGGTGCGCTGCATTGTTTGCAAAGGATTGTGTTGTGACCTTTGGAGCGTTTGTGTGGGAAGATGGGATATGCCAGTTGTGGCTAACCTTTTTGTGGGCTCCTGTGCCAAAAATTGTGTGGTCACTCATGTGCCAACATCCAGAAGGCAATGCGGCCCCCCCACGCCCCCTCCATATTTTCGGCCTCCCAGAGGCTTGAGGAAAGCCTCTGCAATCTGAAAAATAGACGCGTTTCGTCACTTCCGGTATTTCCAGAAATACAGGGAGTGATGAAACGGGATTATTTTTCAGGCAGCAGAGGCTTTCCTCAAGCCTCTGGGAGGCTGAAAAAGGCCTCAAGCAGGCTGAAAATCAGCTGTGAGGCGTATGCAGGCACAGTGGGGTAAGTTTGCCTGAGGTGCACGTGCCGGCACAAACGGCTCTGCGTGCCACCTGTGGCACACGTGCCATAGATTCGCCATCACCGGGATATGCTCTGAGTTATGGGGTTTTAAAGCTACAGGTTGTTAGTTTTGGAAAGGTTTTCTGGGTTTCTTCTTTCAACCCCAAACATCTCTCCATTGCAACCTTTTTGAAAAATGGTATTGATAATACACGTGATGCATTTCATTTAATCATTACGCAAGGTGAGCGTTTAAAGCAGAGGAATCTAACCTTGGCAACTTTGAGATTTGTGGACTTGGCTGGTGAATTCTGGGAGTTGAAGTCCACAGGTCTTAAAGTTGCCAAGATTGGACCTCCCTGGTCTAAGCAATTACAGTTTAAAGTCTTAGTGTGACCCCCAATGAATGTCTATGAAAAAGGCTTTGGATATTGTTTATTTCTAAGTACAGATAATCCTCAATTTACAACCACAGTTGAGACTGAACCTTCCGTTGCTAAGCAATGCAGTCAGTGAGTTGCATCTGGTTTTTTTTTTATTTCTTTGCCATGGTGGTTAAGTGAATCTGGCTTCTCCTGTTGGCTTTGCTTACTGGAAGTCCCTTGAGAGAAGAATAAAATGGGACAAAACTCATTTGCTTAGCAACAGAAATGTTGGGGTCAATGGTGGCTGTAATTTGAAGACTACCTGTAGCAATATTGTGGCTAATCTGGTGCTTGGTCTTCTCCTGCAGGACGGTTGGGTTCCACCTCCAGTAACAGCTCCTGTGGAAGTGCTGAGTACTCTGGAGAAGTCATCCCGCACCATCCAGGTCAGTATTTTATAGAAGGCCAAAATTCATTCTCGCTTTGAGTTGAAGGCCTTTGCAAATCCAAGTCCCTGATTTAATGTACTAAGACGACCGGAAGAATGTCAATGGAGAGGAATGTTTACTAAATGGGGGATAGAATTTTGCGCATAAATATGAGTGCAAATTGTGTGAATGTTGACTGGACTAAATCACCATGCAGTGCACTGGATCTGTCTTTTGGGGTCAAATCTCTCATTTCTTGAAATTTGTCTGTTAAATCCATAGTCCATTAAATCCATAGTCTGTTGAATCAACATGCTTGTTCTTCTCATATGACTAAAGGCTTTTAAATCCTTTTTATGAAGCTTTATGATGATTTATTGTCAGGAAATTGGCTTATGCTCTGGAGTGGGCCTTGGATTGGATTGGTTTGCACTCATGTTGTGCTATCAAGCATTGCATTGCGATTGCTTTTCTTGTAGTAGTCTCTTCTCAATTTTGGATTTGGGTGAGCTGAGACCTAGGAGTCCCACTTAAGCAGGACTAACTTAGTTTAAGTTGGTTGGATTCAGACTCGCTGAGAAAGTGGCTGAGATTTTCAGTAGCCAGTTCTAATCCAATGACTGTAAACTAGGTATTTGTAGTCTTTTTTGCTCTCTATAAGAGAGCTTTTTGGTATCTATAAAGTTCAGAGGTGAGCGCGTTGATTTCAGAACATTCTATGTTCTTAGCTATTTATTCTGATTTTGCTATGTAAGGTGCATGAACATCTAAGCGCACACTTTTTTGTGAAAAGACGGCTCCATGGAGAAAGGTTGAAGTATAACAGGAAATCCTCGACTTGTGACTGGTCACTTAGTTGACCATTCAAAGTTATGGTGGAGCCCCTGGTGTATCTATGATCTAAACCAGAGGTCTTCAAACTTGACAGCTTTAAGACTTGTGGACTTCAACTCCCAGAATTCCTTCTCCAGTCCTGTTAGCTCAGGAATTATGGGAGTTGAAGTCCATAAGACTTAAACTTGCCAAGTTTGAAGACCTTTGGACTATGGAGTCATAAAAAGAAAAAAATGTTGGCTGGCAGGTCATTTCCCATAGAAATAGGAGAATTTGTGGGGAAGTAAATCCACCTAATTTTTCTGCTTTCTTTGCACATCTTTAATTTGGTTCAGGTTGAAGAGGAAGGACATTCTAGCCAAATTCAAAGCAGATGCAAAATTGACTTCCTGCCATCTGGGTGCAACTGATGAGTTGGTCTCAGTCCTTCTTTGGCCAAAACATTACATCCATCAGCAATCTTATGGTGCTGACTCTTATGTTACCCCTTCCTTTTGCTAAAGAAGGAAATGGAAATGTCCTTGTGTGATTAACATTGATTGGCAGGAGAGTAAATAATTCAAAATACCTTCAGTTCTTTCACTTGGGGTTATCTAAGGGAAGAAGGGTGGATCTAAGAAAATTTGAGCATAAGCAAATAATCTTGTTGGCAGAGATTTTGCTGGCTGGCCTTCTCTAAATTGAACCGAAGCCCGACGTGCTGTAGAAATATTACATTCTGCACTCACCTCTTTTCCTCTTGCATGTTCACTCTAGTCAAAAAGAAGAGTCTAGAAAGATAGTCCTCACTTTGCAACCATAATAGAGTCCTCCAATAATGATTGTAAAGCCAGTTGTCACATGATCAGACCGGATTGTACGATCCTTTTTGTGGCAGTCCTTAAGCAAACCTCAGGTCATGAATTGTGAACCCTTTGTTCACGAACGGTCATCTTTACCAAAACCTAGAAATAAAAACTGGCTTCTGCTATGTAAATAAAGTCAAGTAAGGGCAAATGTGGCTGGTTTCTGAGTATCCAAAATACAGTCACAAAATTGCAGGCGGCTGTCCGGACTTTGGAACCGGGTTGTAAATACCTTTTGGCAGTCCGTTGTACGTTTGAACAGCTGTTAAGCAACCAGTCGTAAGTTGAGGACTACCTGCAATCTAGAACCAAAAAGACCCATTGTAAATCCATTCTTAGTGCAGGAAGTAGCACACTTTGAGTAATTTCGTGTCTCCGTCAAACCAGTGTATCCTACCAGGATGAGGTGGTAAGAACAGTAGGAGAACTTTCTGGGCCACCTTGAGTTTCTAAATTAGGGGTCTCCAACCATGGCAAATTTATGACTTGTGGACTTCAACTCCCAGAATTCCCCAGCCAACATGGCTGACTGAGGAATTCTGGGAGTTGAAGTCCACAAGTCTTAAAAGTTGACACTTGTTGGAGAGCCCTGTTCTAGAGGATAGGAAGGCTATAAATTAAATTAAATATTTGATAAGACAAAGTGGTCTCTAAGCTCAACCACTTTCCTGTTTCTAATAACTGGTTTTTGCTTCGTTTTGTCCTTCCTTGTAGGACTTCCCAAGTCTGATCCTGGACATTGGTGGGCTAGTTTTTTCTTTGGAAAACACACCCATCCAGTGATGACAACTGTGTCGGAATCTCCAGAGAAGTAAGTGAGCTGGGATTAGACCAGAGTTTGTCAACCTTGACAATTTTAAAAGGGGTGGCCTTCAACTCCCAGAATTCCCCAGTCCTCTGGTGGGATGGGCGTGGCTTGGAGGAGGGCTTTACAGGTAGTCCTTGACTTATAACCATTCATTTTGCAGTCATTTGAAATTACAAACGATGCTGAAAAAGGGTACAGTCCTCCCACTTACAACCTTTGTAACACCTCCTGAAGTTCACGTGATTGCAATTAGCTCGCATTTACGGCCAACTGTGCTGTCCTGTGTTTGAGCAATTATGATTTGCAACCATTTTTGATGGTTTCTAGCAAAAAAACCAAAAAAGTTCCATTCAGAAGAATGGTCTTGTGGTTTGTGCTTAACAACCACAGATTCGTTTAATGACCATGATGGTTTGCATAATGTTCATCATAAAATCATATGCGACCGCAATGACTTAACAACAGAAATTCCAGCCCCAATTGTGATCGTAAGTCAAGGACGACCTGGGTGGGATAATTTTAACGTGTGAGTGGGGTGAACATGTGTTGTGGCCTGTCAGCTGCTGGCCCCACCAGCAGCCAAATCAGAGGAGGAAGAGGAGGAGACATGGGGGTCAGGGTCAGCATCAGGGCAACCTGTGAGCTCCGAGGGAGAAGCAGAAATGTAGCTGGCAGAGAGAGAGAGAGAGAGGCAGAGCCTGGGCCGTCCATCAGCCCTCAGGTGGAGAGTCAACAGCCCCCCAGGTCTGGAGGTAGCTGATGAGGAAGTGGAGGAACAGCTGAGTTCAGTGCCTGACGCTCAGAGGAGAGGAGAGCAGTGGAATTCTATGAGCCGATCCTTGGGAAGGAAGAGCCACCGCTCCTAGCAAGGCCCCACCCTAGCTCTGGGGATAAAAGGCAAGGGGCGGAGTTGAATAGGTGTGGCAGACAACTCTTCACCTTCCGGCCAGGTGGACTTGTTAGCCTGCAAGAGAAACTTTTTGCCATGGCATTCCTAATAAAGGAATCTTTTGAGTTCACGCCAGAGAATTTGTTGCGTTTCGAGAGCTGGGTCAGAACAACATGGCAGAATGGAGTTGTAACGTAAGCAGTACATATCTGAAAAGTAACATGCTCTTACCTGGGCTATTTTTACAGCTCAGGAACCTTCCAGGTAGCCAATGGCATGATCACCTGTGACCTGGCCCAGGAAGTCATGAGGAAGCGCCACGCCAGCGAACCCAGCAAGACCAGCCCGGCTCCCACTGCGTGAGGAAGGCCGGCGTTCAACAGCTGACGCTTCTGATTTGACCGCTAAGGGGCTACCGCCCATTTTCCACTCCCCTTCCCTGTAGACTAGTTTAGGCTGCTTCTGAGTACAATTAATTTAGACGTAGGGCTTTTATAAAAATGAAAATGACAACGATAAATATATATATATTCCACACGCACCATTCTTTTCTACTCTCTTGGGGATCAACACAACTACGTCTTTTTTTCCACACTGCCGCCTTGTTAAGGCATTTTTCTTTCGTTTTGTACTTGTTGGATGGGAACTAATAAATAAGATCTGAGCAGCCTTTTAAACTGCTAGCGTCTGTGGTGAATTCTTGTGAACTCGAGATTAAATCGTGGGGGGACAAATTTTTTTTTCCTCAACATTTGTCTGAACAGGTCACTGAGTCTTGGTTTCTATCGAAAGATACAAAGTGCATGAAAAGCAGCACCACAACAAGCCAAAGATGCTTGTTTTTATTGAATTTCGGTTTGTTTATTTTGGAGGCTGTTAATTCCCTGCTGGAGAAGAATTTGGACATCAAATAATGTCGTTCTGAGCCTGGAGTAAAAAAAAATCCTATTCATGAACCTAGGATCCCTTTCTGAACCGGGTGCCTCTAGATTGAATTAGCCATTTGAAAAGGGTTTTTTGCATGTATGTAAAAATAAGGTTTAAAACTAGACATGGAAAACTCAAATCAGCCACTTACGATGGAGAGCGGTGCTACTGCAACTTCTTAGTTCCCCTTGAGTTCTTGGTGACTTTCACTGCCAAAGATCATTGAAGGGAGAAGTCATGTGGTTTAGTAATTAAGGATTCGGGCTAGACACCAGGAGGTGGTGAGTTCTAGTCCTGCCATAGGCATGAGAGCCAACTGGGGGACTTTGGGCCAATCACCAGGAGATGGGAAGTTCTAGTCCTACCTTAGGCAGGAAAGCAGGCTGGGTGACTGTGGGCCAATCACCAGGAGAC
>NW_020769316.1:2854241-2867630 GCF_900518735.1 Pseudonaja textilis | reverse complement strand
AACTTTAAGACTTGTGGACTTCAACTCCCAGAGTTCCTCAGCCAGCTTTGCTCTGGGAGTTGAAGTCCGCAAGTCTTAAAGTTGCCAAGGTTGGAGACCCCTGATCTAGTCCACCCCCCTGCCCAAGCAGGAGACCCTACACCATTTCTGACAGATGACAGTCCAGTCTCCTTGAAAGCCTCCAGTGATGAAGCTCCCACAACCTCTGAAGGCAACTTCTGTTACATGGGTTGATTGTTCTCACTGTCAGAAAGTTTCTCCTTATTTCCAGGTTGAATCTCTCCTTGTTCAGTTTCCATCCATTGTTCCTTGTCTGGCCTTCGGGTGCTTTAGAAAATAGCTTGACCCCTTCCTCTCTGTGGCAGCTCTCATGTCTCTCCTGGTCCTTCTCTTTCCTAGACTAGCCAAGCCCAATTCCTGCAAACATTCATCGTATATTTTAGCCTCCAGTCCCCTAATCATATTGGTTATTATTGTCTTCTTCATTTTTCCTAGAGTCTCTACCTCTTTTTTATGGACTAGTGATTTTTTTTGAAAGACTAGTGCTGGCCCACCTGAAAACCATCAGAGACCCTCTGTTAGACTCCTTGCAATTGGCCCACTGAACAAATAGATTGACAGATGATGCTGTTAATATGACTCTGCACTACATCCTACATCTTGAAACGCCAAAGACCTCTTCGTAGACTTCAGCTCAGCATTCAATACTATAATTCCAGACATTCTTCTAACTAAACTAAACCAGCTAGCGGTACCTGAACACACTTGTAAGTGGATCATAAGCTTCCTAACAGACAGGAAGCAGCAGGTGAAGCTAGGCAGAATCACACCTGATACCTGTAAATTAGCACAGGAGCACCCCAGGGTTGTGTGCTCTCTTCTCTTCTTTCTCTATACCACTGACTACATCTCAAAGGATCCCTCTGTTAAAGTACTTAAGTTTGCAGATGATACAACAGTGATTGGTCTCATTCGAGACAACGATGAATCTGCGTACAGGAGGTTTGTGCAACTAGCCTTGTGGTGCAGCAAAAACAATCTTGAATTAAATATACTCAAAACTGTACAAATGGTGGTAGATTTTAGGAAAATCCCTCCTATACCACCACCAACAATACTAAACAACACAGAATCAATAGTAGAGACCATGTTTCTAGGTTCTATCTCAAGACTTAAAATGGACATCTAACATTGTTAGGAATAACAAGGTTACCTAACGTAGTTTGGGTAAAATAATATATATAAACTATGATAGTAAATTTAAGTGTGTGTCACTTTAAACTGCAAAGCATGTAATTTTGGGTGTGGTTGTGAACCACCATAAGAGGGAGCAAGAGAACCTGCTGAATTGCTGACGATTCCTGATGATTGATGGTTTGATGGATTGATGGTTTGCTAACTGCGTGTTTTCCCTACTGCTGAGTTGCTGAAGGAAGAAAGGAGGTTTGACTTCTTCATATCTCTACTGCGAGGAGATATATTACTGGACTGATATTTATAAGTTTACTGACCTCTTTTTCAACACTGGATTTTGCAACTGAATAATCCCTGGACGGACTGAACTAGTGAATGATATATGGACTGTTTTGACTATGCTAAAACTATTACTGGAATAAACTATTTAACTAGCACAGTGTATCTGTTTTACTGAGTGTAAGCTACAAAAACGTTTATCTCACATATTTTGCCTGCCTGCCTGCCTGCCTGCCTGCCGTGCAGATTCTGCTAGGGTGTATCCCTAACAAACATCAAAAACGTCATCAAAAAAGCACAACAAAGAATGTCCTTTCTGCGTCAACTCAGAAAGCTCAAACTGTCCAAGGAGCTGCTGATCCAGTTCTACAGAGGAATTATTGAGTCTATCCTCTGCACCTCTATAACTGTCTGGTCTGGTTCTGCAACCCAACAGGACAGACACAGACGTCAGAGAGTAATTAGGACTGCAGAAAACACAATTACTACCAACCTGCCTTCCATCGAGGACCTGTATACTGCACGAGTCAAAAAAGGGGCTGTGAAAATATTTACAGACCCCTCACATCCTGGACATAAACTGTTTCAGCTCCTATCCTCAAAACGACGCTATAGATCACTGCACACCAGATTAACTAGACACAAGGACGGTTTCCCCCCGAATGCTATCACTCTGCTAAACAACTAATCCCCACAACATTGTCAACTTATTTACTAAGACTGTATTACTATTATTCCTCTACTACTAGTTTATAATAACACTTCCTTAGAATTAGAATTCTTTATTGGCCAAGTGGGATTGGACACACAAGGAATTTGTCTTTGGTGCATAAGCTCTCAGTGTACGTAAAGGAAAAATAAAATACATTCATCGAGAATCATAAGATAACAACACTTAGTGATAGTCATAGGTTACTAATAAGCAATCTATCTCTTCCCACTTATGACTATAACTGTGTTGCTTGTATCTTTACAATTTATATTGTTTTATTTGTTTCCTAGTATGATTCGATTGCTTATTAGTAACCTATGACTATCACTAAGTGTTGTATCTTATGATTCTTGATGAATGTATTTTATTTTTTCTTTACGTACACCGAGAGCTTATGCGCCAAAGACAAATTCCTTGTGTGTCCAATCCCACTTGGCCAATAAAGAATTCTAATTAATTCTAATTCCGATTCTTATCTATAGTGTGGTGACCAAAACTGGATGCAGTATTCTAGATGTGCTCTTACGAAGGCTTTATATAGAGTGGTATTAGTATATCAGTTGACCTTAATTGTACGCCTCCCTCGTTTCAAGTTCTTGTCGATAAACGATCTCAATTCCTCCAGCTCCCGTGGGGTCATCGAATACAGCTTCGGTTTCGGGAGCGTCACCCCCGGTAGGAATTCAATGCTACAATCGGTTGACCGATGAGGAGGGAGCTCATCGGAGGCCTCTTCACTAAACACCTCTCTTAAGTCCCAGTACTCTTTCGGGATTTTCTCCTCCCCCTCCACACGCTCGCCCCCCGCGGAAGCTGTCTCAGCAGGGCTTCGGAGCTTCGGATAGGGTTTCTCCTCCCCTTCCGGCGGAGGTTGCTCCTCCCCTTCCGGAAGCCGATCGGTGCGGATCCGTATCCACCCCTCTCTCCAGTTCACATGGGGATTCCACTTCCGAAGCCAAGGCAATCCCAATGTTAGAGGCTGCTCTATCCCAGGGGCCACAATAAAACACAGGGTCTCGCGGTGGTTTCCCACAGTCCTCTCTAGGGGTTCCGTTATAAAACGTTCAGGGCAACCTCCCGCCTCAGATCCATCCAGTTGGCAAAAGGATATGGACGTTCTCAAAGTTCTCAGTCCGATGCCCATACCCTTGACTAGTTTCATGCTAATTACTCACCTCGTGCACCCCGAGTCCAATAAGGCCAGCATCTCCCCCTCGGTCCCTGAGGTGGGCACCCTTAACTTTATTGGGATGGTCATGGGCCCTTGGTTAGGACTTACCGGGACGTCATCTTCCGAGTCGGTCTCGCTCTTGTCGAGGGGTGTCGGAGGTCCCAGCTCCTCTCCCGTTGGAGGGGCGACCTCGACAACCTCCCCTATCTTTATCCCGGTTTCGCGAGGCTTGGTTGGGGAGGTTTTGGGCTTTCTCCCTGGCTCCCGCACTCCCTTTGGATCCAGCTTGACCCGGCAATCCGCCATCCGGTGGCCCTCCTTCCCACAACGAAAACAGGCGGTAGATTTGGCTCTTGCCATCACCCTTCCCTTTCGGGGTTTAGGGGTCTCTCGGAGACGTGGGGGGAGCAGGTTGCTCCATGCGGGGCCTCCTCTGCGTCTGCTTCGGGCTAGATCTATTTCCACTTCTTCCGCTAGCAAGTACCACAACTGCAAGTCATGTGGATCCCTTCTGGAGATGCACATGTGGTATATATCTTCATTTAAGCCATCTTTGTAGGCTTCTATCAGAGCCTCCTGGGACCAGCCTCGGATGCGGTATGCCAGCTGTCTGAACTCTTGGGTGTAGTCAGCCACCGATCTTCCCCCTTGAGTTATGGTTTTCATTCTGATCCTGGCCCTTCTCTCCGCCAGAGGGTCCTCAAACCTCCTCCTCAAGGCAGTCATGAAAACATCGAGGCTCCGCAGTTGCGGGGAGTTATCATTATACAAAGTCACCACCCAGTCTGCTGCCAACCCCTCCAGGGTCCTGGTAACACATCTTACTTTGGCTGCTTCAGAGGCGAACTCCCTTTCATATTCTGCCATATAGAGCCCGACTTGTACCAGGAAAAACCCCAAATCCTTGGGATTTCCTCCAAACTTCACATCTAAGGGGGGCAGGTGGCGTCTCCCAGGCATCACACCTATTGCTGGGGCTCCCCGGGCGGCCGCTGGCTGTTGCGCTGCCGTGGGCTGGGCTAGAGGGGTGGGGGCAGCCCGACTTTCCCAGGCTGAACTCGCTCCCGCTTCCCCCTCATACTTTGGAGCCATGCCGGGTTTCTCAGAAGCGTCCAGAAAGAATTTCCCGGCTTGATCCAGCCTGCATTCCATCTCCTCCCCGTCTTGCCACAGCCGTTCCCTCGCACCTCTTCGACTTACAGTGATTCCAGGAGGGGGGAGGTCTTCCGGATCTCTCCATCCAACTCCTAACGACCATCTGGGCATCTCAGCTGGGGTTTCTTCCAGAGTAAGGTCAGCCAGCAGGTCAGCGGCTGGCATCTCTGGTAACAGCATCGACTGCAGCTCCCTGGTCATCTTCATCGCATCGGCTGCAGCTCCCTGGTCATCTTCATCGCTGGCTGGAGATGACATGATGTGAAACCCCCTCGGAAGAAAAATTGGTGTTTTCTCCGGGTGGGCTGATGGTGAGATTCAGAATAATGTCAGTGTGTGCTCCCTTCAAAATCCAAGAAAGAAATACTCAAGACTCCACAGATTAGAGCAAAGTTATCCTTTTACTGGAAATTAAAGCGGAAGCTACAAGATGGAATTCCGAATCTGAGAAATTGGCGCGCAGATCACATATACAAAGGAATGGAATTGTTCCCACCCCGCCAAAGTCCAAAAGACTCTTCCAATTAAAAGTTCTGAATATGATCATGTGGGCATCTTCAGGTGGCGATGAGGCCTCTGTCCGTTGACCTTGACATATTTTGATAAGACTTCGCAGCTGCGCAAAAGGGGATAGAAGCTAGCAAGGAAATGGAAAGTTGAAGAGAAGAATTCATACACCCCCTCCCCTTGCTTACCCACAGTAAAGGAATGCAAAACTTCCCCCCAAGTCACCCCTCCCCCCCTGTTGCTAATGACAGCCGAAAGAATTAAGCCTGGCAGCAGAGAAGATGTAGCCGAAGAGATCTTGAGGCTGACACCCTCTGTTAATGCAATTTAGGATTTTTCTTTAGAGATACGATTCCCGGGGAGAAGGCAGAGAATGTCCTTAAAGGCGCTTCCAGACTCGGGGTGCACCAGATGCTTAGTGAGCGCTGCCCTGGTAGAGAATTGGGGGATTCTGCCCAAGAAGGCTAAAAACCCCAATCGCCTTTTGCCAGCTGGACCAGCTCAGTCGCTGGAGACCTCTTGGCCACTTTCGCCACTGGGAGTCGAAAATGAGGCCCCACTGAGAGACGCTAGACTTCCTAGTAGCCTCCGGGATGGAGAGAAACCCCCCCCTTGTCCTGGGGATGGCCTAGCTGAGAAAAAGGAACCCAGTAATGGACTAGAGAAGGGGCCGATTGAAATTCCCGCCCAAGGACAAACCTCCAGGCAGCAGAGGGTGTTCGGCTAAAGACAGCCTATATTTCAAAAGGAATTTTTTTTACTGTGATTGCAGAGAAGTCCGGCGGAGTCTGAAAGTTCCCGTGGGAAATGTTCAGCTAATTTCCTCTATTGGGCCCCCACCTGGTACCCCATGTCCACAATTAGCCAATCCAATGGCACAAAGGTGTGATGGAAAGGACGGCGATGAACAGGCTGGAACTGGCTGGGAGAGGAGGCAGCCTGCTGGGCCCACTCCTCCCCCTTCCCTAATTCCCCAACCGGTTATACAGCGAAAGGGAAAGCGTGCAAAGCGTGCAACCCCCAAGAGGCAGCCCCCTCCTCCCCTGTAGAACGGCAGCCTTCCAGCAGGGAAGATTGCTGTATTATTTTCACAGCTGTATCCTGCCTAACAACCGGGGAAATATTTACTTCTGAGCCTCGTTTAAGGATGTGGTTAGGATCAGTGGTGGGATTCGAATATTTTTAATCCCGCTTCTGTGGGCGTGGCTTGGTGGGCGTGGCAGGGGAAGGATACTGCACAATCCCCATTCCCTCCCTACCCCACTAACCTACTTTCCAGCTCCGTTCTCCTGTGCAGGGCAACTAAAGAAGACCCAGCCGATCAGCTGGGACTCAATGGGAGGCAGAGAAAAGATGGGGACGGGGCCAGTCAGAGGTGGGATTTGCCGGTTCTCTGAACTACTCAAAATTTCTGCTACCGGTTCTCCAGAACAGGTCAGAACCTGCTGAATTCACCACCTCTGGTTAGGATCGTTAAATTCCTAAATCATCCCACGATAGCCCACAGAGATCCTATTTTTCCTCTGACATCTCCGATCGGTTGCTGCCTCCATCAAAGGAGATCCAGTCGCTAAGACAGTGTTTTCCAAAGGTGGAAATTTTAAGAGGTGTGGATTTCGACTCCAAGAAGCCAGCATGGCTGGGCGGAAGAATTCTGGGCATTGAAGTCCAGACTTATATAGTAGCCAAGGTAGAGAAAGGCTGGGCTAAGGTGAGCAGAGTGCCACCTGGTGGAGATATCGGTCAGCTCACTTCACAGGCCGTACCATAGCAACGCTAGTTTGCGGAGGCAGATTGAGTGGTGCGGAGGTAAAAGGTGGGTTAAGACCCCCAAGGCACAAAAATCAATCTGAAATATCACCATTAAAAAAACAATAAAAATTAGAAAGGCCTCCAAATATTCCGCTCCACTCATTCTGAAGGAGGAATTAAACAAAAAAAAATACTAGAAAGGACTCCCTGGTTGTATTTTTATATGCATACCAGTAAATCCATACCGGTTCCCAAGCACCTGAATTTTGATCACGGGACCTCCAGTTGTTATAAGTACGAGGACGAGCCACAGGTCACTTTTTTCAGCGCTGTTGTAACTTTGAACGGTTGCTAAACGAACGAATGCTTGTAAAACAAGGACTATCTTTATCGCTACCCATCTCATCATAATGTTGGAAAGGTTGAGATTGGCCTACACATATATAAACAACAGCAATAGCCAGGGGTGGGATTCTACCAGTTCGCACCTATTTACTAGAACCGGTTGTTAACATTCTAAGCAGTTCAGAGAACCGGTTGTTAGAAGAAATTACTGGCCTAATCCTGTAAGGAAGGCAGGAAGGAAACATTCTGGTGTTGCTTACAGAAACTGCCTCTCCGTTAACCCTTATTACATTCTTGGCAGGACTAGACTTCCTGTCTCAGGAACGTCTCTGGAGTTTTTTCCTTCCTTTGCTGGTACTTTGCTTGTGGGGAGTGGCCATTCAAAGTCACAATGGCACTGAAAACAGTGACTTGTGACCATTTTTCACACTTATGACTGTTGCAGCATCCCCACAGTCATGAGAGGCCAGGCGAGGAGATGCGTGCCTCGATGTGAGTGATATTGAGTTGGCCCACCCAGTCACATGACCACCAAGCCACGCCTACCACCTAAGCCACGCCCACAGAACCGGTTGTTAAAAATTTTGAATTCCACCCCTGGCAATAGCACTTCAGATTTATATACCACTTCACAGTGCTTTTACAGCCCTCTCTGAGCGGTTTTACAAGTCAGAGTGTTGCCCCCTCCCCCCACAAAAAACAATCTGGGTCCTCATTTTACCGACCTCAAAAGGATGGAAGGCTGGGTCAACCGTGAGCCGGTAAGAATCAAACTTCTGGCATTTGGCAGAATTGGCCTGCAATACTGCATTCTAACCACTGCGCCACCACGGCTCAAACAATGCAGACCATATGCAATAAATGCATGCAATTGATGTACGCCACACATGCATGCCACAGGTGTGTGCCACGCCCAGGTGCGTGCCACATACAACTGAGCGTGCCAGTTGGACACTTGAAAACCAGTCTCTCCTCGTCCCCAGATGAAGATCAGAAGCTGTAGGTCAGGGATGTCCAACCTTGGCAGCTTTTAAGACTTGCGGACTTCAACTCCCAGAATCCCCCAGCTTAGCCACGCTCGGGCAACTTGCTAGCTGGGGAATTCTGGGAATTGGAGTCCGCAAGTCTTCAAGTTGCCAAGCTGCAAGTCATTCGGTGTCCAGCCCTCTCTCACCTTGTAGCAGGGCGCCAGAAGTTTCAAGCCGTGAGTAAGAACCTTTTCCTTGTAACACGTCACCAGGGTGAGCAGGTCAGGGAACGTCCTCGTTCCGTTCATGTAGAACCTCCCTTCGCCGTCTCTCAAGATCTTGTAATGTCTGGTCAGGTTGCCGTCGCGGACTGTCAAATTCAGGAAAGCAAATTGAAAACAAGGCAAGGGAAGACTATTATGGGGTGGGGGATTCAGAACCCCCCCTCTCTCTAAAGGCTTTGGTTGCTTACTGTCCCCATAAGGAAGAAGGAGTGGTGGTATTCAGCAGGTTCTGACCAATTCTAGAGAACTGATAGCGGAAATTTTGAGTAGTTTGGAATACGACCTCTGACTGGCCCCGCCTCCGTTTATTCTCTGCCTCCTGAGTCCCAGCTGATTGGCTGGGTCTTCTTTTGTTGCCCTGCACAGGAGAACGGAACTGGAAAGCAGGTTAGTGGGTGGGGAAAGACTGGAGATTTTGCAGTAGACTTCCCCTGCCATGCCCACCAAGCCACGCCCACCAAGCCACGCCCACAGAACCGGTAGTAAAAAGTTTTGAATCCCACCACTGGGAAGAAAGGATAAGATGCTGGCTTGCTGGGGGCTGCATCGTGGAAAAGAGCAAATAAGGTGATTTGCAGATTATTATTTTTTTGCAATGGGTAGTGAAAGAAGACAGGATTTCAGGGGTTAAGCGATAAAGGGGATCCTGGAATAAAAGCGGATTGTTTTAGGATCAGAGCATTTATGGCAGCATCTAGCCAGCCCTGATTGATCGTAAATCAAACGAAGTCAGGTCAGATCTGGTTAAATATTTGGATGGGAGACCATGAGGAAATCTTCTAGGCAGGGTTGCGAAATCAAAATGTGATATTCGAAGAAAGGGATGGCAAACCACTCCAATCCTATTGCCCAAGAAAACAAGGGCGTGTGTGCACGAAGCCATCCTGTGCCTTTGTTTACCTTTGGGGAAATTGGCAAGGAGACCCAGAAATACCTATTGAAAATGCTTCCAATTCTTGCTCAGTTTGAATTGCCTTGTAGAATAGGAATGGAAAGAAAGAGAGAGGGAGAGAGAGAGAGAGAGAGAGAGAGAGAGAGAGAGAGAAAGAAAGAAAGAAAGAAAGAAAGAAAGAAAGAAAGAAAGAAAGAAAGAAAGAAAGAAAGAAGATGGAGGGAGGGAAGGAGGGAGGGAGGAAGGAAGGAAGGAAAGGATGCAGAGAGGGGGAAAGGAAGGAAGGAAATAAGGAAGGAAGGAAGGGAGGAAGGGAGGGAGGAAGGAAAAGATGGGAGGGAGGGAGGGAGGAAGGAAGGAAGGAAGGAAGGAAGGAAGGAAGGAAGGAAGGAAGGAAGGAAGGAGGAGCAAGGAAATATTTGGCATCTATTTTAATGAAGTCTTTAGATCCACGTTTGTCCACTTCAGCAACTTTAAGATGAGGGAACACCAAGAATTCTGGGAACTAAAGTCCACACATCCTAAAGCTGCCTTAATTCAACTCTGACCATGCCACAGAATGCCCTGCGCTCTTTTTGCACGTACCAGTGTACAGTGCACATTAAAAAGGGGAGTGGGCTCAGTTAACATAGTTGAGGTCTCTATCTTGACTCTTTTAATCCTGCAGCCCCACGTAAAAGTTTTGCAAATTCTGGCCCAAAGAGATAGCCCTTTTTTTTTAAATCCTTCCTTTTAATTTCCTCTGTCTTCTTAAGAGTCGTTTTAGAGGGTGAGTCAGATCTCCCGTTTCTATTCTAAGCTATTCCGAGAGGCCAAAAATCTCCTAGTCATTACGGCCGCTCCTCAACTTATGACCACAATTACGTGACTCACGACTGATTTTACAATCTTTTTTGCCGCATTCTTATGTGAATCAGTGCAGTTGTTAAGTGAATCATGCAGCCATTAAGCAAATCTGGATTTCCCCCCCATTCCGACTTTGCTTGCGGAAGCCAGTGTGATGACCCAAAGGGACGTAGCACAAAGGCAATACAGTCAGATAATCAGTAGGGGTCCCCCAATGTCCTGGTTACCTTCTGGGCTAGAGAAAAAAACTCTCCCAGGGACAGCCTTTAGCTGCAGAGAATCAAGTCCAAAACGTGGTCAACAAAAACTGTAACTATAAGTCCAATCAAGGCAAAATCAAAGTCAACACAAGATAAATTCACATTTGCTCCCAGCAGCTGCCTCACTCAGCTTGCATCTCTTTTAAACTCTCTTCCCAGGTGTGCCTAATGAAGGGAATCAGGACCCACTCCTCCTCCATAAGCCATGCAACCCACGTTGCTCTCTTTTCTGTTCCTCCCTGTGTGCCCTTGGATGAAGAGGGGAGGTGGGCCTGGTTCTTCCTCTGAACTCCCTCTCCCTTGTTCTATCTCTCCCCTGCTCTGGCCAGCCGGACTTTGCCCTTCCCCAGTTTCCTCCACAGCTAACAGAGCCACCCTCCCACTTCCTGTCAGCTGTTCGTCTTCCTCCTCGGATTCAGACTCCGACAGGGGCATGACAGCCAGCTGGGAAGGTCACACATGGCGATCACGTGACCCTTGAGGCTTTGCAACCCCGTCATAAGTACACGACAGTTGCCACGCATCTGGATTTTGATACTGTGACCAGGGGGAGACTGCGAAGATTGTAAATGAGAGGGCTGGTTGTCATTTTTTTCCCCCCAGTGCTGTTGTAATTTTGGATGGTCACTAAACCAAGGGTGTCATACTCAGGGCACGTTGGGTGCTTAGATCTGGCCCACGCGGCCAACCCAGAAACAGACCGGCCCCTGGTGCCTCTGCCAGTGAAAACACCCTCCCCCGCACCGGGCTCCACTTTTGCTGGCAGGGGCCCAGGGGTGGGATTCAAAAATCTCAATCACCATTTCGCTCCCTGGTTGTTGAGTGGGCGTGGCTACGGTGGACGTGGCCTACTGGAACTTCCGGAAGGGCCATTTTTTGCCTTCTTCAGCATCCAGAGACGTCCCTTGGACACCTGGGAGGAAGAAAACGGCCTCTCCTGGGTCCCAGAGGCCCTCCAGAAGCCGGAAACAAGCCTGTTTCGGGACTCCTGAAACTTCTGGGAGGGCCGCATTTTCATCTTCCCAGAGCCTCCACGTGGATCCTGCACTTATCTGCATCCAAAACGAGCTGGGTGGAGATTCCTGGGAGGGGAGAGTCAGGGTAGGTTGAGCCAGCCGGTCAGTTCAACTATCGGTTGGGCGAACCAGGTGTAAATTTAACATCCAGTTTGCAAGAACTGGCCTGAACCGGCTGGATGCAGAGAGGGCTGTCAAAACAAATTAGGAACAAATTAGAAACGTTTCCCCTTTTGCATTTGAGCATGCAGGAAGGGACAGGAAGAAAGGGAAAGAGGAAAGAAAAAGAAGGGAACGCGGGAAGAGAGCAGGGAAGGAAAAAGAACGAAAGAGGGGAAGGAGGAAGAGAAGGAAGAAGGAAGGTAAAAGAAGGAAGGAAGGAAGATGAGAATGAGAATGGGGGAGGGTTAGCACTTGGACACCACAGGTGCCCCCGACACGAGTCCCACCTACCATGGCCACGCCCATCCCGACCACACCTGCCATGGCCACGCCCGGTATGGCCACACCCATCCCCTGGCCCTCCAAGGTCAAGCACAACCCTGATGCAACCCTCAATGAAATTGAATTCGACACCCCTGCACTAAACAAACAGGTAAAGTGGAGGATTACCTTCACAAGAATCCGGTATGTTTTGTTTTTTTTTTCAGCACAAAGTCTTACCTGAAAGTACGAAATCCGCTCCAATTTTCTCACTGATCCGAACCAGGAAAGCACCGGATTTGTTTTTTTCCGACATCAGCCGGAGCACCGCTTCTGAGCGAGAGATTTGCCCAAAGAACCACCTGTATGGCGACGGTAGAGGGGAAAAGAAGAAGAAATAGTGAATTGTATCAGATTCTCATCCATCTATTCTAACAATCTTTTTCACAAGGGGGGGGTGAGGGGTGAGCAGGGGATGATGGACTGGAGAGAGCCATGTATTCCTGCTCCTCTCCACTTCCTATGACATCACTGCTGTGTCTGCAGTTTCCACCTCTATACAGCTTGGCTGGCTGACTTGAGCCGTCTGCAGCCTGGTTTCTATGTGCGGCAGTGACGTGAAGCGTGGGATGGATTTCCTAGCGGGCTAGTTGGGAGGTTGGCGGGGGGGGAAACTGGGGGAACTGGTGTGTTTGGAGAATGCTTCTTGGAAAACAAGCTGAATTGGAACAATGGTCCTTTCCGTGAAAAAAATGTCCAGGGAAAAATGTTGGTTATCCTCAGGAGCTGAAAGAAGATTCACACGATGATGAGGAGTGTGTGAAATGTTGATGGTCTAATCTAGTGCTTCTCAACTTTGGCTGCTTTAAGATGCCTGGACTTCAACTCCCAGAATTCCCCAGCCAGCATCCGGATACTTTAAATGTGCTAAAGTTGAGAAGCTCTGCTCTAGCCTCTTTGGCTACCTCCCTGCCTGTCAGTGATGTGTGGACTTTAACTCCCAGCATTCCCATGGTGGCTGGGGAATTCTGGGAGTTGAAGTCCAGACATCTTGAAGTTGTAAGATTGATAAACACTGCTCTAGCCTCTCTGGATGCCCTTATTCCTTTTCAATGATGTGTGTACTTCAACTCCCAGAATCCCCCCCCCCCCCTTTAAAAAGTAGTTAAGACTGCTGTAGTCTCTCTGGGTGCCCCATTTCCCTGCCAGTTATGATTCAAACAGTTTGAAAAAAACATCTGGATTTCAAGTACTCCTTTCAGCCAATGTTTATTTGCACAAAACTGCATCAAGGCCCCAATATCAGTAGCACTTAGAGAAGACTTATATACCATCTCACAGTACTTTATAGCATTCTCTGGGGAATTTATGTCAACGTATTGACCCCAACAATCTGCGTCCTCATTTCAATGATCTCGGAAAGATGGAAGGCTGAGTCAACCTTGAGCTGGTCAGGATTGAACTGCTGGCAGTGGGCAGAGTTGGCCTGCAATACTGCAATCTAACCACTGTGCCGCCATGGCAATGGCATGCAATAGAATAGAATAGAATAGAATAGAATAGAATAGAATAGAATAGAATAGAA
>NW_020769316.1:2839022-2849538 GCF_900518735.1 Pseudonaja textilis | reverse complement strand
AAGGAAGGAAGGAAGGAAGGAAGGAAGGAAGGAAGGAAGGAAGGAAGGAAGGAAGGAGAGAAAAGGAGGGAGGGAGAAGGAAGGAACAAAGGTAGGATGGAGGGACAGAGTGAGGGGGGGAGGAGAAGGAAAAGAAAGAGGGAGGAAGGAGGGAGAGAGGGAACAGTAGGAAGGAAATTAATTGAATGTAACCTTAAATTCATGGGTCAAAGCTCATTCGAGGTTGTCCTCAACTTACGACCGGTTGGTTAGTGACTGTTCAAAGTTACAACCTACCTGAAAAAGGGGACTTACGACTCAGGTCCAAAGTTCCAACAGTCACACACACACACACACACACATGTCATGTGGGTGCACTTTGGGGCACATGGCAACACGATCAACATTGGCTGCCATGTGCAGCATCCCACGCTTGCATGACCCTGGTTTATGACAGTTTTGCCAAAAAATGGCACGTGCTTCTGGTTTTCCAGCAAGACAGCACCCATAATGAAGCATCAGTTCGCTTAACGTCCACCGCAGAACGCATCATGAAATGACTATTACGACAGGTTCCATTACGGTCGTAAAATCAAGGAGTACCTGTCCTTTTAGCCAAAATGTATTGGAAAGGGGTAGGGAAAAAAAGGAAGGGGAGAGAAAGTAGAATAGGGTCTGTCCCTCCCTCTCCCTCCCTCCCTCCCTCCCTCTCCCTCCTTCCCTCCTTCTCTTCCCCTTCTCTTCCTACTATCAAAGAAATAGTGGAATACAGGTAGTCCTTGACTTAGAACAGTTCATTTAGTGACTGTTCAAAGTTACCATGGCACTGAAAAAAGTAACTTATGACCATTTTTCACAGTTATGACCTTTTCAGTATCCCCATAGTCACGTGGTCACAATTCAGACGCTTGGCATGTCAAGCCTGAAATTGACCTATGTGTAGCCATTTTAGTTAGACTTAGTATACATTCTTTTTCTTACTTTCTCTGTGGCAGTCATGGGGGGGGAGGGTTTTGTGCTTGCCACATTCCTAAGTAGTGGAGATAAAGAAAGTTGTTTTGGCTAGGTGGTTCTTCTTCCTGTGGGAAAATGAGCTGTCCGTGCTTAGGCCCCTTGAGGTGGAGATTTATGACATCAAGTAATGTTGAATTACTTCTATTGGAGAATGTGACTTTTGGGGGTTGTTTCTATATTGTGGGGTAATTCTGGGTTGTGTCAGATCCAGAATTACCGCGGACTTTGCCAATTTGATGCTTTCCTAAATAAAAGAAATTGTCTTGGAAGATGGACTTTGCTCTTTTCTTTTTTTAAATGGATTTCATCACTTGGAAACCTGACATGGCAACTGGCTCGTCCTTATGACCGTTGCAGCACCCCAGAGTCACATGATCCCTTTTTTTTTTGCAACCTTCTGACAAGCAAAGTCAACGGAGAAGCCAGATTCACTCAACAACCAGATTACTAACTTAATAAGTGGTTTACTTAACAATTGTGGCGAGAAAGGTGGTAAAATGGGACAAAACTCACATAACAAAATTCTCACTTAACCACAGACCTGTTGGGCTCTGTTGTGGTCATATGTCGAGGACTACCTGCAGAATCTTTGAAGGAAGGAGAGCAAAAGGAGAGAACAGAATGCACTGTGAAGGACCTAAATTCAAAATATTTTTAAATGATTTTAAAATAATGAAATGGAATCGCTCAATGGTCCCACAGCGAGTTGTCTGTGGCGAGTCGGCCGCTGCAAATTGGCCTGTGGTGAGTTTGTCCCCTTCCATCCTCACCCATAGAGACAAACGTAACAAAGCTACGTCTCTCTCTTTCCGCACGGACTTCTTTCTTTTTTGTCTCATGGGGTGGGGTTCCGTTTTTCTTCGGGCCATCTTGGACCGAACACATTGCTCCCAATCGATGCACCAGGAACACCCAGAATGTAAGAAATCAGGTGGCTACATTTGTACACGTTTATTGACTAAAGGAAGCCATTTGGGGCCTACAGCGAGGAGACTCCATAACTTGCACAGGGAAGGAAATGCCGCGTTTCTGTTTCTGTCCACCAGGAGCTCTTGGCTGTACGGTATCTCTTACCGTGAGCTATTTTCGGACCACTAGAACCCATAACTCCACCTGCTGAGGTTGAAGAGCTCACGTAGTCCGCCTTCAGGGCACAAATGTTCCTGCAGGCTCAAGAGACTCTGAGAACCTGGAAGGTCTGCAAGACTTCTACCAGCTTGTTGAGCACAAAGGGATGACGGTTGTTGCAGAAGGCGTGGGAGGTGCCTCCCCCGCCCCCACCAACTTTCAGGAGAAGGAGTGACGTGCCCATTTGTAAATCGAAAAGAGTGCATCCCTCAAGTTGAGAAAAGTCGGGCGGTCTTCGGGATGGGCCTTCCAGCATTCCAGCATGATGCTATAGACCTCAGGGGAGCAACTGTTGGGGCGAGGAAGACGGTAGCCCCGAGTGATCTGCTGGATGGTCTCCTGATTGGTCATCCCTAGAAGAAGACAGAGGAGAGAAATGGTCAGGTTCACGAGGAACAGCGAGGTGGGACAGGTAAGGGAGGACTCTCCTTACACAGAGATGGGGTTCCTTGCCCATGTCAGGGTGACCAAACCGTTCTGGAGGATTTCCCGCACCCCAAACCTCTCAAAAGGGACTGTAAGGCTCCGATTTCTCACTTCTAGCTGGAGTGTTGACTTGACCCCAGCCCTCCTTGTTGGGGCTTCTGAAATTGGAAGTATCTGCTTGGACGTTCTAAGAAAAAAAAGGATGGTCAGGCCTGGCCCAGGAGATGGAGTTGGGGTGGAGAACTAACATATCTCCAGGATGATTGGGCATATTACAATGTGTGTGTGTGTGTGTGAGAGAGAGAGAGAGAGAGCGATGTTGTGGCCCGCCGGTGACTGACAGAGTTGGCAGCAGAGTCAGACAGCAAGGAGGTTGTGGAGAAACCCAGGCCAGTCCTGGGGGCTGAGGACGGCTCGGATGAGGGCTCTGCGTCAGAGGCAGCGATGGGGCCAGGGTAGGCTGGCAGTCATCAGCTGCCTTCGGGCTCGGACAGCAGGGAGGCGGAGGAGCTTCTAGAACCGGTTCCCCCAAAGGAAAGAACAATTAAGTACTCGGGGTCAACATGGGAGCAAGGCCACAGGTGGAAGATGAATGGCCCCTCCCATCAGGATTAAAAGAGGACCAAAAGAGGAGGGGGCTTTTGCAGGAAACAATTTGTTCGTTCCAGCCTCGTGAAGATTTGTCTGCGTAGCCTAGAGATTCTGTGCCCAGCCCATGTGGAAATATTTACATGTGGAAATATTTACCAGGCGACTTTCCAAGATAGATACGATCTGAGCTAATAATTATACCTTTGCAAGACTGTTTACCAAGCCGTTGGCTGAATGGGAAGGCAATACATTCACATTCATTTAATAACAAAGGTTTTGCCGGGACTCAGAGTTTGCTTAATGCTTTTTGGGGAAACCAAGGGCAGAACAAAAGAGAGAGAGAGAGAGAGACTCCTTCTTCCCTCCCAAGAGCTTTCTGTTGTCATGATCCTCTCTGTAGGGCATCCATTGAAATGAAATCGTACCATCGTAGGGGCACTGTCCGTAGCTAAAAACCTCATAGAGTAGGATTCCGTAGGACCAAACGTCCGATTTGGGGGAGTACGTCTGGTAAATGGCAGCTTCCGGTGCCGTCCACTTAACCGGGATCATGGCGCTGCCGGTGGTGGAGTAGATGTCATCCTGAAGGAAAGGCAAGAACAGGTGATCAGCCAAAGGCAGGGGAGATGCTTTCACCCGGAGATTCAAGGAAGAGAAGCTAAAACTGGCTTGTTCAAAATGGAATACAGAATAATAGAGTTGGAAGGGACCTTGGAGGTCTTCTAGTCTGACCCCCTGCTCAAGGAGGAGATGTTATACATTCCAGATTAAGTGGCTGTCCAATCTCTTGAAAACCTCCAGTGATGAAGCACCCACGATTTCTGGAGGTAAGCTGTTCCACTGATTAAATGTTTTCACTATCAGGGAATTTTTTCTTTGTTCCAGGTGTGATCTCTCCTTCATAAATTTCCATCTATTACTCCACGTCTTGGCCTCGGATGCTTTCAAGAATAGGTTGTCCCCTTCTTCTTTGTGACAGCCTCTCAAAGATTGGACGACCGTTGTCCCTAGTCCTTCTCTTCATTAGACCAGCCATACCCAGTTCCTGCAACCATCCATCATGTGTAGCTGTTCAGACCCACCTTTGTGGGACCGCTTTGTCATCTTTGGTACCCTCCAGATGTGCTAGCAGAGAAACTCCCTGAACACATCTGGAGGATATCAAAAGCCGTTTATGGGTTTTGTCTGAGAGTTGAGCACCTAACCCTGAAAAAGTTAAGAGTTGGATCTACACTCATTTCCTCTTTTCTTCCTTCTTTCTTTTTTTTCCTTCCTTCCTTCCTTCCTTCCTTCCTTCCTTCTTTCCTTCCTTCCTCTTTCTTTTTTCCTTCCTTCCTTTCTTTCTCTTTTTCTTTCTCTTTCCCTTCCTTTCTCTTTCTCTTTCCCTTCCTTCCTTCCTTTCTCTTTCTTTTTCTCTTTCTCTTTTCCTTCCTTCCTTCCTTCCTTCCTTCCTTCCTTCCTTCCTTCCTTTCTCTTTTTCTTTTCCTTCCTTCCTTCCTTCCTTCTTTCCTTCCTTCCTTCCTTCCTTCCTTCCTTTTTATATTTTGCTTGTTTGTTTTAGATTTGTTCCAGATAGGTCGGCGTACAGTAATCCTCAACTTAATAACTATCACTGGGGCCAGAACTTCCACTGCTAACCAGGATGGTTATTAAGGGAGTCATGCCAGATTTTACCACCTTTTTTGCCATGACGCTTCAGCACATCACCACAGTTGTTAAGTGAATCTTGTGCTCATTATCAAGCTTTCCCCATTGATTTTGTTTGTGGGAAGTTAGCTGTGAAGGTAATCCCAGGTATGCTAAGAGGATGGCTGGTACGTCGGCTTTTTCATTCGGATGTTTATATTTTTGGAGTCAACAAAAGAACTGTAAATGTCTGGGCTCTGTCCTGATTTTTGGAAAAAGTGCAGAGAAGAGCCACTAAGTTGATTAAAGGCCTTAAAACATATGATTAAAGGCCTTAAAACATATGAAGTACTTTGAGGATCTGGGTATGGCTAGTCTGGAGAAACGGACTAGGGGTGACATGATAGCAGTCTTCCAATATTTGAGGGGCTGCCACAAAGAAGAGGGAGTCAAGCTATTCTCCAAAGCTCCAGTAGTTAAGATAAGAAACAATGAATGGAAACTACTATAAATAGAGAAGCAATCTGGAATTAAGAAGAAACTTCCTAACAACGAGACAATTAACGTGTAGAAGAGGTTGTCTGAAATGATGGGGGTCTCCTGTTTGAACAGGGGTTGGACTAGAAGACCTCCAAGGTCCCTTCCAGCTCTGCTTTGATTGGGTAACAGCTAAATCACGGAGGGCGTGTGGAGTGGGAGTGGGGGTTGTCAAAGCCTCCTTGGATGCACCTTGAGGAGCCTGGCGAGGCCGAAGTCGGCTATTTTGCAAGCAAGGTCATCTCCCACTAGGATGTTCCTCGCCGCAAGGTCTCGATGGATGATATGTTGCTCCTCCAAGTAGGTCATCCCATCAGCCACCTGGCAAGAGATGCTGAGCAGGTGGTGTGTGGTCAATTCCTTTCCTGCAGCACCTGAAAAATCAACAAGGCGCCAGGGTTAGAAGGCAGGGTTGCAGGCTAACTTACTGCCCATTGCCAGGAGTTCAAATCTCACCAGGCTCAAGGTTGAATCGGCCTTCCATTCTTCCAAGGCAGGTAAAATGTGGACCCAGATTGTTGGGGGCAAGAGGCTGACTCTGTAAACCACTTACAGAGGTCTGCAAAATGTTATAAAGCAGTATATAAATCTAAGTGCTCTATTCTATTCTATTCTATTCTATTCTATTCTATTCTATTCTATTCTATTCTATTCCTTATTCCTTATTCCTTATTCCTTATTCTATTCTATTCTATTCTATTCTATTCTATTCTATTCTATTCTATTCTATTTTCTATTCCTTATTCCTTATTCTATTATTTTATTCCATATTTTCTATTCTATTCTATTCTATTCTATTCTATTCTATTCTATTCTATTCTATTCTATTCTATTCTATTCTCTATTCCTTATTCTATTATTTTATTCCATATTTTCTATTCTATTCTATTCTATTCTATTCTATTCTATTCCTGTATTCTACTCTATTCCTGTTTGATTTGATTCTATTTTCCGTCCCATCCCATGCAGTATTGCAGGCTAACTCTAACTCTGGCCATAGTCTGGAGTTCGATCCTGACTGACTCAAGGTTGACTCAGCCTTCCACCCTTCTGAGGTGGGTAAAATGAGGACCCAGATTGTTGGAGGAGGGGGGGAAGAGGCTGACATTGTAAACCTCTCAGAGAGTGCTATAAAGCGGTATATAAGTCTAAGTGCTATTGCTATTAACCTTTGACCCTTTGCTAAAAACTCACTTTTATTTACAGCAGGCTTGTCCAACCTGCGGCCCAAGGGCCGCATGCGGCCCAGGTCACCTTGTAATGCGGCCCAGTGCCCACCCCAACCTTTGTGCCAGAGCCAGTGAGGAGGAGGAGGAGAAGCAGGCGCGAGGCAGGGTGAGGCGAGCGCCAGGCCAAGCAGCAACAGAAAAAGCAGGCGCCGTCAGAGCGCCACCTCCTGCTGTTGCCACCACCGCCATCACCGCCGCTTCTGCCCCCGCCGCTTCTGCCCCCGCTGCCACTTCTGCCCCTGCCGTCTCTGCCGCTTCTGCCCCTGCCGCCTCTGCTTCTGCCCCCGCCACCACTGCTGCTTCTGCCCCTGCCGCCACTGCCCCCGCCGCTGCTTCTGCCCCCGCCGCCGCTGCTGCTGCTTCTGCCTTCCACTCCTGCCTCATCCAGCCGGGCCATTTGCAGGAGGAGAGGTAGGCGTGAAGCGGGTGAGCTTTCTCCCCCCCCCCCCGCAAAATTTGGCCAGAAAATAAACCATGATAAAAAAAACCGTGATTAAAAAAACTGTGATTAAAAATAAATAATTTTTAATTAATAATTAATAATAAAAACATCTCACTAACTTCATTTCCAAATAAATTTAATATGTTAACTATGTTTTCTATGTTTTTTTTGGATGATCAGGTATTGTTACTGTTATTTTATTTTACGTGCGGCCCAAACCAAATTTTCATCTTCTAATGTGGCCCAGGGAAGGTGAAAGGTTGGACACCCCTGATTTACAGGTAATCCTTGCTTTATAACCATTCATTTTAGTGACCGTTGAAAGTTACAACGGCACTGAAAAGGCGACATGTGACTGTTTTTCAAAAGTTATCACCCATGGCAGCCTCGCCGTGTGATTCAAAATTCAAACACTTGGCAACTGGCTCATATTTAGCATGGTTTGCGGTGTCCTGGGATCCTGTGATCATCTTTTGTGACCTTCTGACAGACAAAGTCAATGGAGAAGCCAGATTCGCTTAACAACCAGGTTTACTAGCTAATTAACAACGTCAGTGATTCACTTAAAAACCGCTGCGAGAAAATTCATAAAACTCACTTAACAATAGAAATTTTGAGCTCGGTTGTGTTCATGTCAGTGACTATGTTTTTCTGGCAAGAGAGGGCACTGTTGTGTCAGAAGTTAGTCAAAGGAGATGAAAAAACAACATCTGCTGAGGTCCTTTTACAATACTAACATTAGGGGAATTCTCTAGCACCCTTGCTTAAAGCACAATCCAATCCTTTCTAGGTAATTTCCCCACAAAATATTACCTGAAGCAAACTTAAACCCACAAGTCTCACTTTCTGGATTAAGCAGCTTAATTTTGAAGCAAAACGTTAACTGCCAACTTCTAAGCTTCTTTCCACCCATTATAGCAGTAGGGTGGATTTTTTTTTTCCTGATTCAATCTAATCGTAATTCTTAGAGAAATAACATCTGGGTTTGACTGACACATCCCACAAGGGCCTGGAGTCCCTCAAAGCGGGAATTCAGACTTCTAACCCTCAGCAGAAAACCAGTTTGACGGTTGCATCTCTGTCCAGTGTCTTAGAACAGGAGTCAGCCATCTGCGGCTCTGGAGCCGCATGTGGCTCTTTCATTCCTCTGCTGTGGCTCCCTGTTGCCGGTCGGCTCTACAATTGATAGGGCTTTTGGTTAGGACAGTTAGAGGAAAAAGGACGCCGTGCTAGGAGGAGACTCTATGGTGGGGGGAACTGCCACAGAGTCTGGCTGGCTCCAGAATTTAATGGGGGGGCTTCCATTAGGATCTTTGTGGCTCTTTGAGTGTTTAAGGTTGCTGACCCCTGCCTTAGAAGGAAGAGGCTACACTTTGTAAACACAATGCACCGTGCAAAGCTATTTTGCTCTGGGATGACGCAAGAAAGAAACTCATTAGCAGGCAAAAGCATTTAGGCTCTTGGAAACAGAGAACGTTGGCTCCAGACTCGTTCTCCTAGGGAGTTGTCCCATCTTAGGTAACAAACCAGATCTGGAAAGAAGGTCAGGTCCTTCAACGCAGGAAACTTCTCATGGGAAGGAGCCAGACTGGCTTCTCTTGGACAAGAGATTTCTCAGCCGAGAAGAATCTCCCTAGAAAAGGGTGGCAGGTTGGGGATGGCGAAATGGCATTGGGAATTCGTCAACTTTGGCTGAAACTGGAGATGCCTCAGATGGCATCCGAAGCCAAGGAAGCTGCCCAACTGCCCGGTGGAGAGGAAATTTGGGGAAGGAATAGCAATTTTCCCAGGGGAGTTTATAAAATTAAGTTTAAGGAAGAACCAGTTCTTGGGTGGTTCCCAGCTGGTAGGGTAGCCTTTAGCAAACCATGGAAGGCTTTTGACTCAGTCTGTCTCTCTGTCTGTCTGTCTCTCTGTCTGCCTGCCCCCTCCCCACCCCCTCTGTGTGTGTGTGTGTGTGTGTGTGTGTGTGTGAAAACAGAAGACTAATACAAGTAGATCTTGGCTTACAACCATTCACTTAGTGACTGTTTGCAGTTACAAGGGCACTGAAAAAAGTGACTTATGACCGTTTTTCACACGTATCACCATTGCAGCATCCCCATGGTCATGCGATCAAAATTCAGACGCTTGGCAACTAACTCATACTTATAACCATTGCAGTCTCCCGGGGTCATGTGATCCCCTTTTGCAGCCTTCTGACAGGCCAAGTCAATGGGGAAGCCAGATTCACTTAAGCGCTGTGTTCATAACGTAACAGCTGCAGTGATCCACTTAACAACTGTTGCAAGAGAGGTCATAACAGGGAGCAAAACTCATTTAACCACTGTCTTGCTTAACAACAGAATGTTTGGGCCAGAGGTGGGATTCAGCAGGTTCTGACCAGTTCTGGAGAACCGGAAATTTTGAGTAGTCCAGAGAACTGGCAAATCCCACCTCTGACTAGCGATTTTACAGTCTCCTTCCCCTGCCACGCCCACCAAGCCACGCCCACAGAACCGATAGTAAAAAAAAAATTGAATCCCACCATTGTTTTGGGCACAACTTAGTTGTAGGTGAGGACTACTGGTAAGTGTGTGTGTGTGTTGTGTATGTGTGGGAATGGCACCTATGAGGCGGAGTCATACAGATCCAGCGGGTAGCCACAAGCCATAAGATAGAACCTCTACCATGTTGTGTGACTTACAATTATTCATTTAGTGACCGAATTTGGGGCTCAATTGTCATAAGTCGAGGACTGCCCGGATTCCAGATGTCTGAAGAATGCTGGATTTCTGCAGGCTGCGTTGCAGCCTATCCTGGGTTTTAGTCATTTGTCATGCCCACCATTTTCACCTTGGGCTGGTCAACCATACGAAGATGGGGTCTGGAAGCATCATCCGAGAGTGGTGATACTCACTGTTGAGGTAACTATGGAGGTTGCCCTTCCGCATCAACTCTGTGACGATGTAAACTGGCTCCCCCACAGAACAGACCGCCAGCAGTTTGATGAGCCTTGTGTGCTTCAAGCTTTTCAAGTTCCGGATCTCCTTGACAAAGTCGTCCCTCATGTCAGCTGTGAAGGAGACAAAAAAAGGACATTTGAAAGATGGATGGCTTTGCACAGACAATGTCTGGGATTGTTCTCTCATTCCAGCACATCTGGAAGCCCTGGGTCATGGTTTCTCCACCTTGGGAATTTTCTGGAGGGTGAACTTCAACTCCCAGAAGTTGACAGCCAGTGTGATTATTGATGAGAATTCTGGGAGTTGAAGTCAATCAACCAATCAGAATAGAGCTGGAAAGGACCTTGGAGGCTTCTAGTCCAGGGGTCTCCAACCTTAGCAACTTTAAGACTTGTGGACTTCAACTCCCAGAGTTCCTCAGCCAGCTTTGCTGGCTGAGGAACTCTGGGAGTTGAAGTCCACAAGTCTTAAAGTTGTCAATGTTGAGCTGGCTGAGGAACTCTGGGAGCTGAAGTCCACAAGTCTTAAAGTTGCCAAGGTTGAGCTGGCTGATGAACTCTGGGAGTTGAAGTCCACAAGTCTTAAAGTTGTCAATGTTG
>NW_020769316.1:2802950-2832353 GCF_900518735.1 Pseudonaja textilis | reverse complement strand
CATCCGTTATTTCTGGTCCTAGTTTCAATGACCATGAAAAAATAATTCCTGACCATCAGGTTTCTTCAGCCTGTCCTCCTGAGATGTCTCCAAGTCCTTGTCTTCTGAACTCTCTCCAATCTGTCAATTTTCTGGAAAACTGTCCAGAATATGACAAACCAAAATGTGTTCTCACCAACCACAAGGAGGGAAGAATAAGGATGCTGCACGTGTTTGAGGGGAAACTACATTTCCCATGATTCCCTGAGATGAATTAAGAAGGCAGAAATGCCTCTGGGGCAGAATGCTTGGAAATAATCTCGGCATGTTTTGGAATGTACACCAACTTTTCCTTCATGGTGGATGTTGACCTAGGTTGGGAAAAAACAGGAACAGATGGAAGTTGAGGCAGTGACGCTACCTATTCCTTCATTCATGACATTTTTTTTGCCAGGTACGGCATGCACAACTGCCATTCAGAAGGTTTCCTTGTGTTTAGCTCAGCCATGCTAGGCAGGTGCCCTCAAGCTGTGTTGTGTTGGCACCTCTTAGAATTTCTGGCTTGGAATTCCGGGGAATTGAAGTCACCACAATTCACAGCTGCTCAGCTGTGAAAGGATGAGAATTCTAGATGGCCTGTTGCCATTGTTAGTCACTCCTAATTGTGCAAAGGCTTGGTGTGGCTTGAGGCTAGTTCATCCCTTGCTCCAACATCTGACGTATGTAGGCAGAATACCTTTGTTTATTGCATCACTTAGTGTAATTACACACAAGAGAGGGAATAGAAGGTGCAATTAGTAATTAACTTTTTTAAGATTCAAATTTTCTGGAATAAATTTATCACACAGATTAGGGTGGAGGAGACACTCATTTCTTTTGTGTTGCAAATTGGAAATATTTCTTTTCAGGGTGCCCAGGGATTCCTTGCATGGCAAATAATTCACCCTGCTTTACTGCTCAATATCCAGAGAAATTATCCAGTTGCCTGTTAGCTGTAACATGTGAGCAACTAAGGCCTTGTTTCCCTTTAATCCAGTGGTGGGATTCAATTTTTTTTACTACCGGTTCTGTGGGCGTGGCTTGGTGGGCGTGGCAGGGCAAGGATACCGTAAAATCTCCAGTCAGAGGTGATATTTGCCGGTTCTCCAAACTACTCAAAATTTCCGCTACCGGTTCTCCAGAACTGGTCAGAACCTGCTGAATACTACCTCTGCTTTAATCCTAATGATATTAACTGCAGCCTTTCTCCCAGTTGGAGTAGACATCTTAGGTCACAGCAAATAATGAAAACATGTTGGCTGAAAAGAAAACAGAAAAAGAGAAAAAGAGAAAGAAAAAGAGAAAGAAGGTTTGAAAGAAAGATCTTGAGGAAGGAAGGAAGGAAGGAAGGAAGGAAGGAAGGGAGGAAGGAAGGAATTGAAACACATTGTAGGTTGGACCGAGTTGTGCAAAGCACAAATGTTTGCATTCCAAGAAGAACTTCATTTGCACACATTTGCCCTTCCACTCCCCAATCCCTCAAAAGTTGCCTGACTACAATTCACAATCGACTTAGCTCTTGCTAACCAGAAAAGTCGAGCAGTGAAAATAGCTGCCCTGCCTGTAACTGATCCAAATCCTTTCGCAAAACGATCACCAGCACCACCTAACAAAAGGCAAAACTCTGCATTAAAGGAAAGCAAAATAAATATCTCGAGTCTGCCTCCACCTCCACTCCTACGTCCTCATTCTGCCTGGTGTTTATTTGCCTGGCTGCAAAATATCCCAGTGGTTTCTATGGGAGGGAGGAGAGAGACACAGAGCTACCCTGCCACCTTTCTTATGGGAAGACCTGCTTCTGCTGCTAGGAAATAGGAGTGGGAGGCCAGGCAAAGCAGGAACTGCAAAAACGAGTAATTGAATTGCCCTACAAGATTTACCAGAGTCTGATTGTCTCCAAAACAAACTAATTTTACAGTGTTTGATACCACTGACAATTAAGGAGAATGGTGTTGGCTTCACAAGGGCCATCTAATCTAACTTCCCTTGCTCAATTCAAAATACATTAACCCATTTTTTTTTTCCTTCTGTTGAAAGGCTTGGAAAATGCCTTTCTTCTGAGGATTTGATTTTCCTGCTGGGAGAGCTCCGGTGCAAGGATACAGACAACTGCTTGAAAGCTGGATCTTTTTATTTTCCAGGAAGGCGAGAGATAGCAAGAAGTCTGCGTTCCTGGGGCTAGCTAGCTTTGTATGATAAGCCCCTGATTTTTATACCTTTTTTTCTCCTTTTGTGTGTGTGTGCTTGTGTTTGTATTTCTTAATGTTTTAAATCCTGTCAGGGGTTGTCTTCATTTCTGCCTGAGGGTAAACTCCACGGGGTGGTTTGATTGGATTATCAGTTTCGTCCTAATGTTTTCTTATATTTGTTTTGTGGCAATCTCCTGTCTGTCTCCTTTGCAAATATATTTTGTGTCTTTTGTCTGTTTGTTTTGCTGATTTGGCATGTTTTCTTTTCTTGTTTCCCTAGTTTTCTTAATTATTTGGGCTTTTGTCTAAGGGGCTTCTTTAATACCTTTTATTTGATTCCTTTTCCTATGCAAGTTTGTTTTATGGCTGGCTTGATGTTCCCTTTGGGCTTTTCCTGCTTGGTGACACCATTGTCCTCGTGAAGTTTCCTTTCCACACTTCCTTGGAAACTTTTTATGAGGAGTTGGACTCCAAATCCCGAAATCCCCCGCCAGTCCTAAAGATAGTCCCTACCCTGCCTCTATTTGAAGCACAGTCAGGGAAATCCATTTTTGCACAGGGCAGAAAGCTCCAGATCATTCTTAATGTGGGGCCCTTGGTGCTGTCTGAGTTTGGTTGTTTTCTTGCAGATGTTTTCATTATCCAGCTAGAGACCAAATTCCACTCCTTTCTGGCACTGATTAGGTTACCTAGTTGGGTAATGGAGTATCTGCAGGAAAAGAACCAAGAGCCCACAGTTCTTCCTCTTTCCTCCTTTCCCCTTCCTCCTCCTCCTAAACTCCACTCCCTTCTAGCACTGATGAAGTTACATAGTTGGGTAATGAAACACCTGCAAAAAAAAAAAACGCCCCCCCACCAAGCTCAGAGAGCAGCAAAGACCCCACAGTCCAACTCTTAAGCATCTCTTCTACTGATTGAGTTTTACAGCCAGGACCCAATTTTAGCCAAGCTGGTATCCATGATGGCATGAAACTCTACCTGTTTTTAAGCATGATAAAAGATCTTTGATTGTATTATCAGCCCCATCATCTTGATTTTTTGGGGGACCATGGCTTGGTTTGATGATACCATCACAATCACCATCTTGACTAGGTTGACCATGTGAACATCTCTGCTGGCAAGAAATAAGGAGGAAGAATCCAGCTTGATCTTCAATTTGGTAGGCCCAAATCCAATTAATCCTAAAAACAATTCACCTTTGGAGGTCAACTATGATAAGAGGTCTACCGTGGCATGAAGAGTAAGATGTAGTTTACCTGACAGAGAGTATTCTCCCTTGTTACTCTCACTGTCTCGAATAAGGAAGGAGCCGTGGTGATTTGGGGGAGAGAGAAGTAGCTGGTTGGCTTTATTTCTTGTGATTCCATTTATGTACCAGCTGAGAAGAAAAGAGATGAGAGCCGATTAAACTATAAGCCAACCTTTCAGTTGTCTTCGGTACAAATCATAAGGAAAGAAACACATTTCAAACTTCTAAGTCATGTCCAGGGCAGCCCAGAAGTGTTTTCGCTTGTTCCAGATTTTTTAAAAAAATTGTTTGAATTTTGTTTAAAAATATTTACACAGCACTGGTACACTGGAACATGCCCACGAGGCTTGAAACCTGATGTTTCCACCACGCTTATCCTTTACATAAACAATGAAATTCCATCCTCTCTGGTAGAACAGTGATTCATTATTTTGGCTTGTCATGCACTGAAATTTATCTGGAACATTTTCAAGTTCAGGAAAAGACCAGTTCTGCTCATACCATCCCCCTGAGACTTTGTCCAGATATTTCCATATTTTAACCATGATTAATTTGATGACTATAATTTAAAAGGTATAGCAATTTCTTATTTGCAATGTGTTTTTTTTTCCCTGGCCCTCACATAGGTGAGGGATCCTTGGTGCTCTCTGAGCTTGGTGGTTTTCTTGCAGATGTTTCATTACTTAAATTAGGTAACATCAGTGGTAGGTAACATCACCAGCACTGATGATGTTACCTAGTTTAGGTAATGAAACGTTGGCAAGAAAACTGCTAAGCTCAGAGCGTACCAAGGATCCCTCATTTCAACCCTGAGTTACAATCATTCTCTTTTATTGGCATCAAGTATGTGTCACAAAGCTAGATTTGGTGGGGATTGAATTATACAAGATTCAGTCTCAGATTTTCTGTTGTAGTTACAATATCACAGCAGAGGTTGGGTGATGTTATAAAAGGCTAAAGCCCGACAGGTCTGGCTCCTAGTGACTTCCACGGACACACCTTGCCTCCAGAAATTGTAAGAGCTCTATCACTAGAAGTTTTTAAGAAGAGTTTGGAGATCTCCCATCCAAACTTTAGGTAGGCGTGGCTCCACTAATTCAAATGTGCAGGTATATTATAGGTGGTAGCTGGCTCACTAGTAGTAATTGTAAGAGGGATCTTGGATTGTCCAGGTGGATAATCACTTAAATAGGAGCCAGCGGTGTGCTGCAGCTGCCAAAAAAGCCAATTCAGTCCTATGTTGCATTAACAGAGGGATAGAATCAAGATAGTCCCGCTTTATAAAACTTTAGTAAGACCACACCTGGAATACTGCATCCAGTTTTGGTCACAATATTATAAAAAAAAGATGTTGAGACTTTGGAAAGAGTGCAGAGAAGAGCAACAACGATTATTAGGGAGCTGGAGGTTAAAACATATGAAGAACACTCGCAGGAATTTGGGTATGTCTAGTTTAATGAAAAGAAGGGCTGGAGGGGGGGACAACGCAGCAGTTTTCCGATATTTGAGGTGCTTCCACAAAGAAGAGGGGGTCAACCTATTTTCCAAAGCACTAGTAGGCAAGACTAGAAACAAAAGATGGGAATTAACCAAGGACAAAAGCAACCCAGAACTAAGGACAAACCGAACAATTAATCAGTGGAATGGCTTGCCTCCAGAAATTGTAAGAGCTCTTATCACTAGAAGTTTTTAAGAAGAGTTTGGACAACCATTGGCCTGAAATGGTATAGGGTCTCCTGCTTGAGCAGCGGGTTGGACTAGAAGACCTCCAAGGCCCCTTCCAATTATATTGTTCTGTTCTTTTCTGTTCTAACGAGATCCACTAGGAAGCTTCCACCATCTTTGGTGGGTTAAAATGACGATGCTATAAACGCTATTTCTCCCTGTAACAAATGGGGGGAAGTGGGGTCAGAACAAAGCATATTCCAATGAGCAGATACAGGAATTACAGTAATTACATGGAAAGTTTTAAGCGAGTCTTCTTCATCAAAAGAAAAAGAGCTCCAAGATAAGTGTCTAGTCTCAAAACCTCACTGAAATAATTAGCCTTTCTTTTGTTTTAGTTTCCTGCAGGATCAGTCTTGTTTAAAGCTTTTGGTGAAGTAAAGGTGTCTTGACATGTGCTGGAAAGAAAGAACCTCTTCAGTGAGGACTGAATTTTTATCCTTCCCAACTTTCTCACTCTTCCAACTGCAGTTATTGCTATTGTTGTTATTGCTTCCAGCAACATTCTTCCACAATTGATTTTCTTATCCCTTCCACACCCAAGGCCACTATACAACCAGCGGTGGGATTCAGCCGGTTTGTACTGGTTCATGCAAACCAGTTGTTAAATTACACACACACATACCACTATCAAAGTGGATCCTGGGCGCTGTGCTGCATTGGAGAAACGGGCAACGGATCAGCTGGCATGAGGGAAAGAGGAAGCCACTTTCTTCTCCCTGCTCCTCCTCCTTCCCTTGTGCCAGCCGCTCTGTCGCCTGTTTCTTCATTGCAGCGCAGCACCCAGGATCCACTTTGATAATGGGAGGTGGGTAATTTAACAACCAGTTCATTCAGGGTCAGGTTGGCCATCACAGGAGGCTAGTCCTGCATATGTGGAGAAGCTGGAGGACCAGGATGGGCCACGCCTCCCACAACAGCCAACCTGACCCTGGGCAAACCTGTTGTTAAATTATTTGTAACTTGGTATGTGGCTTGTGCAACCTTTATGCAAACGCCTGCTTTGTATCTATGGAAACTCTCAGCCATCCAGGTCATGGTTGTCCTAAAGGTGCTTTCTTCAAGAGGCAACTGGACTTTCTTGTTTTTTTCTTTGAAGATGTTTTGCTTTTCATCCAAGAAGCTTCTTCAGCCCTTGACTGGATGGTGGGGAAGTGGAAGGATTTATGTGGAGCCACCAAAAAAAGCACCTTTGAGACAATTTTCTGCTTTGGTATCCAAGTAAATTTCCACTTCCTATTTGCTCTGCCTCTTGTTCTTCTTGGCTTCAGACCCATAAAACCCCAACTGTTCAAATGTTCTAAATCAAGAGTCTTCAAACTTGGCTTGTGGACTTCAACTCCCAGAATTCCTGAGCTAACATGACTAGAGGAGGAATTCTGGGAGCTGAAGTCCGCAAGTCTTAAAGCCATCAAGCTTGAAGACCCCTGATCTAAACTCTCTTCGCATATTTGACAGTCTGAAGCTCCTGGGAACGGACTCCTCCCTGTAGTGAGGGTTGCATCATGGATACCCTGAAATAATGAAGGTATGTCAGAAGATCCAGACCAAGTGATTCACACCTCTTTGATCTTCCACCTGGTCCATCAACAGAAAATGGTAAAAGCTTTCCCAGAAGTGAAGGTGATGGAATGAAACATCAAAGGAAGATTATGGAAGCCCCATCAGATCTCTAGCTTGGAGCTATGAACGTTCTGGAAGAAGGGTAGATCTTACAGAAGGGAATGGAAGATGATCTTGGATTGAAGACCTCTCCTCTTCGTTCCATAAATGGGGCAGAGGGGTCTGAAAGCACCATAGAACTGCCTAAAGCACCATTCTGACCCCACGTTTTTTTTCTTTAGGTATGTGGGAAACAAAAAATATAGGCTATTGATCTATCAGATTCAACAAGGCCTTTGGATGATAGCAGGCCCCAGAATAAGAAGACATGAACCAAAGTTTTAGATAGGATGATTTCAAAATGTACCAGAACTACTTGTAATCCTGCTGAACCGTTGCTAATTGTGAGACATGATTTTGCAAAGTATGTAGTTTTATAAATATAATTGGACATGGAAGGACGAAACCACGAGAAATAAGGAACTGAAAGTAGCTGAGGGAAGGAGGTTTGAGATGTACACAGGTATATGTGAAGACTGCCTGTCTGTAAGTAAGAACAAGGAAGTAAGTTGTGAAATGCGTGCAGAAAAGTATAAAAAGAATGTCTTGGGATGTATTCAGAGCCACCGGCCATGGCTACTCCTTGCCAGATTCAGCCATGTCCATTGTTCTGACCCAGGCTTCGTCAAACGTAATTAATCACAAACTTGTTTTAAAAGCAAAACCTATTTTATTGCAACACTGGGAATTCTTTTCATTCCCAGCCCGAACTAATCTTAAACTGTTCCCCAAGATAAGCACACACCTTTCAGTGCTGCCAAAAACAGAAGTATCCAAGTAATTATAACAGAAACCAACCGAAGTATAAGAAAAAAAAACAACTAAATACACAGAGCATGAGGATGACTTGGAACCGATCTAACTACTTTGCTTCCTTGCAAACTTTTATCCCTTATGGGAGGGGCAGTGACCTCCCAGCCTTACTCCTGAGTCGCCCCTTTTGTTTCAACTGCTCTTGCCTTCTAGCAGCTCTGCACACATGCACACTGGAAACAGGCTCCCCTTGCTCCTCTGCCTCGCTGCTGCCAGACTCCGAAAGCAGCACCCCACTCCCAGATGGTCCTGGCCCCATCCCTACATTGGATGCAGGACCCTCATCCAAGTCCTCTCCAGACTCCCTGACTGGTCCCCTTTCTTCCTCACTGTCTGAGTCCGCTGCCGTCTGCACTGGTTGCCGGCGAACCACAACATCAGGGGACCTCATTGCAATGAGTTATTGATGTAAGTTGTGTTATGATAGCTATTCATGTTCCAAATTGCTCATGAAATAAAACCTCTGACTCTTGAAGTAAGAATTGTTTTTTTTGTATTGCTGTTTCCTGTTCCTTTTTATTGGGATATTTTTTTATAACAAGTGGAACAAGCCAAGCCAGCCAGAAGATGTTAGTACCACTTTATAATGCCTCAGTAAGACCACACTTGGAATATTGCATCCAATTTTGGTCCTCACAATATTAAAAAAAATGATGTTGAGTTTCTAGAAAGACTACAGAGAAGAGCAACAATGATGATTAGGAGTCTGGAGGATGTAACACTACCCTGGGCAGCTTGCAAACAAGTAAGTTGGCATTGTTCCTTCCTCGGGTTTCCTTTTTCTCTGCAATAATTGCCCCATTAGGCCAGCTGAACAGAACAGTGAATCAAGAAAGCTGTCCAAGAAAGAAAAAAAAAGAGAAAGAAATATCATGGAGCCAATTCATCACTGATATTTAGTTAGTTTACTGTATTGTCATTGCACCTGGTACAACGAAATCAAACACCATTTTCAGTGGACATCATGACCATGAAAATAAACACAAACACGCGTCCTTCACACTCCACACATTTGAATTGAAAACCCCAACACCGCAGCAACACTTCACTATACAGCAGAATTCAAAAGAGCTACTGCCCTGGGATAGAAGCTGTTTTTCAGCCTATTTGTCCTTGTTTTTATTATTCTGTACCGCCTGCCAGGTGGTAATAGTTCAAAAAAAGGGGGTGCCCAGGATGAGATGGATTTTTGAGAATGTTTTGAACTTTCTTAAGGCAGCGGGAGCTCTAAAGCTCTTCCAAAGAGGAGAGAGGGCAACCAATGATCCTCTGGGCAATGACGTTAACCCTCTGGAGCGCTGTCCTATCTGCCACTGTGCAATTGGCAAACCATACAGAGATGCAGTAAGTTAAGATACTCTCTCTGGTACAGCGGTAGAAGGTCACCAGCAGTTTTTCATTCAGTTGTTGTTTTCTGAGAAGTCTCAGGTAGTATATTCTCTGCTGGGCCCTTTTGACCAGGGCTGCTATGCGGGCACCCCAAGTTAGGTCCTCTTTTATGGTAACACCCAGAAACTTAAAACTGGCCACTTGCTCCACTCAGTCTCAAATTTATTGATTTAATTTATATCCTTCCTTTTCATTCAGGATAGCGTTCCCTCCTTTTATTGGTCTCCACAACAACCCTGTAAGGTTGGTTGAGCTGAGAGAGAGAGAGATTGGCTCAAACCCCTCCAGTCTGTGGCCGTGGGAAGATTGCTGTCACTCTCTGGGGCCTGTCCAGGACCTTCACCGCTACACCATATTGATTCTTCCTTTTGCTCTGTCGTGCAATCGGGCCTCCAAATTAAATCAGTGTTTTTTCTAATTTGAGCTGCCGCTTCCAAACAGGTGAACTTCAACTCCCAGAATTCTCCTCAGTGGCTATGCTGGGTGAAGAATTCTGGGAAATGAAGTCTATACTCCTCCCTCTGGAAATTACCCTGGTGGGAAACCCTTGCTTAAGAAATCTGGAAATGATTTATTAGCTAGTTGCATTAGGGAATCCTGGGCAAAATTCCTGGACTGAAACTGTATTTTTGTAGGCTGGAATATATAGCATGTCTGGCATAATTTCACCATCTGGATGTGAATTAAGCCTAAGGCCACTTATGTTTCTCTTCTGTGCCAGTTGGTTGGCAGGCCTAGTGCGAAGGAACTCTGTGCAAATCAATGGAGGTAATAAGCTTCTCATTTTATTTAAAGAGATAAACAAGTCAGAAGTGATAACTTTGCAATCAAGTCAGGATCGTAAGCCATCTTTAACTCATGGTTTCTCATTGGCTTCTATTCCTGGCTTCTCTGGGACTGATTAAGTGCCTTTAAATGATGGTCTATCTCCACAGCATAGATTTTCTCCATAATGGTCTGTTCTTAAACTTGTCCTTCAGGTCTTTTGACAGCATCCAAAGCACCAGAGGGCAGGACAAGAAGCAATGGATGGAAACTAATCAAGGAGAGAAGCAACCTGGAATTTAGAAGAAACTGCCTAACGGTGGGGACAATTAACCAGTGGAACAGCTTGCCTTCAGAAGTTGTGGATGCTTCATCACTGGAGGTTTTGAAGAAGAGACTGTATAGTCTGAAATGGTAAAAAGGATTTCCTGCTTGGGCAGGGGGCTAGACTAGAAGACCTCCAAGGTCCCTTCCAGCTCTATTCTGATTCTGATTTGGGTAGGCATAGGCACATCATGGCATCTGACTAATTCATCTAAGCATCTTTTAGATGTAACGAGGCTGCAGAACTTGCGTTGTTCCTTCTTGTTGTGATGTAGTAAGTGGATTTTCACATAATCTGATGTATGCAAGATGCCTCTGGACTCCAACTCCAGAATCACCTGCCATTTGTAGGGGCCTTCAACATTCCCACTGCATCCAACCTCAAAACAGGTAGTCTTCAATGTATGACCATAATATAGCCTGCCTATCAGGGTTGTAAGTCATGATGGTCTTAAATAGGCTCACCCATGTAACTGACCCAATCTTACGACCTTTTTTTTTGCAGGAGGCGTGAAGTGAACACCACGGTCATTAAACAAACGCTATAATTGTTACACAAACAATGGCTCACTAATGGGCTAGTTTCGCCCAAAACCGGAAATGAAGGTTGGTTTTCCTACAAAGCTGTTGTAAAACAGTCATGTGACCATGGGAAGCTTCAGACAGCTGTAAATGTGGACTGGTTCCCCAGTACCAGAAATGCAGTCACGCGATTGCAAGTTACTGATTATTGTAACTTCAGAACAGGGTTGTTAGCATCCCTGTGGAGATCCATCATAATTTCAAGTGGTCGCTAAATGAGTGGTTATGAGTCGAGCACTAACTATGCAGAAAACATAAGGTAAAGTTTCCTTGGAGGAGCATTTGACAGTTAGTGATTAATGAATGAATGAATGAATTCTTTATTGGCCAAGTATGATTGGACACACAAGGAATTTGTCTTGGTGCATAGGATCTTTGTGTACATAAAAGAAAAGATACATTCATCAAGAGTCAAGAATCATAAGGTCCAACACTTAATAGTAGTCATAGGGTACAATAAGCAATCAAATCCTACTAGGAAACAGTCAATATAAATCATAAGGATACAAGCGACAACGTTACAGTCATACAGTCACAAGTGGGAGGGGATGGGTGATAAGGAGTGATGAGAAGATTAATAGTTATAGTAGTGCAAACTTGGAAATTGTTAGACAGTGTTGAGGGAATTATTTGTTTAGCAGAGTGATGGTGTTAGGGGAAAAAACTGTCCTTGTGTCTAGTTGTTCTGGTGTGCAGTGCTCTACAATGTCATTTTGAAGGTAGGAGTTGAAACAGTTTATGTCTAGGATGTGAGGGTTCTGGAGATATTTTCACAGCCCTCTTTTTGACTCGTGCAGAATACAGGTCCTCAATGGAAGACAGGTTGGTAGTTATAGTTTTTCTCTGCATTCCTAATTATCCTCTGAAGTCTGTGTCTGTCCTGTTGGGTTGCAGAACCAAACCAGATAGTTACAGAGGTGCAGATGACAGACTCAATCATTCCTCTGTAGAACTGGATCAGCAGCTCCTTGGACAGTTTGAGCTTCCTGAATTGGCGCAGAAAGAACATTGTGCTAAAGAGGCTAAATCATATGATGAATAGTTAAGGGAAGATAGGTATATCTAGCCTATAAAGAGAAGATTAGAGGGACGTGTGACAGTAGTGCTCCAGTATCTCAGGGGCTGCTACAAAGAAGAGGGAGTCAAGCACCAAAGCACCTGAAGGCAGGACAAGAAGCAACAGATGGAAACTAATCAAGGAGAGAAGCAACCTGAAACTCGGGAGTAAAAACAAGCCTGAGAACTATAGCAAAAGAGCATCACTAGACTGTAGTCCAAAACCAGCCAAACCTTTGTTTATATATCTATGAATGTGCAGATGGTCCTCAACATACAACCACAATTGAGCCCAACATTTTTGTTGCTTAGCGACAAAGAAGTTTTGGGTACTCCAACAATGGAAGTTTTTAAGAAGAGATTGGACAATCATTTGTCTGAAAAGGTATAGGATTTCCTGCCTAAGCAGGGGGTTGGACTAGAAGACCTCCAAGGTCCCTTCCAATTCTGAAGCAACCTGGAACCAAGGAGAAATTTCCAGATTGTTAGAATAATTAACTAGTGGAACTACTCGCTCCAGAAGTTGTGAATGCTCCAGCACTGGAAGCTTTTAAGAAGAGATTGGACAGGCACTTGTCCAGAAAGGTATAAGAACTCCTGCCATGAGCAGAGAGTCGGATTATGAGACCTCCAAGGTCCTTTCCAGCGCTATCATTCTAGGTTCCTCTGGGTCATTTTTAGAAGATCCCCAGCTTGGCATTTCCAGGTGGTTTACATCCAAATGCCATTCTAATCCTAATGAGCAGTTTTCAGATCAGCCAAGCTGAAATGCCTATTGCCACCAGCTATGATTCAATGGACCAGGATGCCAAAAATGCCATCTTAGTTAGTGTCCTTCTCCTGAGCTCCCACCAATTGTACAATCTCTTCAACCAGTGCTCCATACATAAAGAAAACAAATTACAATTTCCTTCCTGGACGCATATTTTTCAGCACACTCATTGGTAAACATTGTCTGAAAACCACCAAGTTCAGAGAACACCAAGGACCCCACAATCCTCCTCTTCCTCCTCCTCCTTCTCCTCCTCCTCTTCCTCCTCCCAAACCCCACTCCCTTCTAATCCTGATGATATTACCTAGTTGGGTAATGAAACGTTTGCAAGAAAACCAAGTTCAGAGAGCACCAAGGACCCCACAGTTCAACCCTGAGCTAGATATATTCTCTTCTACTGGTAATTTCTGGTCTTTTTGATCTCGCATCGAAAAGACCTACTGATCTGCTCCTCTACAAAGCAGTTGCTCATCCAGCAAGTTGGAAAACCCCCACAATATTCATTACAATTGCATAACATTAGCCTGCAGCTTCAACCTCAAGCTGTTGACTTCATGTCTCAAAGTACTTTTGGCCCAATGGTGGAAATATGACTATTTAGCATATATTTCTTGTTTCTTGAACCTGCAGTGCATTCATTTCCTTCTTCCTTGTTATTGCAAGCTACAATTAACCAGATAGGTGGAACGTAGCTCTCAAATTTGGAAGCAAACTTTCCAGAGCTGAAAACAAGGATTTTGAAAGCATTTCTCACCTCATAAATTCACCTATAAGTCTGGAGAAACTTAGTCAGCCACATTCCGACCTACTGATGCACTTCTTGAATTTCCTCATTATTTGTTTTGACTTTAAAAAATGCCTTTGATATCAAATTGTAAATGCAAAGCAATTTACAGATGTGTCCATGTGGATGATGAGTAAGGTGTTTCATTTCAGATTGCTGTATTCTTAATTTTTATTATGATGGTTAAGCCATGCAAAGTCAGACTGGAATGAACTAAGAAAACATAGGGAAGAAATGATTAAAAGTTATTCTTGATTCCTTTTTTTTTTTTTTAAAGCATGGAAATAACATTCTTTTCTGATTTTAAAAAGTCAGCAGATTTGGGGCTCACTATAATGAACCTATTTATATTTCATATTTTTTTGCTTAGGTCCAAAACTGGTATGGATTCATTGCTGGAGTGGAAACATGTTATGTGCCAGGGAATCTTTGGGATCCAGTGGGATCCAGGCACAACCCCAGGATGCCACTTTAGGGAATTTTTCTGAGGTTAAAAAAAAAAAGGCACAAAAACAATGCTTAGGGTATGAACACATTTTCTCATGGGGTCCTTGGTGCTCTCTGATTATTTTCTTGCAAACATTTCATTACCCAACTAGATAGCATCATAATGCAGACTCTGCTCCTTTCTACAACTGATGATATTACTTAGTTGGGTAATGAAATGTCTGCAAGAAGACAACCAAGCTCAGAGAGCACCAAGGATCCCACAATCCTCTTCCTCCTCCTCCTCTTTTTCTTCTCTCCACAAACCCAGCTCCCTTCTAGAATTGATGATGTTACCTAGTTGGGTAATGAAATGTCTGCAAGAAAATAACCAAGCCCAGAAAGCACCAAGGATCCCATATCCTCCTGCTCCTTCTCCTGCTCCTACTCCTCCTTCTCCTCCTCCTCCTCTCCGCAAACCCAACTCCCTTCTGGCATTGATGATGTTACCTAGCTGGGTCGTGAAATGTCTGCAAGAAAACCACCAAACTCAGAGGAGGACTCCACAGTTCATGCCTGAGCAACAAATATCCTCTTCCAAAGTTTTCCTGGACCAGGTATGTCCTGTCCATGATAAGAGCTATGCCTGATTTTAGACAGGAGAATCCGCCTACGCACCATAGTATTAAAAACCGATTGAAAAAACAACAGGAAACGAAGTAACTTGTAGAACCAGTGGAAAAACATTTTAATAGAGGAAATCTCCTCCAACGTGGATGACACGGTAACATTTTGCAGATAGTAAGTGACCAAGCGGATCAGAACTGTGCAAGCTATGGTGACGCTCCATGGAAATGAAAGCTGGACTTTGAAGAGGCAGAAGTGGCTTGGAACTTTGGCATTGGAAAAGACTTGTGAGAATGAAATAGACCAGAGGTCTTCAACTTTAAGACTTGTGGACTTCAACTCCCAGCATAGCTGGCTGGAGAATCCTGGGAGTCCACAAGTCTAAAAGTTGCCAAGTTTGGAGACCTCTGCCAAAGGCAGCCAAGAAAATAGCAAGAACTGGAGGGGACATTTGAGATCTTTTAGTCTAGCCTCCTGCACAAGCAGGAGACCTTGTACCATTTTGGTCAAATGTTTGTCCAATCTTTTCTTGAAAACCACCAGTGATGAAGCATCCACAACTTTTGGAGGCAAGCTCTTCCACTAATTAACTCCTCACAGTCAGAAAATTTCTCCCGCCTTCGAGATTGCTTCTCCCCTCCATTAATTTCCACCCATTGTTTCTTGTCCTGCCTTCTGATGCAAGTTTGGACAATAGGTTGAGCCCCTCAAATATTGGAACCCTGTTATCACGTCACTCCTAATCCTTCTTTTTAGTAGACTGGACATGCCCAATTCCTGCAACCGTTCTTCGTATGCTATAGCCTCCAGTCCCCTAATCATCTTGGTTGCTCTTCTCTGCATTCTTTCCAGAGCCTCAAGAAGATCTAATGACAAATAAACCACCATTAAACAAATCAACCAGAGTTCTTAGTCAAGGCACAAATGACCAGGATCAAGTGATCCTACTTCAGAAAAATTATGAGAAGACCCAGCTCTGTGGAGATGGCTTTGATGTCGGGAAAGCTGGAAGGAAAGAGAAGAGGATGACCAACAGCCAGATGGAACAATTCAGTTATGGTGATAAAGGGGCCACCATCATGTCATCAGGTCATCATGGAGACTATGTCAGTGATGGCTAACCTTTCTGTCATCGCATGCCAAAGTGTGTGCACGTGTGCGCACGCGTGCCTGCACCCATAATGCAATGCACATGTGACATCCCCCCTGCACTCCCCCTGCACATGTGTGTGCAACCCCCTCACTCCCCCCGGTTTACATTGAGTTTGTATCTGCTATATGCAGTATTGTTGCAGTTGAAGCTGAAGGAGTCATTGACGGGTAGGACATTGTAGCAGATAATTTTGTGTACTACGCTTAAGTCCAGCTGTAGGCAGCGTAGTTCTAGGTTGTTGAAGCCCAAAATTTCAAGCCTGGTGATGTAGGGCAGAGGTCGCCAACCTTTTGGACCTCGGGGACCACCAAACTTATAATTTTAAATCCCAGGGACCACTAACCAGTTCTGTGGGTGTTGCCTAGTTTGTGGGTATGGCTTGGTGGTCATGTGACTGGCTAGGCATGGCTTGTATGTAAATATTATAAATATTTATATAAATATTGAATTTTTTATTAAAAAAAGAGCAACTTTTATCCAAAATCAGACAAAGCAGGCAGGCAGATTGAGTTGCTTACAGAATCACAGATTCATTCAGAGATCTATCTATCTGCCATTGGCTAGCTCAGTCTGTCACATAAAATTTGCTTGCAAGCAAACTCACAAAATTTGCTAGCAAGCAAACTCACAAAATTAACTCACAACACACCATGTATGTAAATATTGATATTTTTTAATAAAAAAGAGCAACTTTTACCCAAAATCAGGCAAAGCAGGCAGGCAAATTGAGTTGCTCACAGAATCATTCAGTGATCTATCTTTCTGCCATCGGCTAGCTCACTCTCTCAAATTTGCTTGCCGTGAGTCTGCACTGAATAATAGAACCTTCAGTCCTAAGGGAGGTTCGGCTATGCTTAAAAGCAGAGCCAAAGATCAAAAGACTAGCTAGAAAGCAAGAAATCCAACCATTTTCTGCTTCCTAGCTAATCTAAATCTCCCGGCACAGCAGAACAGCTGATAATCGGAAAAAGAAAAAATAGCAATTTAGCAGGCAAGTTTGCCGAGTAAGGAGTGAGTGGGCCGGGAGGGTTCCCACAGGCCATGTGGGCGGCACAGCCTTGTGTTTCTGCGCAGCCTGGATTAATTACTTTGGGGGGGGGTACTCTGGGGGTGAGATTTCTCTGCAGCCCACCAAAATTTTCTCATGGCCCACCAGTGGGCCACAGCCCACCAGTTGGCAACTGCTGATGTAGGGTATTCTCTTGCGAGCAGAGGAGTGTAGTACTCTTCTCACGAAATACTTCTGGACTCGCTCAATTGTATTAATGTCCGATATGAAACTGAATGAATTTGTCTGGTTTTTTCAGCCTGAAAATTGATTTGGGCCGGCCAATCAACTTTGACCATTAAGTCACTGTTCCAGGCCATTAACTCTACTTTCATCTTCGTTTTAGCCAGGGTGTGTTTTATTTTAAGCCACTTAAACTAACTATAATTTTCAGGGCGGAGGCCTGTGGGTCCCTGATAAATATTAGCCTAGCTTGACAGCTGGCTGAAAAATAATTTCCTTTGCTTGGACAGGATGAGAGAAGAATTCTTTCAACACAATCACCCTCCCCCCTCAAAAAAAACCAACATTTTAAAGAAAACACAATAGGAAGAGCCGCAAATACCTGCAGGGTGTTTCATAAAGATCATCCTGTCAAAACAGGATTTGGAGCTGAGCATTTTTTTACATTTCTCTCTCTCCATCCGGAGCATATTATTACTCAGCCAAACTATTCCCCCCCCCCCGCCCCCCAGGAGTGGTGTCACAAGGTTGGGTCAAAAAAGTCATTTATGACAGCACGACGGTATGATGGAAACTAGGCCTTTTCTTTTACAGGTAGTCCTTGATTTATGACCAGAATGGGGATTGGAATTTCCATTGCTAGCAAGGCGGTTATGTGAGTCACAACTAATTTGATGACCTTTTTTTTTTTTTTGACCTGGCTGTTCAGCAAATCACTGAGGTTGTGGAGTGAACCAGGTGGTTGTTAAGTGAATCCAGCTTCCCCCTGCTGGCTTTGATTATCAGGAACCAGCTGGGAAGTGATCGCATGACCCTGGGATGCTGCAGCCATCATAAATATATATACCGGTTGCCAAAAGTCCATGGAGATTCTTAGTCATCCAGCTCATGGTTGTCCCAAAGGTGCTTTTTTCAAGAGGCAACTGGACTGTTTTTTTCTTTTTCTTTTGAAGACATTTCACTTCTCCTCCAAGAAGCTTCTGTTCTGACCCAGGCTTCATCAAACTTAATAAAACACAAACTGAATTTAAAAGTAAAACCTTTTTTTAATGCGACGCTGGGAATTACTTGGATTCCCAGCCAAAACTCATCAGACATTAGTTCCTCCAGATAACAGCATGCTTTTCAGTGCTGTAGAGTCCTTGCCAAGAAACAGAAGTCTGATTAAGGCTAATCATAAACCAACCCCAAAAAACCCAGAATAAACTGACCAGAGTGCAGAGCTTCATGAAGGACTCGGAGATTACTGAACTGCTTTGCTTCCTGCAAAGCTTTTCCTCATTGAGGTCTGACTTTTATCCCTGATGGGAGGGGCAATCACCTCCCAGCCTTACTCCCGAGTCACCCCTGCTGCTTCAGCTGCTCTCACCTTCTAGCAGCTCTGTGCACATGCGCACTGGGAACAGGCTCCCCAGGGTCCTCTGCTTCGCTGCTGCCAGACTCCGAAGGCAGCACCCCACTCCCAGATGGTCCTGGCCCCATCCCTGCATCGGATGCAGGACCCTCGTTCAAGTCCTCAGCAGACTCCCTGACTGGTTCTCTTTGGTCCTCACTGTCTGATACCTCTGCTGTCTGCACCGGCTGCCGGCGAACCACAACGGCTTCATCAGCTCCGACGGGATGGTGGGGAATGGAAGGATTTATACTCCTTGCAGATAGCAGATACTCCTTGCAGATAGCGGGTCATTTGTCTCCATTTTAGAGAGTCATTGAGGCCACTTGGAGTTTTGTCTGTGTCTTCAGAGTGGTGCAAATGGGTGTCGAGCCTTCTTGGAACTGCTGAAAGGAGCTGTGCTTTCTGTAGGATGTTTTTCTGCCCTGTGTCCCTTCACCGTTGAAGGCAGGTGCAGGAGGCTGTTGGGGATGAGTCTGTGCTGTCTGCATCTCAGACTGAAGTGCAAATGGTGCCTGTAGTCTGCAATTATTCCGGAAATCCGTCCATACCCCTGCACCATCCGAAGGGGGTTCATCCCAAAGCGATTAGCTAAATGTCTATGGAGATTCACAGTCATTCAGGTCATGGTTGTCCCAGAGATGCTGGCTGGTTGCCGAGTGCCCAAGTATTGATCACATGACCGTGGGGATGCTGTGATGGTCGTAAGTGCAAGGAACAGGAGTAAGTCACTTTTTTCAGTGTGGTTTTACAGATTGTCCTTAACTTACTGTCATGCTCTTGTTGGAGTCTGATTTTGAGGGGGAGGGGGAGCAGCTGACAGGGATGGGGAGTGTGGCTCCTGTAGCTGTGGAAGAAATGGGGGAAGGGCACAGTCCAGTTGGGCATTCAGAGCCAGGGCCACCCCCTCTTCATCTTAGGGCACGCAGGGAGGAACGGAGAAGGGAGCAATGTGGCTTACGAGAGAGGAAAAGGCCCTGATCCCTTTCAGTAGTTGCAGCTGGGAGAACAGGATATAAGTGGGGCATTTGCACATGGCTCCTTGCTGGAAGCAAAGCATGCATTATCTTGGTCGAGGTTTATCTGGATTTTGGCAACTGTGGGTGCTGTGGGTGCTGTTATCCTTTGAAAGTCTGCAATTTATTTATTTGTTTATGTATTTATTATTTATTTAATTTTATTTCGCCAAGCGATTATAAGATAACAGGTATAAATGTAAACATAGTTATGAATATATGAAATGGATACATATAAGAAAAATAAAAAAGAAACAATAGGACAGGGACGGTAGGCACATTGGTGCGTTTATGCACACCCCCCTACAGACCTCTTAGGAAAGGGGTGAGGTCAGTAGTAGACAGTCTAAGGTTAAAGTTTTTGGGGTTTGGGAACAAACCACAGAGTCAGGTAGAGTATCATCCTGGCCTGTCGTGTTAATTACTTCAGTGTGGTTTGTGTTGGTTTTTTTTAATTTCTAATTATCCTTACTTTGAGTTCGGACTCCATCTCTGTCCTTCGTAGACTGTTTTTTGAAGAGTTTGATATCCAGCCGAGGATAACTGGACATTGGGGGCCAAGTTGGAGGCATTAAAGGGAATTTATTCTACTTTGGTGACTTTGTTATTTTTGTGTCACACGCCCTGGGTCATCACACTTACAACCATTTGTTTAGTGACCTTTCATAGTTACAACAGCACTGGAAAAAGGGAATTATGACCATTTTTTACGCGTATGACCTTTGCAACAATCCCACAGTCACATGATCAAAATTCAGGCGCATAGCAACTGATTCACATTTATGATGGTCGCAGTGTCCCAGGGTCATGTGATCCCCTTTTGCCATCTTCTGACAAGCAAAGTCAACGGGGAAGCCCGATTCACTTAATAACCATGTTACTAACTCAACAACTGCAGTGATTCACTTAAGAACAGCAGCAAGAAAGATGTAAAATGGGGCAATAGTCACTTATTAACGGTCTTGCTCAGCAACTTAAATTTTGGGCCCAATTGTGGTTGTAAAATGAATTACCTTTATGTGTGTTTTGTTAAGTCTGGTAGATCGGCTCTGGATAGATCGGGTCGCATTGAGAGGCGAGGCGCAAAGTGTACATTCAGCTCTTTATTGAATATACAGAACAGTTCAAGACCTGCGAGCCGCTTGGCTTTATTCAGCCGGCCGGCGGCTCAGCAGCCAATGGCAGCGCTTTGAATCTCCCACGATTGGCTCAGCCAATCGCGGTAGATTCTTAACGCACCAATCACAGGAGTTTAGTTAGCCAATCAAGTTGTGGTCCATATGGACCAATCAGAATTCAGGGCTTCAAGAATGTTAATATAGAACATGTTTCACATATTTGTTTGTACCTGGTACAAACAAATATGTGAAACATATTTTTTTGACCACACCTGATGAACATCCCTAATTCCAGAATATGATCTCTGAAAAAGCACAATTTTCTTATGGAAGAGAAACGTCACTAGGAGAATAGGTATAGGAGGAAGGAGAAGGAGGAGAGGGGAAGGAGGAGGAGTTGGAGGGGAGGAGGAGAAGGAGGAGGGAGGGGAGGAGTGGAGGGAGAGGAAGAGGAGGGGGAGCAGGAGGGGGAGCAGGAGGAAGAGGGGGAGCAGGAGGGAGGAGGAGGAGGAAGAAGAAGAAAGAAAGAAAGAGAAAAGAAAGAAAAAGAAAATAAAAAAGAAAAGAAAGAGGAAGAAATCTTTTTAAAAAGTCGTAGACACAGGTGACCCAACAGATTCATTTGCAAAAGAGTTCACCTTAGCTTGTTTTGTGTGTGCCTCTGTGTGTCTGCCTGAGGTGTAACATGTTGTGCAACTTTAGCCCATTTGGTTAATGCATGATTCAGTTGATTGTGCAAAGCCAGAAAAAAGGGTTAATTCAGCAACCGGGTGAAGTGTGACACACAAACACAGCCCATTTCTCATGTTTCTGCAGCAGTGAGCAAAACACAACAAACAAAAAGGTAAATAGAACCCCTCGGGTCACCATAAATAAATAAAGGGTCTGAACGGAATTAATTGAAGAGAAATAGTAAACCATCTAGATAAAAGGTGACACAGGTTAAAAAAGAGGCGGGACTTCAATGGTCCGTTGCAAAAAAATGTTCACCAATGCCCCAAATCCCATGACCTCCTCTTACCTCTTGTGACTTATGTCCCACTTCAAGCAGAAGAGAGCTGGAAGGGACCTTAGAGGTCTTCTGGTCCAGCCCTCTGCTCAAGCAGGAGACCTTATACCCGTGATGGTGAACCTATGGCACACATGCCGGAAGTGGCACACAAAGCTATCTCTCTGGGCATGCCAGCCATCACCCGTTGCTCTTCCATGTTCCAGTGCACACTGGCCAGCTGGTCTTCATGCACGTGGGAGCGCCAGAAACCAGAAGAACTGCATGCATGTGCAAAGACCAGCTGGCCAGCGTGTATGCACGTTAGAAACCGACTGGCCACCAGGTCTTCTGGTTTCTAACACGCATGTGCACAGGGAGACCAGCTGGCTAGCGCACATGCACATTGGGAAACCGGCTGGCTAGCTGGTCTTCATGCACGCATGTGCATTAGAAGCCAAAAGACCAGGCAGCTGATGCATATGTGTGCTACAGGAGCTGCGCTTTTGGTTTTTGGTGTGCACAGGTGCACGCATTTCTGCACTCGGTTCCTTTTTGATGTGCGCGCAGTCCCATTTCAGGTAGTCCTCAACTTACAACAATTTGTTTAGTGACCATTCAAAGTTACCGCGACTCTGAAAAATGTGATCTATGACCAGGGGTGGGATTCTACCAGTTCGCACCTATTCGTTAGAACTGGTTGTTAACATTCTAAGCAGTTCGGAGAACCGGTTGTTAGAAGAAATGACTGGCCTAGTCCTGTAAGGAAGGCAGGAAGGAAACATGCTGGTGTTGCTTACAGAAACTGCCTCCCCTTATTACATTCTTAGCAGGACTAGACTTCCTGTCTCAGGAACTTCTCTGGAGTTTTTTTTCCCCTCCTTTCCTGGTGCTTTGCTTGTGTGGAATGACCATTCAAAGTTACAATGGCACTGAAAAAAGTGACTTATGACCCTTTTTCACATTTACGACTATTGCAGCATCCCCACAGTCATGAGAGGCCAGGCGAGGAGATGCATGCCTCGATGTGAGTGATATTGAGTTGGCCACACCCAGCCAATAACATGACCACCAAGCCATGTCCACCAACTTAGCCACGCCTACAGAACCGGTTGTTAAAAAATTTGAATCCCACTCCTGCTTATGACCATTTTTCACATTTAGAACCATGGGAACCTTTGCAGCTTCCCATGGTCCCGTGATCAATATTCAGACGCTTGACAACTGGCTCATATTTATGACGGTTGCAGTGTCCCTGGGGTCATGCGATCCCCTTTTGTGACCTTCTCACAAGCAAAGTCAATGGGGAAACAGGATTCTCTTAACGACCATGTTACTAACTTAACAACTGCAGTGATTCACTTAACAACTGTGTCAAGAAAGGCCGTAAACTGGGGCAAAACCCACATAACAAATGTCCTATCTAACAACATAAATTTTTGAGCTCAATTGTGGTCATAAGTCAAGGACTACCTATATTGAAGCAGGTAATCCTTGACTTATGACTGTTGCTTAGCAATTGTCTGAAATTACAATGAACTCCCCCCAAAAGTACTTATAACCTAGATTCAAAGTACTGATAGCCGCCCCCAGGAGTCGAGTGACCACATCTGGCGTTATTGCTAACTGACTCAAATATATGGTCATTTCAGAGTCCCACATTCAAGTGAGAGTGATTTACAATGTTTTTGCCAGAAACAGATTTGGACAGAACTCCTGAGAAAAATATTAAAATCACTCAGGGCAAAATGCCAAACGTTTCCTTTGATTTGATGGACAATTTAGGGCTGGTTGATACAGCAATTCAAGAGTGGATACCTACTTTTCCGACAGGCACAGATTCTTTTCAAGAGCAGACTTGATTTGGACATCAAAGAAGTTGGCTAAGAAAGAAGAAGAATTAAAGGAATTCCCAGAGAAGATGAGTATTGCTCAACAAAGTAAAGCTTTTAGAAAGCAATTATCCATTTTAACAGTAAGAGCAAAGGAGATAAAAATGAATTATGTAAAGGGAAAAAAACTGAGTTTGTGAATAAGCCAAGGAAGCAGACAGCACATAAAACATAAAAAGAGAAGAAAGGTATTGAAATTACAAGGAGATATTGTATTAATCATCAATGCAGTCCTACAAAAAGCATTTTCATCAACATTATTTCAATTTGTATAAAGGAAGTGACATTGCTCTAGAGAAAATAGATGAAGATCTAAAGAAATAAAATCTACAGAGATTTTATAAGAGAGAGATTATGAAAGGACCTATAACAATAAGGAAACTTTCTGAGGTTATAAAAATATTAAATTAGGAAAGATTCCTGGGCCAGAATGATGAACAGCTTTTTATCCCAAAGGTGGTTTTTCAAAAGATCACTGGACTTGAAAACTTCAGTCACCAAGAACTGAAGAAGCTTTTCATATGAGAAGGAAAACATCTTCAAAGAAAAATGAAGAAAGTCCAGTTGCCTTTTGAAAAAAGCATCTTTGGGACGACCATGAACCTGGATAACTGAGAATCTCCAGAGACACACTAGTTTCTTTTATTATTATGAACTTTTACAATCTTTACAAAACATGACAAACTCTGCCCTACAGAGAGGAAGGATTCTAGAGAGTTGGAAAGAAATCAGTAGCATTAATAACTACAAAGGGATAAACGTTGACTTTAACAAAAAAAAATACAATACAGCTGATATCCCTATAGCTACAAGTTGTTCATATTGATCATCGCTAATAGATGAAAATACTTTTGCAAGAATTTATTCATGAGGATCAATATCGGGTTTTAATTAAATTACAGTTAAATATTAACAAGGTTAGAAATGTGTTAGACATTTTGGAAGGTTATATTTTAAGCAATATAATGGAAAACTAGCTGTGTTGATCTTAGATGCAGAAAACTCCTTTGACAATTTGATCTGGGTTTTCTTGTTAAAGGTTTTGAAGGATGTGAATTTTGGGGAGAACTTTATAATACCTACGATCGTTTTACATTTCAGAGAAAGCAGAAACAATTCTTAAAGGAGACTTAACAAAAAAGCATGTGAAATACAAAAAGGAACGGGACTCATTGTCTACTTTCTTGATAATTTAGGTTCTTGAAATTCTTCTAAGATGAGAGAATTGTGGCAATACAGAATTAAAAAATAGACTTTTATTCTGCTTTTGCAGAATACTTGATGTTGTTCTGGAAAATCCTTCAAAGGGAATTGAAATATTAACGAGCAAATTAAAATGTCTATGGAGATTCTCAGTCACCCAGGTCATGGCTGTCCCAAAAGTTTTTTTTTTCTTTCCCTTCTTTTTCAAAAGGCAACTGGTCTTTCTTTGTTTTTCCTGGAGGACATTTTGCTTCTCATCCAAGAAGCTTCTTCAGTTCAGAAGAAAAAAAAACACCTTTGGGGCAAATTAAAAGAATACGATGCATTAACAAGTTTCATGACAAACAACATGAAGACAATGAATGTTAACAAAAATATGAAAATAGAAGATCAAGCAGAACTGATGACTAGAATGGGTTTTAAGATTGAGAAGAAGACCAAGTGAGTATCACTATGACAAATATGAGTGGCATATTATTTCAAAATAATGGCTGGCTGGGGAATTCTGATAGCTGAAGTCCACAGGTTTTAAAGTTGCTAGGTTTGGAGACCCATAGTGTACTACATTAAAAAAAAAAGGAGGCTTACGTGATTAAAAATGGCCAATGAGCCGGTTTCAGATCAGATTAGGCATAAACATTCCATAAACAAATCCAGAACCTGGCTAGAGATAGATCATCATGGAATCATCATCATGATTCACTAGGAGTCAAAATGACTTGGTAGTGTATCATCAAGCAATTGAGCCACCATTTTATTTTTGATTGGACTTTCCATTCATCAATGCTGAGCTCAAGAGTCAAACTTGGATTTAATCGAATAACAGAGTTGGAAGGGACATTGGAGGTCTTCTAGTCCAACCCCCTACCTACTCAAGCAGAAACCCTATACCATTTCAGACAAATGGTTGTCCAATTTTTTCTTAAACACCCCCAATGTTGGAGCACCCACAACTTCTGAAGGCAAGACCTTCCATGGATGAATTGTTCTGTCAGGAAATTTCTCAGTTCTGTGTTGCTTCTCTCTTTGATTAATTTCAACCTAGGATGATTTTAGGTAACCCACTGAGGTCTCCAAGTGGATCCAAATGGCTGCACCACCTGGGATTCTAACTCATTTTGCAGAGATTCTATTTTCCACCCATTGGGATGGTTTGTTTTGTTCATTTGTTTTGTTTTGGTTATTTATTTATTTATTTCCCACCTTTATTAGTTTAATAACTCAAGGTGATGAACATATCCAACACACCTCCCTCCTCCTATTTTCCCCACAACAGCAACCCAGTGAGGTGGGTTGGGCTGAGCCACAGTGACTGGCCCCAAGTCACCCAGCTGGTTTTCATCCCTAAGGTGGACTAGAACTCACCATCTCTTGGTGATTGGCCCAAAGCCACCCAGCTAGCTTTCATACATAAGGCAGGACTTGAACTCACAATCTCCTGCTTTCTAGGCTCGTGCCTTAACCACTAGACAAACTGTCTCTCTAGGATGGGAACAAATGTCACAACAAGATCCATCACTAAGTAGCTTTAATCTATATGGGGCGATTTACATCCTATTTCCTAATTCAGAAAAAGATACTGCTGAATGCATCCTTCTCATAGGACCATAGGTTAAGCTGTGAGATGCTGCGTAATTTGAATTTGGGCTCTAAACTTTTTCAAGGAACTCACCAATTGACCAGCTTTCTCCAAGATGATGCCCTCAAGTTATCCTAGTGACTACAAGTCCCAGAATTCTCTGCTTGTTCTTTGTCCCTAATGGGTAGACATTCTGAGCGTTGAAAGGTGCAAATTGTAGGGAGACTGTTTTAAATAAATAATGTTCCCCAGGATTGGTCACATTTGCTTTCAGCCTGCCTTGGGAAAAATGATTAACTTCCTCAAAGATTTATCCTGCCTGGAAAACAATCAGTTTAATGTACGCCAATTACTGTACATTTAAAGTGACAATAAAGTTATTCTAAGTTCTATGTCTAATCCTAACTTCCTCTGATACATGTGAAGACACCAAAATATTTCCATAAATATCCATCACAAGGCCTTGGAGTTAGGAAAGGCAGGTAGTCCTCGACTTACAATTGAGCCCCAAATTTCTGTTCTTAAGTGAGACATTGGTGAAGTGAGTTTTTTCCCATTTTGTCATCTTTCTTGCCACAGTCATTAAATGAATTACTGCAGTTGTTAAGTTAATACCATGGATGTTAAGTGAACGTGACTTCCCCGTTCGCTTGTCGGAAGATCGCAAAAGGAGACCACATGACCCTGGGATGAGGTAACCATCATAACTGTGGCATCTGAATTTTGATCAGTGATCATAGGGATGCTACAACGGTCATAAATGTGAAAAACAGTTGTTTTTTCAGTGGCCTTGTAAGTGGTCACAAAATGAACTGTTGTAAGTCGAGGGCTACCTGTACTGTACCTCTAGCAAGGTCTGGGGAACTAAAGAACTTAGGGCAGATAAATAGAAATAGTAAACACACACACAGCTTTTTTCTGATATGTCCATTGCTTATCAAGCATTAGCTTACTCTAAATAGCAATTTATAACTCAGCTTAATTGACTCTGCAGTGCATCACATACAAAGAAACTCAATCAAGCAATTGTAAAGAAAAAATATACGTTCTCTCTTTTCCAATGGGAGCTATTTAGCACATCTACCCGAACCTCCGGATGAAATGTTGTAGCCTATTGTTGATGCTCTTTCTGTTGCTGCTCATCAGATTTCTTTATTACATTTATTTGTTAAATTTATTTGCCGCCCATCTCACCATTGGGCTACCCTGGGTGGCTTACAACGGTAAAGTGAAAAATAATGATAAAAATGCAAACATAATGCTAGCAAAGCAATGAAACAAAAATAAACGATAAAAGTACAATAACACAAATTAAACGGTGGGTGGAGAGGGAGCGGGCAGCGCAGGGGAATGATAGGAAAGACTCTCTAATATCGCTATAAGGCTACAATATCTGGGCTTCAAGTTTCAGGACAACCACTAGAGAGCAGTAAAGAGATATGAAAAATCTCTCTTAGAAGCCCTCTAGTGGCCATTTTGATGTTTCCACCCTCAAGATTGCTGTGTAATAAGTAGCTTTGCCTGTTTGGAAAGTTTCCACAACTTCCCAAACCTTCCTTCCTAAATGTTGCATGACACTTCTCATTTTAGAAGTCTTTTGAGGGATAGAGATGACAAGTGACAGTCCCACGTCTTTGGTACTTACGATTGATGGCTGGCTGGTTCCTCACTTCCCTTGCTGATATAGCTGGCTGGAACATAGCCCACCACTCTGTCTCCAGAGAAACGCCTTGCAAGGACATAACCCCCCTCTTCTTTGAGGACATAAAGTTTGTCCCCTCTAGTGACACTCAGCTCCTCGGCATTCTTGGCAGTGTAGTTGTACAGCACCCCACGAAGGGAAGCTTTGTCTTCAGCAGGGTCAGGATCCAGGGTGGGATGTAAATATCCTGGGATCGGTTCCCAGGACTCGAAAGAATGGTTACTGGAGGCTCCGTTGGGCACACACTTGTTCCAAAATGTATGAAAGAAATGCAAATGTTTTCGGATGAAATTGTCCATCCCTTTCTTGGGAAGTTTCTCCAAGGAGATTTAGCTCTGCCCTTCCAACAAGCTGCTCGGGGTGAAGAAGGAAAGCCCAGTCACCTTCATAGCTTCTTCTTTCATTGCTCGTTGATCAATGAGTCAAGGTTGCCTTCCCGTCTTCTCTTTCCCAGAGCCAGCAGAAGTGAAGTGAGATGCTTCCTGGGTCCTTGGATACCTGAATGTGTTTGTAGGCCACGGGAACTCCTTCTTCCCAAAGTGAGACTTGACGTTCAGGTGTAACTTGTTTGCTGCAGGCTGAGCTCATAAGTTTAGGCTTGCCACCACATCCGTCTCAGCTGGATGTTTATTTATTACCCAATCAACGCACTCACCTCTCGGGCTACACGTCTCTTACAGAGTTTTTCCATTCACTTTTTGTGGCCATCAAGTAGTCTCTTCTGGGGAACGTCAGTGGAGTTTCTCACTCGTCCAGGTCATGGCTGTCCCAAAGGTGCTTTTTCCAAAAGGCAATTAGACTTTCTTGGTTTCTTTTTTGAAAATGTTTTGCTTCTCATCCAAGAAGCTTCTGAACTGAAGGAGCTTCTTGGATTAAAAGCACAATATTCTCAAAAAAAAAAAAAAAACCCAACAACAAGAAAGTCCAGCTGCTTTTTGGAAAGAACACCTCTGGGATAATCTTGAGAATGCAGCATCTGCAAAGCCTTTCAAAACACTCTTGCAAAATAACGCTGAGATATTTGTTCCTATGATCCTTCCACCCGTGTTTGGGAAATAGCAATCAGGAACTAATTTCTTGCCTTTTAAATCAATTCTCCCAGCTGTGATTTTTAATCTTAAATTTATACACATTAATAGTGGCTCTTCAAAGTTTACCACTGCACCTAGATAATGTGTTAGATCAGTGTTTCTCAGTCTCAACCATTTTAAGATGCGTGGATTTCAACTCCCATAAGTCCCTAGACAGCATGGAATCATAGGAGTTGAAGTCCACTCGTCTTAAGGTGGCTGAGATTGAGAAATGTGCTAGATAGTAAAATTGGTGATTTCCAATTTGAATTCCAAGCAAAACATACAAATTACGGCTATCCTGTTTCTGATTGTTCTCATGATTACAATCTCTGCTTTGTGGGTGATTGCAAAACTCACCTACCATCCCTTTTCTCCACCTGTGTTATGTTAACTTCCCCAGTGATGAAAACCTTTGATTTGTTTATTTATTTATTAGATTTTTATCCAGCCTTTATTATTTTTACAAGTAACTCAAGGCGGAGAACATATCCAACACACTTCCACCTCCTATTTTCCCCACAATAACAACTCAGTGAAGTGGGTTGGGCTAAGAGAGAGTGACTGGCCCAAAGTTACCCAGCCAGCTTTCATGCCTAAGGCAGGACTAGAACTCATTGTCTCCTGGTGATTGGCCCAAAGTTACCCAGACAGCTTTCATGCCTAAGGTGGGACTA
>NW_020769316.1:2780003-2799792 GCF_900518735.1 Pseudonaja textilis | reverse complement strand
TCCGTCAACATCAAAGAATTCACATTGGAGAAAAACCTTATAAATGCCTGGAGTGTGGAAAGAGCTTTAGTCAGAGTGGACATCTCCGTCATCATCAAAGAATTCACACTGGAGAAAAACCATATCAATGTCTGGAATGTGGAAAAAGCTTCTCTGAGAGGAGAATTCTTGATGATCATCGAAGAATTCACACTGGAGAAAAACCTTATAAATGCATGGAGTGTGGAAAGAGCTTTACTCAGAGTGGACACCTCCGTTATCATCAAAAAATTCACACTGGAGAAAAACCATATCAATGTCTGGAATGTGGAAAGAGCTTTGCTGATAGGAGAATTTTTGATGAACATCAAAGAATTCACACTGGTGAAAAACCTTATAAATGCATGGAGTGTGGAAAGAGCTTTACTCAGGGTGGACACCTCCGTCTACATCAAAGAATTCACACTGGAGAAAAACCATATACATGTCTGGAATGTGGAAAGAGCTTTGCTGTGAAGAGAACTCTTGATAATCATCAAATAATTCACACCGGAGAAATACCATATAACTGCCCTGAATGTGGAATGAGCTTCAATGAGAAGGGAAATTTTAATATTCATCAAAGAATTCACACCAGAGAAAAAAAACATATAAATGCATGGAGTGTGGAAAGAGTTTTAGTATCAGAAGAAATCTTTATAAACATCATATAAACCATTCAAATAGTTAAGTATATTCTCAAGTATTTAACTTTCTTAACAGACAGATGTGCAATGATGAAAGAAGACATATAAAACTACTTAAGCAAATAAAATTAGATTTGGAAAAACCTACATCAGTGCTAAGAAGGATTGCTACGGTGAAAATGAATATCCTACCAACATTACTGTTCTTGTTCCAAACAGCACCTACAAAAATTGAAATTCTTTGATGATTTGAATAAATTCATTTTGATAGTTATTTGGCAAGGAAAAAGTGAGAATAAAATTGAAGATGTTACAAGACTCTATGGTAAAGAAAATGGAAGGTTTGGACTACCAGATTGGTTCTTATATTAGAGCTCTACTCAGAATGGACCCCTCCATGAACATCAAATAACCCACTCCGGAGAAAAACCTTATAAATGCCAGGGATGTGGAAAGAAGTTCAGTTGGCTGAGAAACCTTTATACACATCAAAGAATCCACTTGGGAAAAATCCTCTGTAAATGCCTGGACTGTGGAAAGACCTTCAGTCGGAAAAACAGCCTTAATAGGCATCAACTCATTCATTCCGGGGAAAACTACTATAAATGCCTGAAATGAGGAAAGCGTTTTATTGACTGATATCAAGGGATCAATCATGATTCACTAGGATTCAATCTGTCATAGAGAAGAAAATTTAGAAATGTACGGAGTGGGAAAAATCCTTTAAAACAAATGGAAATATCCAAAACTACAATGGAACCTCGGGTACAAATGCTTCTGACCAAATCAGGTGACAACCAAAATTTTGGGAAAATAGTTGCTTCTGGTGGCGAGCAGAATCTCTGGTGCTGATCAAATACAGCCGTGGTGATTTTTCCTGCCACGGTGATTTCCGCTTCTGCTCATGCACAGAATTGTAGGCATATGTGCAGTCTGTCTCACTTCTTTTTGTGACTAAATTGGGTTGCAACCGAAGTCCTAGAATGGATCATCGTTGACACATGAGGTTCAATCAATCAAAAGTTTATTGTCAATGTACAACAGGTGTATAATGAAATTGAAAATGATAAGAATCTACATGGTAGAGGAATCTTATAAATGGATAGAGCATGGCTAACATGTTTCAGTAACAGCAAAATCAGTTTAGTTCTGGATGAAATGCTCTAAGGTTTCTCAAGGTATGAGAAACTCCTTGAATATTTATTACTGACCTAATTACATCTAAAAAGGCAGGTGTATGGATTCTTACACTTTATTGCCATCTCAAATTGTATGTGTCAACGTGAGGAAGGACTGTATCAATTCAAATATTCCAGGGTATATAAACTTCTGAAATGTTTTACTGTTCTTTCCTTTACTAGTCAGTAAATAGTAGCCACAGTTAACATTGGTTCAATTTTACTAGTGTTTTATTATTGTTAAATAAAGGAACATTTTACTATCTCCTTTAATCTTATGGTTTGTTTAGCACTTTTGCTGTTCTGTATCATACCTCATAGTTTAATTTGAATTATATTACAAATTAAGTGTTTTGCATGATCATATTTTTCCTGTAAATGAGTCCACATCTTGCAAATTGTGCAAGGAATGTGAGCAACGGTATTCAATTGTACATTCTTATATAATCATCACAAATTTAATTCAGTCAGTCAATGGTGCTGTGGTTTAATATATTACCTAGGAAGGTGGGCCAGAGTTGGTCTTTCCCTTTCAGTAGTAGAAGTTCATGCTGAAGTTAACCTTCTACAGCAACCCGCTTTTATCTTCTCTTCCTGGCTTTGTAAACTTACCCCAAGTATGAACTACTTTCATCTCAGCCTTTCCGTCTTGGCTGGAGCATATCTCTCCCAAACGGGTGTTAGGCAGCAAGCAGAGAAAGCCAGATGTATGCCACAGTATCTAAAGCTGCTTCCTTTCAGGTATCTTCTCAGTGCCAGATGTAACCCCTCTCTCCAAAGTAGCTTTGTCATCCAGCTTTAGACACCTTGCTAAGTTTTGCCAATTACTATTTTTAATGCAACAGAAGGTGGAACGTTTGAACACATGACAAGATCATCTTACTACCTGTAATTGGCTTTTAAGCACTGAATAAGCCAGACAAATCTTATTTCATTCTTGGGTTAGACAGCTTCAATGCCAGATGGATTCACAACTGACAGACAAACCACATTCAACATGCAGTCCTTAATGAAATTATACCTATCTGGAGGGAAATAAGTAGTGGAGTTCCCCACAGTTCTGCCTTAGGCCAGTACATTTCAACATCTTCATAAATAATTTAGATGGGATATAAGGTGAACTCATCAGATTTGCAGGTGACAGCAAGCTGGCAGCAAAAAATAGAAACCAATAGAGTACCCCACCTCCCAAAATTGAGAAGGAGAATCTGCTGGATCCAGAGCCATCTGTGGACTGTGATGGTGCATGATGACCAGTTTATTGAATGATCAAATGCAAACTGCTTTTTTGAGGAGCAATTGTGACAGAGGAATTAAAAAGGTCCAGAGTTTGATGAAGATTTCAATGAAACACACTGAGCCATTGCATGTCTGCTGTGAAAAAAATTAATTCCCTTCTTGAGATGATCCCAAAATAAACTGAAAATAAGTCTGCAATAAGGGAGTGGGTTTTTTCTCCCAATTATTGTGGTCACTCCCTAGAATAGTGTCTACTTTTCCAAGTCCCAGATTTCAAAAATGAGTGGAAAATGGAAAACGTTATTAAGTGTTTTGCATGATCACATTTTTCCTGTAAATGAGTCCATATCTTGCAAATTGTGCAAGGAATATGAGAGCAACAGTATTCAATTGTACTTTCTTATATAATCATCACAAATTTAATTCAGTCAATCAATGGTGCTGTACATGGGTGGGATTCAAAAATTTTAACAACCGGTTCTGTGGTATTGCTTGGCAGGTGGTGGGTGTGGCTTTGGTGGTAATGTGACTGGGTGGACCTAGCTTGGTGATCATGTTATTGGCTGGGTGTGGCCAACTCAATATCACTCACATGGAAGCATGCATCTCCCCGCCTGGCCTCTCATGACTGTGGGGATGCTGCAACAGTCATAAGTGTGAAAAAAGGTCATAAGTCCCTTTTTTCAGTGCCATTGTAACTTTGAATGGTCACTCCACACAAGCAAAGTACCAGCAAAGGATGGGGAAAAACACTCCAAGAAGTTCCAGAGACAGGAAGTCTAGTCCTGCCAAGAATGTAATAAGGGTTAACGGAGAGGCAGTTTCTGTAAGCAACACCAGAATGTTTCCTTCCTGCCTTCCTTACAGGATTAGGCCAGTAACTGGTTCTGCGAACTGCTTAGAATGTTAACAACCAGTTCTAGCGAATAGGTGCGAACTGGTAGAATCCCACCCCTGGTGCTGTAGTTTAATATATTACTTAGGAAGGTGGGCCAGAATCGGTCTTTCCCTTTCAATAGCAGAAGTTCATGCTGAAGGCAACTTTCAACAGCAACAGCCCCGTTTATCTTCTCTTCCTGGCTCTGTAAATATACCCCAAGTATGAACTACTTTCATCTCAGCCTTTCCATCTTGACTGGAACATATCTCACCCAAACGGGTGATGGGCAGCAAGCAGAGAGATGCCACAGTATCCAAAGTTGCTTCCTTTCGGGTATCTTCTCAGTGCCTGATGTAACCCCTCTCTCCAAAGTAGCTTTGTCACAACAGCTTTGGAAACCTTGCTAAGTTTTGCCAATTTTTAATGCAGCAGAATGGGGAATGTTTGAACACATGACACAAGGTAAAAGCAGAAACTTTAGGGTGTGCCTGTGAACTATTTTGAAAATGTGTGGAATGGAGGCCAAGGGGTGGAATTGAAAATAAAGTCCGAATTCTTGCTAACAGCTCAAATGAAGCCGGTCAGTAAAGGATCACTCAGTGTTAAGAGATCTTCAAGAATCCAAACAGAGAATTGCTTATTATCGAAGCAAGATGAAAGAAAACACAATCAAACCAGGTCCCACAACCCAGAAATAAACTGGGGAAATCTCCAAAGAAACATGTCTAAAAATAAAATTTAACATGGATCAAGGAACAACTTGTGAGTGATCCGCATTCAGGGTTGGAAAGCTTTATTAAAGGCAAAGTGTTAATATGAAGACTCCAGGTGGCTTCTTAAAAGGTTCACTTATCTTTAAGAGGCGATAAGGTTTATAAGTACTGGGAATTTGAAACTTAAAAACTATAAACAGGTGAAAAAAAATTAGCCTAGCACATTTTTCTCTTTTCCACATCATTTTGACTACGCTTGCATTTTGCAATGACAGCTGGTTTGGTGAAGGAAAGTAATACATTCCAAATAATATAGAAAGAGATACTGAATTTTATGGAGGAAGCCATAGCCAGGAAAAAGGAGGCAAGAGAAATAAATGGATCAAAATGTGTTCAGAAAGAAAACAACAGCTTTATTTGTAATTTCCTGGAGCAAAATTAGAAATGAATAGTTTTCCCCCCCTCCCAAAATTGAGAAGAAGAATCTGCTGGATCCAGAGCCATCCGTGGACTGTGGTGATGCATGATGACCAGTGTATTGCATGATCACAGTGCAAACCCTGGTTCTCTTGAGGAGCAGCGTGACAGAGGAATTAAAAAGGCTGTCCAGAGTTTGACAAAGATCTCAGTGAAACACACCAAGCCATTCTCTGTCTGCTGTGAAAAAATTAAATTCCCTGTTTGAGATGATCCCAAAATAAACTGAAAATAAGTCTGCAATAGGGGCATTGGTTTTTTATCCCAATTACTGTGATCCCACCCTCTAGAATAGTGTCTACTTTTCCAAGTTCCAGATTTCAAAAACTAGAATGGAAAATGGAAAGCATGTAAAAAAGGAGGGACAACATGGTAAGTGTGGTGGGTTGATAACCACTTCCCTACACTATATTTTTCAAACTCAGCAACTCTTAAGATGCTTGGACTTCCAACTCCCAGAATTTCCCAACCATCATGACTCTGGGGGATTTTGAGAATCGAACTCCACACATCTTAAAGCATGGCTGAGTTTGAAATACACTGCTCTAATAGGAAGGAAGTTTGAGGCTTTTTACAAAGAAAAAAAGGAAAAAATAGGAAGATGCATGAAGGGTTATAAAATTATCCCCAAAAATCCATATTTAAACTGCCTGTTTAGAAGAAAGGGATATTTTAAATGGAACATCTGCAGGATAAAATCCTATGTGCATTGTAGACAATATAGCTGAGGAGTTTGGAATTTGGCTAGATAATTGATCTCTACCTATAAATGGTTTTTCTGTGAATTCTCTTTTTCAATAATCCTAAATATCTGATAATAGAAAATAATTTTTGGAAGTTCTTGGTCTTCCTTAAACTCTGCAAAATATCACAGGAAAATTTGTTTTGGAAAGAACAAGTGTTATGTTCACATTCAAGCTTGTTAGCACCAACTGTCTCTGGAGATTTCTTTTCCCAAGAGCCAAAGGTAACCTCTATCTAAAATATGTTATACTGGCCACTGTGAACTACAACAGAATTCATGTCCTCACTTAATGATGCTAACTAAGAACAAAAATTCCATTGTTAAGCAACTCACACATAAGTTTAAAACCATGTGACTATGCCACTTAGGGTTGTCAGTTGTGGCAGTCCCAGTGAGGACTGTATGGGTTATTAACAAAGGACCTTATGTGATCATAACTTCCAATTTCCTGCTGGCTTCCCCATTGACTTTGCTTGTTGGAAGCCTGACAGGGAAGGCTGTGAATCAGAACCCCATGACAATGGGATGCTGCGATGGTCAGAAGTGTCAGCTGGTTGCTGAGTGTCGGAAACTCAAACGTGGTTGCATCAGACTTCCTGCTGGTTTCCCCATTGATTTTGCTTGTTCACATGACAACTTTAAACTGACAGAATTGTGGGCCAATCACTGAGCTTCTGAAACACAATTATGTGGCTGCAGAGGTACTGCGATGGCCACGACTTTGAGGATCAGTTGTAAGTACCACTCCTTCAGTGCCATTGTCACTGAATGAGTGGTCATGAAGCAAGGACTATCTGTGTAGCATAGCACCACTGAATTTTCTGAAGCATCTCAATGCAATGAAAGAACATCAGATATCTTAACATGAAATCTGATTCAAAACAGTTCTAGCTGAAGCGATGGAATAATTCTGCAGTAGAAACTACTACAAAGAACTTATTGCTTCCACTGGCACTTCAAATATAGGTGCTTGGAGTGATTCTGAATCAAAAACTCATCTTCACTCATCTTCTTTCCATGAAAAACCCATCTTCATGGAAGCTATTTTTGAAATGAAATTTAGGGTTCCTGAGGTCTCTGGAAGAACTACAATCCTAAGCTTTGATAAAATCACAACAGCTATGCTAGGTGAATTCCAGCTGGACATGTGGCATATAGTCTGGACATGCATGAGAACATCTTCCCAGCCTCAGATATTTCTCCAGCCTCACCTCCTAATTGTCTCATCTCAGCAGCAACAGGCTGTAAGTGATATGGCATGACGTACAGGAAGGCAGGTGAGAACCTGGAGAAGTATCCAAGGACAACGTATGGATAAATGTTCTGATGTCAATCTCCCAAATGTTGCAGTTTTGTAGTATGCTTCATCTTAGAAACCTCCGGGAGTTAAAGAAATTAGAAATGTCATTTGTGAAAGAGTTTAAGCAGCTGGAGAGATTTCAATCAGCTTTTTAGGTCATGGCTAGCTTAATGTAACAAAGGGAAGTTTCCAACCAGTTTGGTATTCAGCTCTGACGTATTTACAATTAAAGAATGACAGGTCAGCAACAACTGAAGGGAATATTGTTGGTTTAGTCCATGTTCCCAGCTTGTTTTTTCTAATATATGCCTGTTTACAGTAATTATGTCTTTGCTTAAGTCTTCAGTCTGGTTAAATACCTGTTGAAGCTTTTCTTGATATGATTGGTTGATTATTTGGATTTTGTCATCTGTTGGCTTTGCTTGATTGTCCTTTAGGTGGACTTAAAGAACATTCTGAAGCTAAGAAGCAGTGAGGTCTTTGAACCAGGCATTTTGCAGAAGAGAAAGTATATAGCTGCTAGAGGTGGCAACATCTCTACTTGTGAGTTGACTGCTAAAATGAATGGAAAGAGACAGATAAGGCCAGTAGTGCCTTCACAAGGCAGTGTGTTTTTCACCTGACCTATTGATAAATGTCTATGGAGATTCTCAGTCCTCCAGGTCATAGTTGTCCCAAAGGTGCTTTTTCAAGAGGCCACTAGACTTCCTGGTTTTTCTTTGAAGATGTACCACTTCTCATCCAAGAGGGTTCTTCTGCTTGGATGAGAAGCGAAACATCTTCAAAGAAAAGTTAGAAAGTTCAGTGGCCTTTTGAAATGCATTTTGGGATGACCTATTGATAGTTTAACTTTTTGTCCTTTTGTCTATAAAGGAGGTATAAGGGAATATCTTCTGTCTTTCTCTCTCACGGGCTTGTCTCTCTTCAAGATGTAGCTTAGGAAGAAACAAGGCCTACCTTTTTACTTCAATATCAAGAATGTCTACTAGAATTCGCTGCTAGCTGGGCTAAGCCTATAAATCCATACGAGAACTGGGGCGACATGATTGCAACGTTCCAATGTTTGAGGGGCTTCCATTTTCCAAAGCAGCAGAAAGCAAGAAAATAAAGCAATAGATGGAAACTAACTAAGGAGAAAAGCAACTTAGAACCAACCAATCAGTGGAACAGCTTGTCTTCAAGAGTTGTGGCTGCTCCACTGGAGGCTTTTAAGAAGACACCCATTTGTCCAGATTGGAATAGGGTCTTCTGCTTGGACAGGGGCTAGATTAGAAGACCTCCAAGGTCCCAATTCTGATGTTCTGTATTCTGCACTTGATCACTATGTTATGAATATTTTTACTTTTTCCAGTGGGATACTCTGTTTCTTAAATACTCAATATGTTTTCAATGCTCTGCTCATCTTTTGGAACAGGTGTTCATCCAGGGCTCCAGCTGAATTCAAACCTTCAAATTCAGAGTCCATTATTCTGGGTCCAAAGTTGTTGACATGATTTGTAATCCTTGGTGTTTAAGAGATACATGCCTCAGATCTGGAAGACAGGTGAAAGCTCAAAACATCTCCAGGATCTGATGCAGACAAATCAACCCTGAGATTGAGAATGATGGTCTCTTTCGAAGCCAGCTGTCTTTTCTTGAAGGGAGAAGTAACTGCAAGGTGCATGCAGTTGCTTGAAACAGCCTGGGAGTAAGAGATAAGTAAGGAAACATGAGTATTACTAAGTGAAGTATGAAAGGTGTTTCTAGGCCTGCTTGTGCAATACAACCTGGGCCTATTGCCAGACTCAACTAATGCAGCATAGAAAGAAAATGAAATATGTTCAAGAGCATCTAATTTACTAGGACTAGGGGTTGCCACAAAGAAAAAGGAGTCAATCTATCCTCCAAAGCTCCTGAAGGCTGGACAAGAAGCAACAGATGGAATCTAATGAAGGAGTGAAAGAACCTAAAACTAAGGAGAAATTTCCTGTCATTGAGAACTGTTAATCAGTGAAATAACTTGATTTCAGAAGTTGTAGACACTCCATCGCTGGAAGGTTTAAAGAAGAGATTGGGCAGAAATGGTATAGGTTCTTCTGCTTGAGCTAGAAGACCACCAAGGTACCTTACAACTATGTCATTCTGTTATTCAGCTTTAATGGGAAGCAACATATAGGCAATGTGATCTAGGATTAAAACCTAAATATTGTAAAGTCAGGTCTAGTTAGTACTTCAACCGGAAGCTGTCAGAGAAAACCATAGCTGTGGACTAAGTGGAAAGTAAATAACACTCAGGCTGCAATGGGTCAATGCCAACACAAATCACTTTCATATTATCACCCAGAAAATAACATGGATGAATCCACCAGGGATCAAGCTTAACTTGAAAGTATCTCAGAAGGTGGAAATCTTTAGTTTGACTTTGGCTGATATCGAAATGCTACACAGGGTTACATATTTTGGACATTTTAATATGACACCATCAAGAAATCCCAGATCTGCAAACTAAACAGGAAAGCTGAAAAAAAATATCCCGAGGCCATAGCAAACCACCTCCATTGTGATATAAAGAAAACTACATGGATATGTCCGTGAAGTCAGTAAGGATCAAGATTTACTTGTGGGAGCCTTGACCTTCTAACTTTTCCCCTGAAAACAAAGCTCAGGCAGAAAAATGACCATCATTGGATCTGCCTGTCAGTACTTCTGCTATTTTAACACTAATAATATCATACAAGATTGTGTTTTTTTTAGAAACAGAGATAGGTACATGGCTTAGGAAAGACCAGCTGCTCAGAAGTGAGTCTTGCAATCCAAGTAGTACTCCTAAGAACTGGTGTCTTTTATAAGCCACAATGACATCAACATGGCAGTACAGGAATCCTGATGTCATGCCATCAATGAAGCGATTATGTCCATTGCACCACTGGGTGTTAGAAGTGCATAAGTTGAGTCATTTGATTCCTGAGCCTCCATTTGTCCCATCTATGGACACCAATGCTCTTGGCCCTGCTCCAGAAAACATTCCGCAAACCGGCCTTCCTTCTTTCACCCACAGATTGTCCTCTCACTCAAGCAGCACCTAAATGAGGTCATCTTTTTTTCTCCTTTGCTCCATTCTCTTGATGCCGGCCACATTTGGTAGCAAGGATTCTTTGGTGTCTTCTCAGTTGACCTTCCAAGCCATTGACCTGGCAGCAAAGAAAATCAGGAGAGCGATTAATAGATTAGTACCAGGTGGGAAGCAATGAACGTGGCAGCGATTCTTAAATTTAGTGTCCCTTCAAAGATGCTAGACCAGGGGTGTCAAACTCCCGGCCAACGGGCCAGAGGCATCACATGCTGGCCATGCCCACCCTCTGTTTAGCAAAAGTGATGGGTCATGTGACGAAGACGTGACGATGTGAGTTTGACATTCCTACGATAGACCGTTGCCACAACGGCCTGCCTTATAGTATGATGGAAAGTACAGTTTAAGACACCAAGAGAGTAAAAGATTGAGAAAGGCTTCAGTAGAGATAACCTGATGGATTGATTTGATCACTAGAGTCCCGCAAATATAATGGTATGATTTGAAAAATCATCATTGGCAAGGTTTTTGCTTAGTCCAAATCATGAGGTAAGCAAAGCCAGTCATATAAAAGACTATTCATAAAAAATGTTACCAACGTTATTTATTTATTAAATTTATATGCTGCCTGTCTCCTTTTCAGAGCAACTCTGGGCGGCTTACAGAAGCTTCAGGTTCCATAAGAGGTTTTGGATAGACTTCACAGAAGAAACAACAACAATAATCCCTTACAAATGTCAAAAACATTGAAACAGCAGATGATATAACCCAGATCTCCCCATCCCCCGCTCAGTACCTGTTTCCGAAGAGAAAAGATAGTTTGTTCAAGTTCCTTCACTAAAGATCTGAGCTCTTCTTCTGGGTTGAAATGTGATTCCTCCACCCTAACAAGAAGTGAATAAAAGCAAGAGTAGAACTTTGCTGGAGTGCACAGGTGTGTGCGAGCGAGTATTTGTGTGGGAGTTTCAGGTAAACTTAGGGGAGAGATATCCTGCTTAGAGCAACCAAAGGACTATTAGGTGGAAGGAAAGGGCTGAAGAAAATGCTAACCCTTTGCAATTTTAATCTTATTTTTAGATTTTTATCCTTTATGTGTCGAATCACACTTGGACAATTATTCTATTCTATTCTATTCTATTCTATTCTATTCTATTCTATTCTATTCTATTCTATTCTACCCACTTTCTTATTTTTATATATTGCTCAAGGCAGCCAACATTCATAATTCTACTTCCTCATTCTATTTTCCCTACAAAAATCAACCTGTGAAGTAGGTTGGGGTGAGAGAGAAGGATTAGCCCAAGGTCACTCAGCTGGCTTTCATGCCTAAGGTGGTACTAGAACTCCAATCTCCTGGTTACTAGCCTGGTGCCTTAACAACTAAAATAATAACCACTAGACTATACTGCAATTTCTCAAACCACATCTGGTAGTCTTAGTCCAACGTTTCTCAACTGGCTGCTTCATCTGACTGGGGGATTCTGCGAGTTGAAGTCCACACAGAGGATGAGCTTTTCAAAAGAGTCCATTAAATCTTAGCTACGTAAGTGTAAGAAGAAGAAGCTGAGAAAGATACCTTGGTTGTCCTAAGATGGCCTTGGATGGCTTTTCTTCTGGATAGCTGAAGTTGGATGATCTTTTGCTTCGGAACTGCTGCGAGAGAGCCCTTAATTGACCCCTTGTGTTGCAATCTAGGGCAAGAAGAAGAATTTGACAACCTTTGAAAAACTCATACATGTCCATATCTGTTGTCTTTCTTCATTCTCTCTGCGTGTAGCAGATACAGGGGAATCAGCTAAATCGGTTTTATATAAAAGCACATGTTCTCTTTCCAACAAGCTAATCTCAGGTCAGCAACACCCCTTGACATTTTTTTGTTGGACAAAACACATAAGAAACGGCCACGAATTTGATATCTGAAAGGACTACATCCAAACATCAATGGAGGAATATTTATGTTCTCCAAGACATTCTCTTATTTAGGATGCTAGTGGGGCCACGCTTGGAATCCTACATCCACTTCTGGTCACCCTGATGCGAAAAAAAAGATGTAGAGACTCTAGAAAATGTGCAGAGAAGAGCAACAAAAATGATAAAGGTTCTGAAGGGCAGGACAAGAATTAACAGGTAGAGGATCATTAAAGAGAGATCCAACTTAGAACCCAGGAGAAGTTTCCTGACAGTGAAAACGATCAATCTGGAACAGCTTCCCTCCAGAAGTTGTGGCTGCTCCATCCCTGGAGGTTTTGAAGAACAGACTGGACCGCTGTTTGTCCAGATTGCTGTAGTGGATTGGACCAGAAGACCTCCACCACGGTCCCTTCCAATCCTATTGTTCTGTGTTCTGTGCAATCCTTGAAAAGAGATGCCCCCCAAATACCATTCTCTGGGAGACAGCTGAATTTAAATTCATCAGGGGATTCACCTCCACGTGTCCCAAAGAATGAAGTTTCCCAACACGCGTGTATCAACGTGCATTTTCCTTAGGATTATACTCCAGGAACGTTCATCACCACCTTCTACAATTAGTTTAAAATAAAATATCTGTAACTCAGGGTTGAATTGCATTGCATTCAGAAATCCAATAAAAGACAATATCTATCAGGGTTCAACTGGTTTCTGAGCTTTTTTTTTTTTTTACAGACATTTCATTACCCAACTAAGCAACATCATCAGTGCTAGAAGAGTCTGTTACAGCCACTATGTAGGAGAGACAGGCAGGAGACTAGCATTTTATTTCCTTTTTATCCTTTCGTTTGTTGTTCCCTCTGCTCTGTTTTGCTGGTTTCTCTTCTGTTTAATTCCTCCTCCTGCATTTCTTGTTTTCCTTCTGTAGTTTGCATCTCCATTTCTAGGTTTTCTTCCATGCGCTGTATTTTACTCAAAATGTCCTTAAGGCTTTTGTTCATCATTCCTTTTATGGCTTGAAGTTCCAACACCACTTCACTTCTCCTTATTTTTTATGTCCAATTATCCAATTGTCCCGCAGTCTTTGTTTGAACCAGTGTCCTTTTTCAATCTATAAGTCCAATATCCTGAAATCTTTATGTCCCAAAGTCAATCAATCTATTCCTTTTCAATAATCCAAGGGGGTATCTTCATACATTCCTCCACCAATTTAAGTTTAATGTTCCAGTTTTCTGGAGTCTTTTAACAATACAGTTCCTTTTATTTTTCCTTTAAATTCCTCTTTAAACAGGTCACGCAAGGCTTTAGGGATCTACACGATTTTTCTTTAAACAGCAGGTGGTGGTCTTGTGTCAGTTTTCACTTTCCACCTTTTTTTCGGTTCCTTTTGTCTTTAGTCAAATTTGCCAATATTTCCAAATATTAGTTATATATTCTTTTTTTTTTCTCAGTCAGTTACAGCATTTTAAATAATGCCTATCCAGTGCCAAATCCTGTGCAATCACCAGTTCCAATTTTCAAATATTCTTTTAAGAAATTATCTTCCTTTAATTTATTTCCCTTCCATTTGTTTTTTTTAATTAGTTCTTTGTATTCTTTTCTAATCCTAGGTCGTTGCCAATTCCCAATCCTTGTGAGTTCTCTTTCCTGATATTTTAATTGGTGTTATCTTTTGAAGTTCAGAAATATTTTCACCCAGTTCACACACCATCAACTCTTCACTCCTGCACAGTCTTAGGTTTCAGACTGACCCTGCCTTCGTGGCAGCCATTTTGATTGCTGCTACATCGTCTTCAGATGAGGGGGCTTTCCATGCCAGGGAGGAGAGATGCGGCTCTCTCTACCTGTTGGGAGATCCCCCTTTCTTCACCACTCCTTTAGGGTGGTTCTGGCCTTGATTGCGGCCCTCCAACGAGGAGAGCTCGAAGCAAAGCCACGGACGATCACAGACCTCGCCCAAAGGCGGAGGAATTTCAGCTGGAAGTCCATTCTTGTTTTCTTCTTACAAAGCCCATGGCTGAGCTACCAGTACTATATATCATCAGGCCTTTCTTCTCCACGTAGAAGCAGGCCATCACTTCCATCCTCTGGATGAACATATATGAATTGTTCCCCACTTTTAAGAGACCAAGGGCAGGGCCCCAGAAACAGTGGTAACAGATCATGCTTTATGTAACAATCTCTGCCCCCCCCGTATCTCCCAAGCTAATTGAGGAATAAAATGTCTGCAAGAAAACAATCAAAACTCAAAAAACACCAAGGAACCCACAGTCCTCCCCCTCCCCACAATCCCCACTCCTTGCAGCCCTGATGATGTTACCTAGTTGGGTAATGAAAGGTCTGCAAGAAAATAACCAAACTCAGAGAGCACCCAGGACCCCACAAAATTAGCTTTTTTTAAAAAAAAGAAAAAGATTTTAGCTTGACAGGGCACTTTTTGGACCTATTCCAGAAAAGTGTCACCTTGCTGGGATTTCTTCACCTTCGCAGCAGTCTTTCCACAAGCGCAGATCCACCTGAGGAATTTCATTGCAGTCCACCATGCCTTGAGGGTAGGAGGCTACCTGAAAGACATCCCTCTGGAGATGCTGGATGTGGTCGCTGTTGTCACAGATGATGCGGGCCAGGGACCCCTGCTTGATTTGCGTGAGCTGGGCTGAAGTGAACACACCTGGGTTTTCATACCAAAATCTAGTGGAGAGAAGCAAAAAGGTGAGGATATGAAACATCTGGAGAACTTCAGGCCAAGCTTGAAATAACACAGAGAGAGGCAACGTTTCCCCCTATTTGCCAGTGGTAGTTAAAATCCCTAGAGGGGGCTGAGCTAAAATGTTTTAAAAGAATTTGAATCAGGTATAAGATGTTACTGTCCCTTCTCCATCAACCTTCACCTATTTGGATGGACAGCAATGTCTGCCTTTTAATTTTCTTTAAATGCTCCCTACCCTGCAGGGGCCCTGATGTAGCATAATCTATTTTGCCGCTGCTCACAAGTACGGTGAACTACCTATCATGTAACATCTTTATTTTGAAGGTTTATTTACTAAGAAGAAGATAATACAATGTCAAAATTCTGTTCTTGAATAATTCTGGAGGTCGTAGATGGGGGTCATAGATGGGGGTCATAGATGGGGGTCATAGATGGGGGGTCATAGATGGGGGTCATAGATCGAGGTGGAGTTTCTGTAGTCACAGAGGAGAGAGGGTGTCTATCTGAGGGTGTCAGTTAATTTTGGGCCTAAAGGAGCACCATTTTCCCCCTCTAGATATGCTAGGCTATATATTGCCAAGAACAAATGGAATCTCAAATATTCAAATAGGAGATAATTCATGTAAAACATGCCCTTTGCCAGGGCTGGTGAGCCTCGATCAAAGCAACAGATTTCCCAAGGAAATGGGGGAAAGACAATCTGGTATATGGGATTTAACAATAAATAAAATAATCAAATACTGTGTTTTGTTTATAATTGTTCTTCTGGATTGAAAGCCAACTAGCATGATCTTTCTGGCAAGGTTGATGGAGGTTGACTTTTAGTTCATCTGCTGCCTGCAAGCCTGAAGAAGCTGGCAGAAGCTGGGACTTGTTTCTGAGGAAAAAATGGGAATTACCTGTCTCCATCTCGGAGTCTTCTGAACTGGGTCACCAATAAGCACATGAGTGTTGGCCCTACTCTGGTTCCTGGGATAAGATCTTCTACCATCAAGGCTGGAAAGAGGTCGATATTCTTTGTAATTCCATATAAACTGCAGGAGTGGAGGAGAAAATAGATTAAGAGACATGGTGCAGATTCAGTGGAGAACAGCAAGGATTCTCATGGGGGTGAAATTTGTATCTTTCAAGAAGAGACAAGAGAAGGGAAGGTTTCAGCTTTAAGAAGTCATAACAGGTAAACCTAGCACGATATTGGAAAGATATCTTGCTTGGGATATTAGGCTGGGAGACTGACGTTGGAAAAGCATTGACACAACAAGTTGAACGGAGAAGGAGGAGGAGAAGAGATAGAGAGGGAGGAGGAGAAGGAGAAGAAAGGAGATGGAGACACAGAGTAGGAAGGAGAAGGGAGATGGAGACTTCATTGTCCATGCTCCCATACCTCCTGAGTTTCTCCCTGATCTCCAGGTTTTTAATTTCATTCCTGAGGTCATCAAACTCTTGAGCAGAGGTGAGGTTGCAGAAGACCCGGAAGTCATTGTAAGGAGGGATACCATGATCGCGTCCTCTCTGGATATTGATGGCTGCCAGGTCCAGGGATATTGAGTGCACCATTGAAAACAGCTTCTCAGTCAGCTCCATATTGAGGAGTTCAGAAGGCACCCGCATTTTCCCAGGCACCCCAAAAAGCCCACGCAGAAGGGGATCAATGCCACCCTCCTGGGTGATCCTGAATGGGGAGAAGAACGCCTTGTGAAGTGGGACATGGCCTTGCCGGATGGGCTTGAACGTTTCATTCAGTCGGTAGAGTTGCGGATGGATGAGGGTGTGGCCGAAGCGAAAAGCCGCGGTGGCAAAAACATTCAAGATGCCAGCATTGGTGGTGGGATCGTAGCCTTTGTAATCTCCCATGACCTTCATCCCAGCTTCTCCAAGGATCTTGGGAAGCCAGTGGGAATAGGTGATGTGCTGCATCAGGGCTCCCACAATCTTGCGAGCCTCATGATAGGTAGTGTCCCCATCCCAGTGAGGGTTCAAAGACTGGAGCTCCGTGGCCACCCGATTATGCTCGCGGAACCACAAGGTGTGCATGGAAGTCAATCCCAGTTGCTCGTTGGCCCGATGATCCCCAGCCAAGAAACACGGCACTGGACTTTCACTTTCATCCCGCATGCACTCAGTCGGTGGCCCAGTGGCAAAAGGCAGGAGGGGTTTTCCTGAACTCAGAGCCACCTGGCCTGACTTCAGAAGCCCGTTTTGGTTACTGAGATTCCGCAGTTCGAGAGACTCCTGTTCGGTGCTGCCATAGACATTGGAAGCATCGATGAAGGAGGTGAGGTGGTTGATCTGCTCCCGGGGGTAGACTGAGTTCAACAGCAGGGAGGTCATCCCACTGCCACACACGGGGCTGGAACGCACAAAGAACATGCACCGTCCTCGGCGTACCCGGGGGTCGTTCTTGGGGATCATAATGGAGAAGCAAGGGGGATCGTTGGTGCACACTTGACTGCATGACGCCCCATCCGAGAAACGCGCCATGCTGATCGCGGCCACTGTCTGGTCCAAGTCGTGATCCAGAAACTGCCCCCACTGCATAAGCATGTGAGTGAACTGGTCATCTGGGGTGATGGTTTCCGTGCCAATCAGGGCGGTCGAGACCAAGCGAGGCAGAGGAAGGGGGAGATCCCTGGAATCTTCCGCCACGGAGAAACCCCGAGGGAGGTTGAAGCCGTTTTGGTAAGCGGGCTTCAGTAGCCGTTGGAAGGCCGTGAGGGATGCACCCCACATGGGGTGCTGGAGGTTATTGCAAGACCCATCATGGGTTCTGTACTTCTTGTGGAAGCAGATGTCGGAGCAGTTGGGGGTGCGGCGGTGGGCGGAGCAGCCTGATAAGTTGGCAATCATGTTCAGGTAGTGAGGGGAAACTAGGTCATTGTAGCGGTAGCCTGCAAGCCAAAGTTAAAATGTTCAATTGGAGTTAGAATTAGAATCAAAGTGGATGAACTACATTTGTAATCTTCTTCTTCTTCTTTTTCTTCAGCGTTTGTCTCGCGCTCTGGCGAGGTCCGCTAGAACTACATTTGTAATAAACAATAAATGTAATAATATAGTAAATGTAATAAATAATAAATGTTTCCTGCCTTCATTATTTTTTACAAATGACTCACTCAAGGTGGCGAACATATCTAACACACCTTCTTCGTCCTATTGTCCCCACGACAACAACCCCGTGAGATGAACTGGGCTGGCCCAAAGTTAGTCAGCTGGCTTTCAAGGCGGGACTAGAACTCACCATCTCTTTGTGATTGGCTCAAAGTCACCCAGTTGGCTTTCATTTTAAGGCGGGACTTGAACTCATGGTCTCCCACTATCTAGCCTTCTACATTCTGCAATCTGCTTAACTTTACTGCCAAGTCCAGCATTGTTCCTTATCTGGCGAGGGGCGGGGTGGGCCAGGATGACACTAAGGAAGATAATTTCTCACACTCATTAAGAGTAAGTTCATGAAGGCAGCATCTCTTTCAGTGGTCCGCGGTGTTTCTTCCCAGCTTCTGGGCTGTGTGAGTGTATGAGATGCAGAGGTGGCATTCAGCAGGTTCTGGACCAATTCTGGAGAACTGCTAGCGGAAATTTTGAGTAGTTCGGAGAACCGGTAGCAGAAATTTTGAGTAGTTCGGAGAACCGGTAGCAGAAATTTTGAGTAGTTCAGAATACCATCTCTGACGGGCCAGCCCCCACCTATTCTCTGCTTCCTGAGTTCCAGCTGATCGGCTGGGTCTTCTTTTGTTGCCCTGCACAGGAGAACAGAGCTGGAAAGCAGGTTAGTGGGGTGGGGAGGGAAGGGGGATTTTACAGTACATGTATATCCTTCCCCCCCCCGGAATGGGGTAGAAATGGGCATTTTACAGTCTCCTTCCCCTGCCTCGCCCACCAAGCCATGCCCACAGAACCGGTAGTAAAAAAAATCGAATCCCACCACTGATGAGATGCTACCAACAGATCCATCTATGTCTATCCCAGGCATAATTTATCTGTTTATGACCACAATTGAGCCAAACATTTCTGTAGCTAAGCAAGACAGTTGTTAAGTGAGCTTTGCTCCATTTTACCACCTCTCCAGCCACAGCAGTTAAACGAATCACTGCAGTTGTTGAGTTACTAACATGGGTGTTAAGTGAATCCGCTTACCCTATTGGCGTTGCTTGCCGGAAGATTGCAAAAATTGATTACATGACACTGCAAAAGTCATAAATATGAGTCAGTTGCCAAGCTTCCAAATTTTGATCATGTGACCATGGGGATGTTGCAACGGTTATGTGAAAAATGGCCATAAGTCATTATTTTTCAGGGCTGTTGTAACTTTGAACAGTCACTAAATGAAAGGTTTGTAAGTCGAGGACTACCTGTACTAGGTCTCTAGAGGTTTGGAATGCAGCCATTCAATATTGAATGATGTAATTTATCTTTTTTTAAAAACAGCTTTCCAGATTTCATAATGGGATAATTTTAACAGCCTAAGACTCCAACAAAGGGTGTCTAGAATATAGGAAATGCCTGCTAAATTTTGCAGGAAGCAAAATTCTTCCACCACTTTGCAAGAAAAAACTAAATCAGTTTTATTTATCAGAATTTATTCTTGCAACTAAAAAAATGCAGGGGCAATATTCCACATTATACCTGTTCCATTCATGTCCACGAATAATCCTTGCTGCACGTGATCCTGAATGAGCTGCAGGGTTCTTTCAAAGATTTCTCCAGCCCGAGCGGTCTCGATGGTATAGGGGTCCCGTGGATATCTGAAAAGGGCCAGCAATTCATTCGGTGTTTTGGGTCTCCTGTTTGGGGAGGGACAGAACGTGATTCTTTCAGTCATATCTTGCAAACTTTGGTTTCTGAATTGTTATATTTTTTCCCCAATTACATTCCTGATTGGTTGAATAGAATAGAATTCTTTATTGGCCAAGTGTGATTGGACACACAAG